>VZRS01008351.1:624729-715785 GCA_013398055.1 Ifrita kowaldi
AAAAAAAAAAAAAAAAAAAAAAAAAAAAAAAAGAAAAGAGTCCTAAGTAATCTGAATGTATTGTCCTTTTTGTGCTTTGATATTCAAGTCCAAATTAATATTCTGGTCAGATCTGAAGAGTCTAAGTCACTCTGCAGCAAGGCACAAATTCCTGATAAAACTCTTAAAAGTGATTATTGAGAATAGCTATTTTTGACAGTTATTCCCGGGAAACTTGTGTTTTGCAGTCAGGATGACCAAAATCTCAGCTCAATTCAAAAGGCTAAATGCATAAATGTATGTGCTAAAACCAATACTATGTAAGCATTCAGCAGCTTAAGTCAGACACTCAAAACCTAAAAGCTGGCCTGAAAAATGCATTTTGGCTGTTCAAATACATGCTTTATGACATAGACTTACTCAGGCATCATACAGAAAAATTACTTTGCAATCACCAGTCTCACTCAGTCAATAGGAGGGGCATTATTTAATTAACAAGCTTTGAGTTTGTACATCTTCTGTAGTACAAAATGTGCCATAAATAAACCCCAAGGCTACACAATTCAAACTGTTCCTGACAGAGTAATTTTTTTCCCTCACAGGTGTTTAAGCACTGCTCACTGTGGGAGCTCCCCCATTTTAGGGAGGTTCCCACAGTCACATTATTGCAACTCTCCTGGCACTCTCAAAGCCACCTTTCCTGACCACACACAGGGGTTGCGTGGGTACTCCCTGAAAGCACTCTGAATTGTGGGTTTTCCCCACCCCAAACGCCACAGGAAGCCTCCAGACCCTTTACAACACAGACAACCTCTACATCCAGCTGAGGCTCCTGCATCCTAAAAACCTGATGTTAGCCAACACCTTTTTTGCAAAGCAGCACCTCCTTACCACATGCATGTCCATGACCCTGCATCACAACGACTTTCTTTTACATGTACACTCTACTTAAAACATGCAGCCAAAGCACCCAGACAAATCTGCTGACACACTACAGCTCTGAGCAAAGCTAGAGTAGGCTGGACGCCTGCTCACTCCTCTCACATGGGCAGGCTATACAAGAAAGCTTCATTTCAGATAGGCCATCCAGTCTTTGTGAAGTGTGGGCATGCTCATACTGGTGAGCTGTGCCATCACCAAACAGTGATGAGGAGGTCCCAATCAGGCTAAAGATATCAATTCTTGTTTCAGATGAAAAGCACTCCTGGTGCTCCAGAAAATACTCAGCCCAGCAAGGGGCTGACTGACTCCAATAGCACCTTTTGACAAAAAGAAAAGGAAAGAAGCTTCATGATCTAACAGCCAGAGAAAACACAAGAAGGCCATGCCACAAAAATGCCCAATTGTCGTGGTTTAAACCCAGCTGAAAATTAAGCTCCAGGCAGCCACTTGCTCAACTCCCACCAGCAGGACTGGGGAGAGAATTGGAAGAATAAACCTGGAAAACTTGTGAGTTGAGATAAAAAAGTTTAATAGGGAAAGCAAAAGCCACACACGAGCAAAGCACAATAAGGAATTAATTCACTGCTTCCCATGGGCAGGCAGGTGTTCAGCCACCTCCAGGAGAGCAGGGCCCCATCACTCATGACAGTGACTTGGGAAGACAAACACCATCACTCCAAATGTCCCCTCTTCCTCCTCCTTCCCTCGGCAATATTGTGACTCTAGTGACCCTTCACCTGGCTCTAATTCACAGGTCAACTCACCAGAAAGTTTTGGCCATTACTTCTTTGTGATTCAGAAAATCTTCATTTAGTACAGGCTTCTCTGTGTGGCAATGGGTAACCCTTCCTGGGGTCGGATAATGTCCTTACTTTTTGTGCTCAGCAGCAAGCAGCTAATTCCCTGCCACAGGGTGAAGAGCTCCCTACAGTGCTGGGCAGTGGGGACGAGCTTTTAGAGTTTACACCTTACTAAAAGCCTCTGTAATGAGGGAAATGTGATTGTGATGGCCAATAAGAAACTATTTTACACCTGATAACAGTTTAAATTATTTCTGCTATTGACATGCGTTTGACCGACAGTAACAACTGACAGCTGCTGTCCTCTGCCAGGTAGAGATGAGGACCCTGCTTTGTTAATAGAAGGTATTTTCCTTTAGGAAACACCATGTAAGGCTTGCATTACCTTCCAAGCATTGGTGGTGAGTGCCTAAAATTGGGCAGAGCTGCAGGTTCCATCAAGCTGGACCTCTTTTTTGTTGGAGCAAAACACACAAAACTTTTAGTCCCAATAGGTAACATCTAACAAAGCCATAAGACTCTGGAAACTGTGTTTTACCATTAGATGTGTCCAATAACTGGCAGAGACACTGCACAAAAATACTCCTCTCTCTGTCAGCAAGGAAGCACAAAAGGAAAAAAAGGAATTTTCGAGACTGCTTAAGATAACTTTTGCCAGGTGAATTTTCAGAGCATGATTACAGCTGATTACTGAATTCTGACAACTGGGGCTCATTAGCAATTCCCCCTCCCACCTTGTCCCCAAGATTTCTCTCAGAAAGCATGATTTTCCTGCAATCCATAGGAAAATAATACATAGAGAAGAGCTTCTCTTTCAAACTGTCAATTTTTTTCATTACTCTCCAGTCCTTAGGCAGTCTAATCGTCTTTTTCACTTAGAATGAAATTTGCTTCCAATATTTGATATCTTAAATATCTATGCATATTCATATAAATACATATATACATACACATGTGTTTTACATTACTTTCATCTCTCCACACTGAGAAGTCCACAATAAGCAGGAATACAAAAAACAAAAGGTGATTTGAAGTAGTACTAAAATTTGGCTGAAATTATGCTTAGGTATGAGGTATAGCTTTTGCCTGGGCAGAAGAATTCCCCCAGATATATCACTCTAATTGAAACTATACAAAAAAATATGCATAATATTTGTCCAACAGAGTTGGATACTTTCCTTATAGGGAGAACCATATGTGAGCATGGACAGATGCAAAGAAGGCACCCTGCACCTATCTGTTTATCTGTCCATCTGCCTGTGTTGGCCTCCTTCAGTGCCCAGAGATCTCTCTTTGAAGGACTGAGTTTAAGCTGACCCTTTCCCCCCTCCCTCAGACCTGTTCTCCCAGTGCCACCAGTTAACAAAATATCCTAGTGCCTTCATCCCTTCCTTTTCCTCCCTGCTCTAAGGACCCTTGTCAGACCATCAGCCATCATTATGCCCTAATATTTAGCTTAGCTTAAAATACAGTCATGTTTAGGTAATAAACTGGCAAGAAATAAAAGTACAGAAAATAATTATGTATCAGATCAATAGAGAAACATGAGCTTTGGGTCAGGCTCCTGTAATTATTTCCAACCTTGCACATCTGCAAAAGAAAAACAAGCAGTGATCAATTCTACTTAGCATGGGTAAAGCATTTTGTACTTATTTTGGACAGATGTGTCATTATTACCTTAATTATTGTGGCTGGGTAGAGCACCTATTTCCAAATTGCTTTTGAGCTAATAGCCTTTGTTCCAATTAAGCCTATTAGCATTATAATTTCCGCACCCTTGGAACTTTTTTTGCTATTTTTAAGGGTCTTTTTTTCCCAGATTCAGACTGAAATCAATCACAGATGTTTTCACAGAGTATATTCTTTAAATAGAATGTGCCACACTACAAGTTCTTACCCTGGTTTCAGTGGGGCTGTGCTAAGTGCTTGCAGTAGTGAAAAATGGCAATTGTTTCAGGAGGATTATGTCTATGCAGTTAAAGCAAGAACAGAGGTAACCTCCTCGTGCTGCCCACAGATTGCAAAGCCAATGCACAGACTTCATGTACAAAAGCCTGACATTAGCTTTAGCATAACAGGATGCTCCTGAAATCACTTAAATCGGGCTAGAGATGGAGTACTTTGACCTAGATTTGGAATACCCTGAAAACCAGGTGCAGAATTCAGATTTCATGTCTTTATTGGGTTTTCTATTAAAACAGAAATTCAAATCTTACCCTGAACATTGGTCCTCTGTCTTCTTTTGCTTGTCTAACACAAAGTTTGTGCATAAGGTTTTATTTGTGAAAAATAGAAAGTATTTTGCTTAAATAGTAAAGGTATTAAAAAAATTTAGCAATTTACTTGACTGTACAAAGAATAATTTCACAAAAATGTATTAACTGTGCCTTGACTGAAATTACTCTCAGCTTATGCAATTGTAAATGAGAAGGTGATTTTGTGAAAATGGGACACAGAGAATGCATAGACATAGGCATTTCAACTTTAAGTGTGTCACGCTTCCACTAGCAATTGGGTACCAGGTAATCAACCACTACATGAGTTGTCTTTAAGGAGGTCTGCTGCTAGTTTTTTTGATCTGATGCCTCTGGAAATAATTAGCAAGCCCTCATAAATTATGTTTATAATATATAAGTGCTGACAAACCCTGAAGTATACAGTAAATCTCTTAAAAAAAGCAAACCATAATGAATGATGATCACCTACAATATGAATTATAGATTCTTTGCAAGTTAGCCTGATTCATGATTATGCAGTGCTTCAGGGTCTGCTGCTACATTTGCATTTTTACCATGAGCCTTTTTGGTTTATATCATCTTGAAATATAGATTAAAACTCCACAGCCAGATGATTAATTAAGTCTAAGAAAACCTTGTGTGCCTAATCTTCACGTACTGGAAATGAATGCAAAGTTTGCCCCAGATGAATATCCAGCTCTGAATTTCACTCAGACCCTAAGACTTTAGGACTTCCATTTACACAAAAAGTAGACTTCCTGGAACATCAGTTCTGTAATTTAATTTTCCTCAGTGAGAGAACAAATGCAATTGTATTTTGATATGAAGTCAATATGTTTCGCAAATTCTTCAGATGTAAACTTTTATCTGAAAAAAAATCCTCCACCAAATTGTGGATCACTTACTGGAAAACTGAGTGGAGGACAGGAAACTTAAACACAAGAATTAACCAATCTCTGTCCAAAAGTTCCACATGGGAATTCAAAGAAATCATAGTATGATAGAATGGTTTGGGTTGAAATGGACCTTAAAGAACTTCCTGTTCCAAAACCCCTGCCATGGGCAGGAATACCTTTCACAGACAAGGTTGCTCAGAGCCCCATCCAGCCTGGCCCTGAACACTTCCAGAGATGGGGCATCCACAGCTTCTTTGGGCAACCTGTTCCTGTGCCTCGCCACCCTCACAGTGAAGAATTTCTTCCTTGCACCAAATCTAAACCTACTCTTTTTCAGTTTGAAGTCATTCTCCCCTTGTCCTATCACTTCATGCCCCTGCAAAAAGTTTCTGCATCTTTCTTGTGGCACCCTTCAGGTACTGAAAGGCTGCAATTGCGTCACCCAAAGCCTTTTCTTCTCCAAGCTGAACAATTCCAATTCTTTTAGCATTTTCCTACAGGAGAGGTGCTCCATCCCTCTAATCATCTTGGTGGCCTCTTCTGGCCTCACTCCGACAGGTCCATGTCCTTCCTGTGCTGGGGACCCCATGCTCAGTATCTGGGCTGTCTGACTGCAAAAGCTGATAAGACCAGCCATACTGCCTAGCACAGGAACAACGGGTTTTTAACTCTTTTGGAGAACTGAATAATGTAGCCGAATAATGAAGCAGTGATATATGTTTTCCAACACCTTGTTTGTGCAGAGAAAATCTCTCTTCTGATAAATTATTCAAAACATAACTGCTAACCTATTTAAGTTTGAAAATATGTGTACTGTAATCAGGAATCATGTTTCTCAGCTGTCTGAACAGCTACACTTCAAATCTGGCATTGTCTAAAGTGCCTGCACAAAACAGTACATGAAGATAACCATGTCCAGTGAACCATTCTGAGTAGTAAATCTTTCATAGTTATGGGGCAGTGTGTCAAAGAAACCTCGAGTTTTCCTAAACGTTGAAAAACCTATTTAAGTATAACTTGCAGAATGTATCTGAAAATACTTCCAACACGTGCAAATCTTTTCATTGTAACTTTAAGCATGACAGCTGCCCCATTTGTGTCAAAGGGTTAATGGAATTCCTTCAATAATTTATCAAGGTTAAAGATTCTCTCTAAACAAATGCAGCTTATGTGGAACTAATTAAATACTCACTCTGCCTTTCAACATGGAAGATTAAATAAGCTGTTACATTTTGCAATTTTAATTTATGGTGCATTTTCCAGCATCTTCACGTTAGTTTCATTTTTTAGGAGACTCAGACATTAATATAGAAATCATGTGATCAGCAATTTCATGTAATGTCCTCTTTTCCCTCTGTCATTAAACTTAGAAGCAACTGGAGTGCTCCAGTATTTGGACCAGAAGCACAGCATTAGGGATTAGTGTTAAAGCACAATAATATGTTTAGTTAAGCCAATCCCTAAACCAGTTTATTTATTATGTATATTAGAGAAATGCAATCTAAAATTAACACTTATAACTCATTGGGGTTTTCCCTTTCAGGGAGAAGTTTTTAGGTTTTGGTTTTGACACCCAGAGAGGAGGTTTAGGTTGGACATCAGGAAGACAGGTGATTCCAGCCAGAGTAAGGGTCATTTCAAGATTATGGGATTGGAATACTGCTTTGGAGTATCTGCCCTTATGACATTGTGTGTGTAATGAATGTCCTTTACACTGAGAGTCTCAAAAGTGGGCACTAGCTGTGTGTCTCTGTTCCTGGATACTTAACATATATCTATAGGAAAGCTGAATAGTCCTCACTGCTTCTGTTGTCAATGGGAACTGTTCTTTCAGCATATCAGCGGGCTCATTTTCTGGAAATCCATGTTGTGGATACACAAATAAACAGCAATTCTTGGTTTCACTGTCAGTAAAAATAAATAGTTATGGCTTGTGATGCCCACAGATACTACAACAATGGCTGCTAATTGAAACAGAAAAAAGATAAATCCATGAGAAATCAATTGTGGTGCTATAGTGTTTGAACATCATGAGTATAAGCTGCTCTCTGAACGGGGCAAGCCTCTCCACCCAGCTGATCCATCTGTCCTGGGGCAGGGATGGGGAGTCAGTGAACAGAAGCACCTGGCTATCAGAAAAAGTCTGTTCCTGCGCTGAATGGTGGAGAAATAATTAAAATATGGAGCAGTTGCTCCCAAACTGAGCACTGTCTATTGTGCTGACTGCTTCCAGCCTACACCACTGCCGCTGGAGCTCTGCGTAGGTGGAGAAGGTGCCAAAAGAAAGATTCTCCAAGAAACTTTTGTGCTGAAGTTTCTAACAAGAGCATATGCACACTTTATCTTCAGCAAAGTCATTTCAAGTTCATCTTTTCAGTTCACTCCCTGGCCTTTAAAAGCCAGGCCCCCAGATGCCATTGCGTAGGACTGTACTGACAGAGGCGTGACTCGACAGAAGGTTTCGAACCTTTGGCTCCACTAAGGAGATTGCAGTAATTTCAGCTAATGGAATAATGGATAACAATCTTAGGTTGTCATTCTCAGTCTGAATCAGCACTACAGAGGAGCGGACACTACTAGTTTTTTCACAGATATTTGTGACAGCAGAGAAATGATGATTCCCAGTTCATTTCCATGCACTTGATTGAAGCATGCACTCTTAGAAGACTCAATTTTCTCTGCTGATTTCCCTTTCTCCCCTCTTTTCTCAAATTATCTTTTTTTGCAGCCTTGTGGCTTAGCTATTTCATGGTCCTCATTTCACATGCCTCCACTCTCAGTTCTGAACTTTGCTCAGTAAACTGCAGTTCAAATCAGCTACAGATTAAATCTGGCTGCACATTTAAAAGTCCTAAAAGCAAACCCAATTTGGATAGAATTTTAGAAGAACAAGCATAAAACAAACACCGTACTTAATTTCATGTAATTTGCAGACAAGAAGTGACTTTTTTTTCACTCTACAGAATACAAACTTGGTATTTTTCTTAACCTTCTGATTATTTTCAGCTTAAATTTTTTTCTAAGCTATTTAAACTATCCAGAATCATTTAGAACTATCAGTCATAACAGATGAATGGCAGCAAAGTTTGAGGCAAGTGAAAATACTGTTCTTACTACAGAGGATAATTAGTATAGCTTCTTGAAATTTGCCACTGATTTCTGTGTTAACAGCAAATGTAAAAAAAAAAAACAAAACAAAAAAAAAACAAACAAAAAAAACCAAAAAAAACCAAAAAAACACACAAGACAAAAATAATTATGTAGAAAGTTTTGGAGCTGCCTAAGTAAACACTTTTAAAATTTGCCAGGATGAATTTCCATTCATCCCTGAAGACCCAAGTCCTAGACTAGTCCTAGAAGTAAAAGGGATTTTGGACAGTTGATAGTTGATGAAAAAAATTAAAAAAACGTTGATCAGGCCAATGGCACTTGTGCCATTTTTATCAAAAGTTAGTAATCATAAGATGTGATACAACAAATAAGGTATATAAAGATGTTCTAAGTTATCTCTCCAAGTTATATTGCTGTGAATTATAAGATTCAGAAAAATGTACTGCATGCCCTTCTCCTTACCCTACCTATGTGTTTGTTTGATTTGGATTGAACTTATCTCATTTCTCTCTCTCTCTATTTTTTTTTTCTCTTATTTCTTCTTCTCCCCTTGTTATCACACAACTTCTTTCTAGGTTGTACACTTTCCTGCACAAAAACCATATGTCATTGCTTTGTGTCGTACCTGTACAATTTTCAGGTGACTGTGTTTATGTTCTACTGTAAATCTGCCCATTAAGGTAACAAAGGTTATAATTAGATAAATAATAATAGAAAGACATATTGCAGATCCCTTACTCACAGTGCTGAGCAATTACTCGTGAGCTGTGCCATGAAATCCGTCACTGACTGCATGACTCCTGTGAAAAACTGAGCAGTGAGGACTTCAATCTGGTCCATTATCACTATGCAACGTAGCGCACTTGTGTAAATGGGTCTAATTCTGAGGTCTCTTTGGAACAAATGTCTCTTTGAATACACTCTGCTGCAGTAATAGATTAACTGCCAAGCTGTGAAGCCCCAGCAGGAGACAGTACAGCAGCCAATATGAGGGGATGTATACAGTATCTAATTAAATCTAATGTTTTTCCATGTTTAGTCATCCAGGTCATCAACATCCAAATATTTAAGTGTGAGCTTCAGCCTTTCCAAGGGATCTGCAAACATATGACAAACAGCAGTGATGGTTCAAATCTTCCCAAATTACACGATGTATCTACAAGTGACTTATGTCCTTTTCCACACCACATTCCCATGTTCCTGGGAGAGAAGCTGCCATGCTGGATGGAATCACATAGGCTGGTTTAGGACATAAGTCGAACAACAACAGCTCAGACTATCCACATAAAAATTATCACTTAGTCATACAGAGAGATACGGACAAGTTCTCTCTCCTATTCTGTTTGAGCCTCTGCTGACTTTGGTCCTTCTGCATCCATGGTGGCACCTCTTTCTCTCCTGCTCCAAGACATCCCTGACCGGGCTGCCAACTATGGCCATCATCCTCAGCCATCTTTGCTGTGTTTTTTTGCTGATCATAAATACTCTTCCTCAAATGTGCCTGATGGATCAGTATTTTAAAATGTTTGAAAACTACAACAACATATTTTAAAAGCAATTAATTTTCAAAGAGAAAATATCAGAGCTAATGAATGTGCTAAAATGGATAAACTGTTTTGGTCCCTGCTATACCAAAAAAAAAAAAAAAAAGATGTGGACTGGCTGGAGAGGGTCTAGAGAAGGTTCACAAAGATGATCAAAGAACTGGGAAGCTGCCATACGAGGAAAGGCTGAGAGAACTGGGTTTGTTCAGCCTTGAGAAAAGAAGGCTTAAAGGAGACCTTATCACCATGTTCCAGCATTTAAAGAGGGGCTAAAAACAAGACTGAAACTCCCTTTCTACCAGGAGTCACATGGATAAGGCTGAGGTGTAATGGGTAAAAGCTACTTCTGGGGAGGATTCTGCTTGGACATAAGAGGAAAATTTTTCATTATGAGAAAAATTAGTCATTGGATTAATCCCCAAGGAAGTAATGGATTCTGCAATGCTGGACGTTTCTAAGATTCAGCTGGACAGGTAGTTGGGCTATCTTGTCCAGGCCATGCTTTTGCCAAGAAAGGATGGACCAGATGATCTCTGTGGTCCCTTCCAATCTGGTAGTCTATCATTCTATAAATAAATTTGCATTTAAAAGGATGCTTTTCATGTTAGAAACCCGTCATCAGTCATTTTACTTTATTTTATTTTATTTTTCATAACTGTTTGCTTGAAAGTAAGTGTTTTGTCTGTCACAGGTTGTTTTGGGAAGAAGCAGTGAATCAGAGTATGGAGGGATTTTTTCAAGAGGAGTTAATCTGCTGGATGACTTTTTGGGCTGGGATCCGTCATTGCCCACACAGTGCAGACCAAGAGCATCTCATCATTTTGGACTTCCAATTTTTACTAAGGCTAACAGGTTTCTGAATGTGCTTTACATTTTCTCATAGTGGTAACTACTCTCACAGAAATTACGCTGTTGTGCCACCAATACAGTACAGATGCCCACGTATGTTTGAACAAGAAATGTGAAATGGTGATCTGGAAAATGAGATTACAGGAGAAAAAGCACACTCCCCCAGACCCCAATCCTTACTGTCAGATATTTCACAAAATTCAGGAGGAAAGGAAGAATAAAGAAAATGAAAGGAAAAATGAGAAATTTGATAATTTAGGATTTCAAAATAAAAAAAATTGAAACCCAAAATTTGATATCCCAAAGTACTTAATTCCTCCTCACAAGCTTGCTCCCAAAACATCTAACCGATAATTAAATTGATTTTACAGTGAGCTAATAGGGATTTGACATTGGTCTAGTACAAAAAAAGGGCAGTACCTGCTACTCCTCTTGCCTGCCTTGTGTTGCCTTGAAGTCTTCTTGCAGCTGGGAGGAGAATCAAATGACTCTGCTTATGCAAGTGCCAGCTGAGTCCCTGTGACAATTTGTTGTTACATTGACATAACACAGTCATCAAATGTCTGGTGAGATTTGGAAAACAGATGGAAGACTAAGTGACACAGAATAAAGATGCACTCTAACTGTGTCTTTACCTCCAGCAAACGGGAAAATACTCCATTGATTCCCAATGAACGATCAGAGTGAGGGAGAGACAGCTCCAGGTTAGAAACTCATAAGATTGCGAAGTGCCTGGGAACACATCTAAAAGACAGTGAATAATTATCTCATACAAGAAAATTAAATATAAGACAAGATCAAATACATTTTCAGAGGTAACTAATTTATAAAATGGGTACAGTGGAAGATCAACAAATGCAACTCAGCAGATTGTCAAAAGGCAATCAAATATCAGAATATACACACACATATATCTAAAAGGCTGGTGGTGATTTAAAATCTCACTCTTTGCTGACTGTTAGACAACCCAGAATTTGTTAAATGAACTCTTGTCTGATTTCATTTCCCAAAGGATGTACGTTTGAAAAGTGCTATCTCAATTGTCAAAAGTTATAATTCTCTACATGCCGAAAGGCCCATGCAGACAAAGCGATTGTCCCTACGTGGCCAGCTCTAGACTGATGACAGGTTTTGCACCAACACTTGCTGTCTTTCAGCTAAAGCTGAACTTAATCTTCCAAGCTGCTTTTCTAAAGCAAAAGAATTTCAGAGAATGCATTGTCCAAATGACCACTGGAACTACTGAGGGACTTTGATCAGGATTTACAACCATGGAATCTAGTTCACGATCTCCCTCTCCATTCAGATGTTAGTACAATATATGTTTTAGGACAAAAAATTAAATTATGCTCTGGAATGGAGATGGAACTACTTCCCACCAGAACCCAGCCTGGAAAACCCCAATTGGGCATGGGCGTTTAGAGCTGTGTGGAAAAAATGTCAGTTTCTTTACTTCTCTTTTTTTAAAAGTCACCTACAACTTTCCTTTGTTAAATAAAAGACAAAGGACAACAAGGTTTAGGAATTTATTTTAAAAGCCATTTTTTGGAATATTGTGAATTTTATGCAAAAAACAATTTTTGTGGTTTTGGTTTGGGGTGGGTTTTTTTGTCACCAATGTGCATATATTATTAAATTCTTCTTTCATATTTAGCAAAAAAATTTACTTGTACTTTTAAATGTCTTAGTCATTCCTTTGATTTTTTTTTCATATCAGGTATATGAGAATGAGAAGTGACTACATGACAAATCCTTTTGCCCCAGAACAATAGCATAAAGAATTCTATTGGCTAGTATAAAAAAAGTTGGATAAATAAATGATGTAGCTGGTTTTACTGAAAAACAGGCATGGGCTATGTGTCTGAAAACCTGTTTAATACTCTTTATCAGCCAAAACACATATTTGCAGGGTACACTGCAAATGCACAGCAAGGGCACTCTGAACAGGTAATTAATGATCTGCAGCATGGAGGCCTGCAATGCAGAAGAAAAAGAGACAGAGGTGACTGAAGCTCCATGGCAGTGATTGGCAATGAAACAAAGAACTAAGATTTGGGGTGAAACATGTTCTGTTCTTGAGCTTTCTCAAGCAGGCATACAGAAGGTAGTGAAAGGAGGACAAAAACACGATCCCTTTTCCTTTTCAGCTGTACATAAAAGATGGCAATCGCACCAACAGAGAACACTTGCAGCTGATTCAGCTCATTCATCAGCCCTTGTTTGGGCTTAAACCCAACTCTCGCTGAAGTCAAGGGGAGTATTTCCTTTGCCTTCTGTGCTGAAATGGATTGAGTCTTTCACAGTCCTCTGGGAAAGCAGAGAACTCTCCTTTAGCCAAAGTGGAAAGTGCTCTTTCCTCAAGTAGTAGAAATGCTAAAGCAACTGCATGTCAGACATCTCAAAGTGGGCTGGCAGAACTGGTATTACCTTCCCCCAGAATGATGCCCCTGGAAAGAAGCCACAGTAAAATGGGAAGTGCTTATCATTCTCAAACATGCAGCTCTGTCTTTAAACTTCATATAAAATGAAGCAGTTCTCTCCTGCTCTCTTCTCTACCTGCATGAGAGCAGTGAGGCAGAGCTCTCTGGTGGCTCTCATGAGCAGGAACTGATGGGGTGTTTTTTAAAAAAAAACCAAAAAAACCCCAAACAAAACAAGTCTTTATTTAAGGCACTTATTTGCAAAGCTTGATTTCTTTGTATAAATCTAAGAAGCAGATCCCAATCCACAATATTCCTTTCATACACAACTCTGAATAGTATTTGGGGTTTTTTTGGAGCACACCAAAAGTTCCTTGCTTTCACCACAAGACCAGTTTCGCTCCTGAGTTCAGCTTCTGTCTGACTATACACATGCAATAGTTTTTCTCAGCTGCCTCACTTGCTACTGAAATGCCTGAGGGGGTCTTTCTTTCCACACCAACCCCAGCCCAGCAAAAAAACTCTGACTTTTTTCCCAACGAAGTTTAGAGCCTGTATTTGGAATTACTTCTTCTTGCTGGCAAAACCCCCTACTTTTTCTGAAACAAGGCTTCTATTTTTTTTCCTCTCTTTGCAGCAATACCAAAGCACTCACAGGGCATTTGTGAACATTGTGTTCAAGGGTTTTCATGTGCATCAGTGTATCAGCTAGGTGCAATCAGCATTCCAACACAGACTTACAGAAAGTACCCTTTCCATTAACCTTTTAAATGTGACAGTCACTTGAGCAAATTGAAATCCATCATTTCAGATTGCTGGGGGATTTTTTCTAACCGAGCCAAAAGTCTTTTTGGCTCTACTTGCTGACAATGTGCCCTTTAAGTTCTCCGCTGGAAACCAGGTATATCTACAGCTACCTTGACCTTATTAATTCCTCTAATTTTCTGCAGTTTACACCAATCTGGTGCTGCTGTTTTTCTTAGCTCATGTTTAGGTGATCTCCAATCTCATATGTGACTTGAAGAGTTTTTCACCATGGCCCTTCATTCCTCATTCCTGCCACCAGGAGAGATGGCTTTGAAGGGGTGAGGTCCTCATGCTGGTAACTCTTGGTACCATCACAGTGCAAATATCGTTGTGGATAAGTTGGCAAGATTTTTTTCTATTTTCTACCCCATTTCCAATGAGAAGAGGTCCAGGGAAGAGAGAAGAGTTTGTCTTATATAATGTATTTTCTCTGGAAAAAAAAGTCATGTGGTTTACATGACTCAATTCAGTAGCAAAATTTTACTGATTGACAGGGAAGACAACCTCAAAGGTGAGTTTGTCCCTCCTGTCTTCGGTGGCCAAGACAATAATGCAGAATCTTAGTAATTGAATTAGAAATTATACAGAACTAAGTGATCTTTGATAAGAACCAAAATAACATTGTTTGGAGTGAAAGTGGCCAATGAGAGTGTTTATATGTTCTTTGCTTGACCTGAGATTGTAGTTATGGATGTACTGATGGAAGTCAAAGACATTCAATAGGTCTGTGTAAGACGCTGAAGAAACTGAGACTTGCAACTTCATGTCAGTCCTGAAGTCCACATGGAGTCCACATGCATGACATTCCTGAGTGGCACTACTCAGGTCAGAAAAGGAATTACAAATGGCAGAAAGGATTGGCAGAATGAACGTAAGCTTTCCAGAAACAGAAGATGCTATGGAAATCCTGACCACACCAGAACTTTTAAGAACAAGCCATAACTGAGCCACTAAAATGAGTCACAGTCCTACTTAGCACTTCTGCTGTGAAGGGACGTGGAGTCTTTTTTTCCCATGCTGGATCTTCCTGATGAGCTCTGGCAGAACAGAATGACCCAAAGGAAAAGTAAAAACCTGCTCTCAAAGCAGGAAAAGGCATCTGACAAGCTGAAGCCCCGTTTTCCAGTGGATACAATGCACTACTGAGTTTCTGCAATGCACTAATGAGTTTCTGCAGAGTCTGGCTGGGTCTTGCAAGTCGGGTCAGATGGCTGAGTGTCTCCAGCAGAGACCCAAATACACAGTGACACTTTTAAACATGAATTCCTTTTTATAAGCAGCCCTCATTATAAGTTCATGATCCTTGCTCAAAGAAATGCAATTTCTTTTTCAGAGGAAAGACAATTTTACCTTGAGTACATGACCTGGGATGAGGAGAATTGCTAATGACCCCCATGTGAATTCCCTTTCCCCAAATGAAGTCGAACTGTAAGAACTGGCTATACTAAACTAGTGGTGAAGTCTTGACTCTCTTGTGGAACGACTGCTGTTTCCAATCTTCTGTCACTGCTGGGTTAAGAAGGACAAAAGCTCTCACAGCCTCACTGGAGTACACAGTAACTGAATCCTTTAAGGGCTGAAAAGAAGCCTGAAGTTCTGCATCTGAATTTCATCTCATTCACATTAAGGATTAGGGCTAATGCTTTGTGGTTTGGAAGGAATGGAAAGCCCAAGGGTGGTGATAGCTTTGGACAGCAATGGCTTAGTTCTTCAGAAAAAAAAAAAAATTCTCTGCCCAGAAGGAATTGTTACATTGATAGGCTATGAAATGGGCAGTGATTAACTTTCTGAAACTTGTTTGATGTTGCTTGAGTAGTGTTATTTTGAGATAGTAATGTGTAAAAATCCTTTAACACAGACACTGCTGCTTAGCTGAAATTCACCAGTTGTATTTATTACACTATTTTACTTGGGATGTGTTGTTCAGAGTAACATTATTTTAACCTCTATCAGGTTATTGAGCCAGTGATACAGTGAGTTGAGTAATTACTACTAAAACTGGTGGGTGGGTACTGCTGCTTCTGAGATTGGCAAAGATATGAAATAGTTAACAAGTTACAAGAATTATCTATAGAATCTGAATGCTGTTATAATAATGCTGTTGTGCTGAACGCATCACAAGCTGTCACAAGTAGTTCAGAAAGTACACGTTCAGAAGCACGATGAAGGGCTACATCAAATTTTCCCGGGGGTATGTGCAAGGAGTTAAATGAGAAACACCCAAAGAGTGGCAAAGAAAGGCAAGTTGTCAAGGGAAGATCAAAGAACATTGTCTTTAGAAAAGGCTTGTGGTGATAATGGTGGGGCAGATGAGGGGCATTTTCCTATTTGAAATCGCCTCCATTTAGGAAAAAGGTATACATAAACTGAATTGGATTGAGGTTGACTGCCAAACCACATATGGATTCACTATAACTGCAAGAAGTTTAATTTCTCTATGATGGATCAATAATCCTGGTTCCTAGCGATGTGAAGATTCATGTGACCATTAGTTGCATCACATAGTCTTTTTGTAGAAATAACCAAAACCATCACAACCTTGATGTGGACTATTCAACATTACTTATTAGATTAATGGGTGAAGTCTCAAGAAATGCTCATGGAGAGAGAAACTCAGGTTATTTTCATAACCTCACTATTCACAAGAGAAAATGCTCCCATCTGAATGAATACTTAAGATCAACTTTTAAACATGTTCCTTAAGCATTCTATTAATTGCGGATAGACTAACACGATCCTAGGTAGTTTCGTGAATCCAGCTGAGGCGCCCGACTCCTCTTTTGCATATTATGAATCAACTTGATCCGAGGGGCTCTGTATTTCAGCCTTCCCTGAAAGCTCCTCATCTGCAAATACATTCCAAAGGACAATTCAAAATTTGGATCTTGAACTACAATACATTCTTTCTCTGATAGAATTAATGCACTGGATGTGCAAAATTGAACTGCCACCCCACTTAGCCCTTTCAATCTCTGCTCCTGTTCCAGATTAATGACTTAGCCCTGTGTGGAGGGCAAAATTCTTGTTCCAATGAGGGCCTGAAGATTTATGAAATCTTTTTGAAATGGAAAGTCCACCTTTCCAAAATTCTACAGATATGAGTGAAGGCATTTTCTTTTGAGTTGATCAAAAATGCTTCACTGAAGTTGCTTTTTCTTTAAAAAAAAATTATTGACATTGTAAAATCACATCTTATAAAGCAACAGTATTGAGCAAGGTAAAATTAAAAATAAACATTTAAACATTTTTCTTACACTCTTCAAATACCTTTTATTGTCTTACCTAAACTACACCCAGAGACTACATTTTTTCCAAAATAATATCTTACCAATATGATAGACTAAGGAGATGTAGGTAGAAACATTTCCTAGCTCACTCTGGTTCTGTGAATTATCACAGAAACTTATGACAGGATTAAAAATAAGGATGTTAAATGCTTTCAAATCTGCAACAATAGAATAAATGGCAGAACATTTAACCTAATAATATCAAATCTACCACATTTTTGTTGCAAATCAGGCAGCAGGAGCTATTTTAAAGATGTTCTTCTAGCAGCTGTGCTCCCATGCAGAGGGTGACCCTTCCTTTTGCAGCATCACTCGGCTCTCGTGAGTGGCAGAGACGCTCCCATGCACGGAGCTCACAGGGATGGCCCGGTTCCAAGCGCTGCTCTCACCAGGTGAGGGCAGTCACATTCCTTAATGAAAACCGAGCAGCTGTCACCTTGGGAGAAAACCAGATTGGCCGCCCACACGTAGAGCCAGAGGGATCCTGTTTGGCCTGAGCTTTGTGTACAGCAGAGGGAAAGAAAAATCAGAAACGAGGAAAGGGAAGAGCCTGTTTCATGAGCGTCATTTATTTGTGGGCTTTGTCTCATGTAGCCCGTTCTGTTTGAACATCGGTTGCTATGATTTTGGCGGAAGCGGGGGCACTGGGATAATATACATATTTATGTGCAAAACCAACATGGAAATGCAGTCATCTTTGTCCCGATGCAGTGAAAGACTGTAACATCTGCATATCAATAGCCACAAATTTGATTCAGTTCTCAGTAGTGTCATTCCAGAGAAACTCAAGGCAGGAAAGGGGGGAGTTTTCGTGCTTTTTTTGCTATGGGACCAGTTGGGTTTTTTCACATTCTCAATCAAGAAGCCAAATTCAGCAGAGCAGATGAGGATGGGGCAGAGCATACCCATCTGGGTCAGAAAACCTCCCTGTGCTCTGAATGAGGGATAAGAAACCTGCCTTTGCCTCTGCTGAAGAAGAAAACAGCTTTACTTGTACCTCCATGGGAATTTAAAGGCAGCTGCTGCAGTCTGTTAGCTAGGTTAGCTTCTCCAGAGAGAGTGCTGAGCCTGTCTGGATCCCTGGGGAATGGGAGGGATGAGATCAGTCAGTGCAATAGCTGCTTGCTGCAAACTCTGTGTGCTGGCCTTTGAAATCTCCTCAGCTCTATGACCCCTTCAATTGCTTGGGCTCCTAAAACACGTGGGCATCAATGAATATCCCTGTCCTCAACTTCACCAGAATGACTTTGACATTCATTTTGAAAGAACCCAGTATTTAAGAGCTGTATATCCTCTGCTTTTATAAACATCAACTATTGGTAACAGTCAGAGACATGGCCTGGAAAAGGACCAGATGCTCAAGGGGAGCTCTTTATTCCTTCATCTTTCCCCAGCAAATCCATAAGCGTACCAGGAAACTAGGATGGGCTGACAAAGGCATTGTGGGCTTGTGTGATACAGTAAAACATCTGCTTCCAGGACTGCCAGCAAAATGCTGACTATGAATGCACAGGAAAGAAAACAAGTGCCACAGGTGCTGCAATGCCCAAATGCATGAGAAATATTTTAATGGATGGGAAATAGATCAACGGATCTGTGATCTTTTGTCACCACTCTAATACTTCCCTTGCAGGAATATTTTTTAAAATCTACTGAGTCAAATATTAAGATTTTACAAAATTATCATGCCCATTTACTTAGTCAGATGTTCAAAGGATTTGCCACCCCCCACCCTCCCCAAGTCTTATTAATATTTCCTTCAGTCCTCAAATTACAGGAAATTATCTGATGCAAGCCCAATGTATGCATGAGAAATTCATCCTGCAGTAGAAGTGACATTAGTGTTAGAAATTTATTATAGAATTAATAACTATTAATCATTGTAAGTAACTCTGTTTCACCTAATGGGGTAAGTTTAAAATTCAATACACCTTCCACAGGATAGCGATAACTCATGTTGCTGAGAAAAGCAACAAAATGGTTGGGAATGGGAGCTCCCAGCCAAATCAACAACATAAACCTTTCACATCTTTGCATTTCAGTCTAAAGTAAAGAACTACAGAAATCGCCTTGAAAGCTGAACCAAACAAGCGGCATATGAGCCACTTTTTAAATGGGAAAAAATATTTAAGAGGAATTGTTTTAAGTCAGTTGGTTTACAGAGTTCTTTGTTTCTCACCGAAACAAGTGAAAAGGCATCTCCTCTTTCTGTGTACGTGTCTGTATTTGTCAAGACATTTCAGAGTACAGTCATATGTGATTCTTGTTTGTGTAGTTTTGAGTGTTTTTAAAGTCTTAAAATAACCATATTTCTATGAAATATCTCTTTTTTACTGAGACCATATTCATAAAGACATCTATCAGCCACAGGCATGATGTACCTATATCAAAGATAAGCAAATATTATCCTCAGCATACTTCATTTCCAACTCCTTTAAACAGGATTGTGTGATGAAATTTCAACTTCAGATAAATCGGACTTTTTTTTAACTTCCTTTTTATTTGATGGGAAACACATCATAGACCTGTTACTTGATTTTCAAAGTTCTGCATCACATGGCAAGTGCACATTACAAGTCTTATTGAGTGGTAGAACCTAAAAATACTTATTTAAGGTTTTTTCCCCCCTTTCTTACTGAACAGAGGAATTCTGGTAAAGTTTTGCTATATGTGAACTTAATTTATGGGATCCAGAGATTTAACTATTGTATTCCCATTTCCACAAACTCTACACTGTTATGAAAGCTGTTACAGATTTTTTTTTTTTTAGTCTTCTAAATTTTCTGCTATATCTGTAGGAGTACAGAGGCAACCAACTCACTGGTGTTCATTTCCAGGCAGATCATAGCAGCAAAACAATAGACACATGTCCCCTGTTATCTTGCACAAAATCTCCGTGTTTTCTCTGTTTGAGCTGGAGGAAGAATGTCTGACTGAAATACCTGTCTTCCCCTCCCATAAGAGACAACACTCTATAGTCTGTGTTGTAGCAGGTAAATGTGTTCACAGGAATAACCAAGGGTCTTTTCAGGAGAGCAGAGCTTGAGCTCAGCTGCCAGAAGTGCTGGAGCTCAGGGAGGAATTTGAGGGAGATGTGACCTGCTATTGGTTCATGTCTCCTGGTACCATAGCACACCATTTTGCAATCACCTTTACAGCAACCAAATGCAACAGAAAGATGACTTAGTTTAGGTGAAGCGTTTGTGAACAAACCTCTTCTGAGCAATAAAACTCCTGATACCTTGCAAGTGTCCCTGATGATGAAGAATAAGGGAGCAACTGTTTTTACTGTACAGTTCTTAATGGAGAGACTTTATAGGCTTTTCCATTAGACGTTGGAAGGTCTCTAATATGCACTGTTGAACTTCTTATTGAAATAATTTGTACACATTAGAAACACTGCTACTGTAGCAGCAGTCTTGAAAGATCTATAGAATAGTGGAGGGTATCCTTCTATAGAATAGTGGAGGTTTTCCTGACGAGGCTGTCTCAATTGCTACAATCTCAATTGTTACTATTTCAATTGCAATTGTACATCAGGAGGTATTGTGACTCAGAGGCATTCCTTACTGCCCAGTTCTCATCTTCCTTTCTTGCACCTCAAGTGTTTGCAGTAAGTCAGGACCATTTGGCTGCTAGGTACATTATACTGCCTTGGAGGAAGGAAAGGGGAGTGGATATAAAATTTAACTTACTGCTGTTAGAGGTCTGAAATCCATCAATGCTTTGTGTGCTTCTCCAGGAAAGAAAAGCAGATGTCCAGATCCTGCTGCAGACACAAATACGGTGGAAGACTGGAGGAGAAGGCTTCTTCGCTATTGCTACTTTGCATAGGTGATGAATGGTGTTGCATCCAGCTGGTCGCCAGTCATTAGTGGTGTCCCACAGGGATCAGTGTTGGGCCGAGTCCTGTTTAATATCTTTATTGATGATCCAGTCTACCATCAGCAGGTTTACAAATGGCACCGAGTTGAGGAGGAATGCTGGTCTGCTGGAGGGCAGGAGGGCTCTGCAGAGGGATCTGAACAGTCTAGATCAATGGACCGAAGCCAATGGTGTGAGGGTCAACAAGGCAAAGTGCCAGGTCCTGCCCTTGGATCACAACAATCCCGGCAGTGCTACAGGCTGGGGACAGAGTGGCTGGAAAGCTGCCCTAGGGAAAAGGGCCTGGGGGTGCTGGTCACAGCAGCTTAACATGAGCCAGTGTGAGCCCAGGTGGCCAAGAAGGCCAATGGCACCTGGCCTGTATCAGCAGTAGTGTGGCCAGCAGGACCAGGGCAGGGATTGGTCCCCTGTACTCGGCACTGGTGAGACCATACCTTGAGTGCGGTGTCCAGTTCTGGGCCCCCCAGCTTAGGAAGGACATTGAGGTGCTGGAGTGTGTCCAGAGAAGGGCAGTGGAGCTGGGGAAGGGTCTGGAGCACAGGTCATATGAGGAGTGGTTGAGGGAGCTGAGGGTGTTTAGCCTGGAGAACAGGAGGCTCAGGGTAGACCTTACTGCTCTTTACAACTCCCTGAAAAGAGAATGTAGCCAGATGAGGGTCAGTCTCTTCACCCAGGCAACCAGAAATTGGACAAGAAGACACAGTCTTAAATTGCTCCAGGGAAGGTTTAGGTTGGACATTAGGAAGAAGTACTTCACAGAAAGAGTGAGTGAGCATTGGAATGGGCTACCCAGGGAGGTGTTGGAGTCACCATCCCTGGTGGTGTTTAAGAAAAGACTGGATGTGGCACTCAGTGCCATGGTCTGATTGATAAGGTGGTGTTCGGTGATAGTTTGGACCTGATGATCTCAAAGGTCTTTTCCAGCCTAACTGCTTCTGTGCTTTTGTGGTCAGTATACACTTCATGATATGGCTAGCCTTTAGTCACTGTCATGTCTTCTGAGCAGTGGACATGAGCAGAACCTCAGTAATTGCACTCTATGCAGCCCCCTTCTCTCAGGCTGAAAAAACTCTTTTTCCGTGTTCTTACCCTGCACTTCAGGGAGATCGTGCAATTTCACTGCCGGGAGCCAAAGTCCTACCACACAGCTGAGAAGCTTTCAGCACCTTGTTACTCATTCCAGAAAAACAGGCTGGATTTGCTGATGGTTTCATCATGTCATGGTAAATATTTCACTACCACTTTTCCTCTCCCTTTCTGCGTGATCAACTTCTGGTCTCATTTGACTAGACCGGGGTGGCAGCTTTTGCAGAGCCTGCTGCAATATAACCTCATTGCTACATGGGTTGTAATGAAATGCATCTCTTTTTGCCCAACACATCTTAATATCTCCATAGAAACCATATTAGGCCCCCATCTTCTGTGAGCTCCTGCAATGATAATCTTCTCTCTCACTCACTGACTGGATTTTCTTCAGATGTCTCTAGGTATCTAAAATTCAATTAAATGGCTAGGGAAATGCAAAGACTTGGTGAAGAGGACTGAGAGCTGTGGTTTCCAGACAGGACTGGCAGGCATTTGGCAGTCCTTACCAGACCATAACTATACCTTTTTTACTGCAAGTTTACACTTCAGTTGCCTCTACAGTTAAGCCACAAAAAAGTGATTACTTCCACCAAGAGACTCATTGCTGAGTACACACAAGTGCAACGCTTGTTACTGTGGAATTAAGCAGGTGTGCAAATGAGACCTACTCAGCATCTGGAAGAAGAAAGTATCATCCAGCATTTTCTCTCAGTAAGATCTGAGCAGCCTATGCACCAATTGTTTATATAATCCTTGCTCTTTCTAACTTCATCTCTATGCTTAGCCCCTACAACTCCAAATTATGGCTTCACTGCAGTATTGCATTTCACGACGACAGAAGGAATTCCATCCTTGATGCTAAAAAGCAGGAGTTCTCTCTCTGATGTGACCTGCACACAGAGCAGAGAATTTCTGGAAATAGCATTTTCCACAACCTGAGAGGTTTGTCATCACTCCAAACCCACAGAACTGGGATATAGACTTTAGGAGAGATGCAAATGGTTTTCAGTCACATTGCATTTCTTGTGCCATGTACAATATACTGATGGCATCTCATTCATCACTGGAGAATAGCACAGGAGCATAGAGTAAATAACACACAGGTAAACTCCTTTCCTTTCTGTTTTGACCATAAAGGTTGAAATTCAAGTGAGAACGGGAGAGCAGCTCCCAAAGAGCTGTTTCAACACAAAAGCATGGAGAAGTGACATGCACTTTTCATGTTCATGCCTGGGGACAGACACCAGGCTGGAAAGTAGAAACTGTGAATCTTCCCCAAGGACACATTTTCCAGTGACCTTTCAAAAGCAACATGCTGTTCTTCAGAAATGTTCTTCATCATGGTTTGACCCAGCAGGTAGCTAAACACTTCCCTCTCCCCCATACTTATGTCCTCATTTTGTTCGCTTCAGTACTTCCAGACTGAACTCAACACAGTGTCCAAGCTGAGGAAAGCTGCAGAAGAGCAGAGACAGCTCTTTTAAATCCCCACAGGGCTTCTGTTTGCCCCCAAAGTGGTCTGCAAGGGAGGTCCATGTGCATTACTGAGCACTTAGGTTTTTTCCTAGGAGCACGCACATATTACTAGTAGCAAGATATATTCCCCTGTATAGTTTCCTATCAATAGTTTAATTCTGTCAGAAATCTGCTGGCTTGCAAAAGTCCACAATAACAACTTCAACAAAAGCTGGCAGTTCTGACAGCCAGTCTGTCTCCCTCAGTTCTCCCAGACACCTGTATACATCTATATAGACACACAGAGCCGGAGGGAGAGAAAATAAAATATGTCTTAAAGTTCTTGCCCATATCTCTCTGACACTGGACAAATAGCTTTTCCCTCACAGTCTTTTACGTATTACCTCCTTCTCTGCAAGCTTATAGAGCAATTCTGGAGAAAAATGAAATATTGAAGGGCTAATCCTTTATTTAAAAAGCCACCAGATATGAATGGTTGGCTCTGACAATTTATTACCAATTCTGGGAAGATTGGGAAAATAAATGTTTCATATCTCTTTGCAAGTGACAGATGAAAGGAGGAAAATACTCATCAGCTCTGGAGAGCAACTTCACTTTATGAAAGAAAATTTTTAAAATGTCAGGAATTCAGGTATTTTCTTCCTTAAAGCTCACTGCTGATACTTTTCTATAAGAACTTTTATCTATTCTTTCTGTTTTACATCCACAGTGGAGCATTAAGATCTTGGATTAGCTATTACATTAAAAGTTCAGCATAATTACAGGTTTGTAGTTTCAGGTCAAGAGACAGTCTTCTGAAGGCATATAACACCTCATGAATTTTCTGCTTACCCAGGTTATGAAAATTTTTTAGGCCTTGAGCTATTCCTTAGCCTGTTTTCCAGAACAGCTAGCTAAGTGGTAGCACCTTCTGTCTCTTTATATTTCTACTACTTTATCAGATATTTCCCCTCAGTATATCCACTGTTTTCCTCTCTCCCCTCTCCTTTTTTTTCAAACAAAACTGTTACTCATGCACAGAGCAACAAATAATAAAATACTGTACTTTGCATCTGGAGGACAATGTTCTAGCTGAGCCCATGAAAAGGCATAAAAGACCCCCAAAGGAGTAAATTACACTCCTGAAAGGCGGTATGATGCGCTGCCTCTGCTGTATCCAAGACCAGACCTGTAGCCATGCTCTTCACATTAGAACCAGACTAAGAGAAATAACTAGCTGGCAGGGGGTATTTGGAGAAATTATTGCTGCTCTGTAAAGCTGTTTTGCAATTCCTTGTCGCAGATGGGCCTCTGAAGAATGGCTGAGAAAAGCCATAATTTCAGTGTCAATCAATTGGCCTGCTTGCATGGCTCTGAGTGGCTCAGCTTTCAACAGGCAAGGCAGAAGGTCCCCTCACAGCAGCTACAGGGCAGGTCTGAACACAAATAACATATTGCTTCCCATACAAACTCCTTCCCTGTCATTCTAAGGAATGCCTGATGGAGGGCCATGTATTTTGTGACACCACAAGTAGCATTCTGCGAACATGATTTGGATATTGGTTAGGATTGTGTGGTCACTTTCATTTTCTCTGCCTAGCTGCTGTAATGCACATGTAAAAGACAATGGTTTCTTAAAATCTAATATTCCTCTAGAAATGGGTTTTAATTTTGAGGTGACTGTTGGCTTTTATGCCGTCATTGCATCAGTTTGAACACAACCCACTGTCATGATTCTGCCTTGTGGTGCCTCTTTAAAGCAAAGAGAGGTAACATCCTTGCTCTATTTTTATGCTGCTTCCTTGTTTTGAGCCTCCTCCGGTGTTCAAATGCACATTCAAACCTGCTCAGATCTCAGTGTCTCTCTGTGGCAGTCATACTGATCTTCATGGAAAAGGCAAGCAGGTGTGTATGGCTCCACAGATACTGCTCTTCTGTATCTGCTCCTCTTGTGCTATCCCAGAAATAAAGTGATCTGGATTTGAAACATGAGAAAAAACACCAGAGTTCTGCTAAGGAGAACCTATGCACTGGGTTCTGTATCCTTCAGAAGATAAACTCTGAGCAGATTGGCATAAAGATGCCAGTGAGGTCAGAGAGAAGATTGTTAATCTCTTCCTCAAACCCCAGGGGCTTTACAGGAAATAGGGTAGGCTTTTGGACTTCTATGTGAGTGCTAAGCTAGTTTCAAGGCTAGAAAGATTAGTCAGCCTTCACAGGTAGGCTATTCTCAGCCATGGTCTTTTCACCCTCCTCTTAGCAGCCTGAAAACCTCATTGGTAGGTTGTATTTTAGGTAGAAATCAGTAGGTGTTTGTGAAAGCAAATGAGCAAGAAGGTATGCTGGTCCTCAATAAAGGTGATGCAAACCAGAACTAGATCTCCTGTTGAAAGTTATGACCCCCTTCCCTCCCTGAAGCCAGAAAAGGCTTTTTCCTAACTCTGCTAGAGACACGTTTATGAAGCTTGAAGATGGAGGTCATTGTCCCTCACATGGAGGTGTTTACATTAGGCAGACTGACCCGTCCTGGATGAATTATGCCTCAGATAGTCCCTAAATGTCCCAATAAACAAAACTGTGATTGAATTAAACTACATTCTTGCATCCAGGGCCACACAATGGTGGCACAATGGTCCTTCCAGAGCTGGAAGGTGCTGAAGTGTGGGGACTCCACAGCTGCTTTGGTTTTTTCTTTCCTCTTGCAGTTCTAAAGGCTGTGAGAGTCTGACATGGAGGTTTGCAGAAGACACCAATTTAATTAAATGGAAATTGTCCCTGTAGAGCAATGATAGATTATTTAATTCTTTCTAGACAGCATAGGATGTTGATCTCTTCTCAGCTGAAGTTTTCAGATCGTGAGTATTTGTGCATTCAATATAGGATACAGCAAAAAGACATTGTTCTAGTCCAGTTACACCAAAATGAAATTCTCGCTGTAACTGAAGCGTGTTGGACTGATAATCTTGAAGTAAGAAGATGAAAGCTGTCAGCATCCTCTTTGTATACGCATATGCATTACATTTCCAGGGCAAATTTGTTGCTGTTGTGATCAAGCCCAAAAAATTAGTTGCATTAATAAGATTTTCAATGTTTCTGTGCTCTGAGTCCATCATGAATTCCTTGCTCAGCATTCTAGATACTTTTTTCTATTCTCAGCACCGGTATTTGGACTAATTCTATTCACAACTGAATAATAGTAGCATGTTTTTATTCCAAAATTAATTTTCAGTCCACACTTGCATTTTTGTGTGGCTCACCAACAGTCAAACCCAGGGGCTCAAAATGTGATAGAAAAATGAATACAGAAAGTGTCATGAAAACTGCCAAATGAAAATTCAACCTCCAGTGAGTACTGACAGAAAAACAGTCTTTGTTTCTAAAACAAGGTATGGTGAAAGCTGGTTTTGCCATAAAAGTTTTCTAATCATAAAAAAATAAAACTCGCAGCAAAGGCCCTTTAATTCATCTGCCCAAGGATGTATGACATGTTACACATACCAAACAGAGGCAAAAACCAGAACAAATTTCCAAATATATTTAAAGAAAAAAAAAATAAAAGTCTGTATTTCATTGAAAATCAAGAGAAGAATCAGATAATCCAGGTGGGAAAGCTAGAAGGTAGACTCTTTGGAGAGAAACAAAGGTGTAATTTCTCAATTTTTACAAATATTATTTTTATAGTGCCCTTTTGGTTTCATTGCTGATAAAATAATAAGAACTAGTCTCATTGGAAAGCACTTACTAAAAATATGAAAAGAATTCAACAAGGGTTTTTTTCTGCACAAACCTAGGTGTAGTATGTATAGTTTGTGCCATCAACTTGCTCAGAATAGATAGCAAAGGTTACATTTCTGAAGACATTGGTGGACTCCCCTCACTGGCATTTTCAGAGGCAGTAAATCATCAGAAGACACTGGAAAGGGAATTCAGGTATACAGGAGACCTCACAGACCTGGAATATTAATTATATTTTCTTCTTCACCACCATGTGTCATATCAAATTAAATGTTTATCTTGCAGAAATCAACTTTTGTTTGCATTATTTCCTCTTTAGCTCTGTTTGCAGATAGAAACCTGTGGCTCTTCTGTTTGAAGGGGGAGTGCCAAAATACAAATTTAGAGGACATCCCCTTGAGCAATTTGTGGGTGAACTCAGCTTCCTGTTTCTACCTTTTGGCTTTAATTTCTTGAGAACTGGAGTATAAAAAACCTTCTGTGCCAGCACATCAGGGATAAAATCTCAATATGAGCTGGCAACAGCAGCAGGAAACTATCATAAATATCTAAGCACTTTTCTGTTCCATCCTGTGCATTTATGGCTAAGTTAAGAAGAAGAGAACAGATAAAAAATAACATGGGGAAGGAGGAAATGAAGAGGATGATATCTGTATTCTGTATTAAAATTCCCCTGAATTGTTTTGAGTTACTCATAAACCTATTCTATACATGAATGATTACTGAATCAAATCTGAAAACAGGGCAAGCTAGTCCTTAAATCCATCTTTTTATACCTGGAAAGAAATGAAATCGTATTAGCAAGGACTTCAATTGTGGAAGCAGACACAGGAGGCACTCTGCCACCAAACAATAAAATATATGCAGCTCTGTAGAACAGTCTATCATCTCTTAACTCAAGTGTCATTTCAGTTCACAAGATAACTCCTGATGACTTAATCACTGGACCGATGTTGAAGGATGCATTGGAAGCAATGTTAATAACTCATTGATGTTGATTGAGGTAAGTAGGATAATCTCACACACAAACAGACACAAACACAGTTCATCAAGGCTCAAGAAAGTTAATGAAAGTTAGTGGGAGTAATATTAAAGTTAATTGGGATTTTTTAATGAAAAAATTTTATTAGAAACTGTTAAAAAGCTACAAATCAGTGGATGAATGAAGGCAGCAATTACCGTGGATGGAAAATGACAGAAGGGGAAACGGGAGAAATAGATATCAGCATAAATTAGAGTTTATGAAATACAGAAAACTGATGAGAAAATCTAAGGACACAAGGGAAAAATCAACGTCTGGCAAGAAAAAAAATGTTATGAATATTTATGGAAACATAGTTTCCAAAGTTTTATATAAATTTCTAAGACACAATATTTGGTAGCATTGGAACACACACATTACTTGACAGACATGATAAAATTTTAAGTGATCCTGCAAAAGCAACACTATTTGAAAATATTTATAATCTATGCTTGGGAAAAAGCAGGTGATAAACACACCCAGCGAGAACACTTTGTAGTTCACTAGCTGATAAAAGGGCTGTTATATACTACATCAGAGTTTAAACTTTTTTTTTTTTTAAAGCAGGTAGTTCTGGAGAATTTGCACCCAAGAGTGCTGTAAAGTCTTCATGGTAAGTCCTGGACACTAACATTCCCACTGTAGAAAATAAATTGTGGAATAAGTAGGAAATACAACAGACAAGAATCTTAATACTTGTGAGTGCTTGGCTAGTTAGTCTAATGTCAGTCAGGACTGAAATAATGGAAAATTCATCTAGCTAATAAAGGATAGGAATATAATTAATGCCAATCAACATCTTCTAATAGAAAATAGTCTATTTTTTTCATTTTTTTTAGAAGAAATTTTGATGTACACAATCAGCTACAAAATATGCCTGACTCTCAAGCTGCTATTCTACATTACTGAATTCTCTGGGCAGAAAAAAAAGCTCTCCACTGTATTGCTAAAATGAACAAAGGCTGTGGAAGTGGCAAACTGGAAAACGTAGGTTTCAAAGAAGAATGAAGTGGAAATACCTTTAATGAGGTCCATCACAATACAGCTTCTGAGTTTAGCAAACCTACACAAAAGAAATGTTTGCAAAACATAAGTAATAGCAAGAAGAAAGAATTATGGGTGATTTTAACTACATTTAAGTTCTCCCCATTAAAATAAAAAAAACCCAAATGGTTCCTCCATGTGAAAAGTTCTTTGCCAAAGAAGGAAAAGGCAAAGTGAAAGCTGTTTACCAGTGTTATAAAGGAAATCAATGCAATATGCTCTAATGATGTCTTGGGTCCTTAAACCTGAGGATTAGGAGTCTGTTTTCTATTCCTCCCAGTTACAATCCTTCCTTGCAAGATAAGCCTTCCTCTCACAGGTGCTTGTCTTAGTTCTTCTTTGCAAAATCTTGAATATGTCCCTTGTTTTCAGTGAAGAATGGTTTATACTGTGAATGCCACTTCAAGAGTAGTAGGGAGTAAATTTCATTAAGCTGTTTGCCTTCTAAGCAGCAGGAGTCTTATAAACTAGAAAACAGCCACTGAAAGGGATAAAGCTGAGGTCACCAACAGAAGGATTGTCTGGGGGTAAAGGGGCAAGGCATAATAAAGGCCCCTTTACCAAAATGCCATAAATTTGAATTTCCGATTTTCCTGGATCCAAGACAAGAACTCCCCTTCTCTGCCTGAACTGGCAATCTATGACACCACAACACTGAACATTACTTCTTCCTTCTACATTATTTTTATATTATTATTTGCAAATCATAGTCTGAAACAACTAAGCTGCACATCTGAAATGCATTTTGCCCATTGTCCAGGGCCAACAGCTGGATTTTCAGAAATGGCAGTTTATAAGTACAAATCCTCCCATTGCAAATGAACGTGAAGGGCAGGTATGAGCAAGTGCCTAAGAGCCACTGAATATACAGCCAGTAATACACGCAAGCATTTGAGAGGCGCATTAATATCTGAAGATTGAATTCAATTATGCACTACTATTTTGACACTAAGACGTCAGTAAAAAAATATCAGTGCTATTATTTGCCCTGTGCCTTTGTTACATAAATGTTTCTGCCAAGTGAATCCTCCTTTATTCAGGCCTTACCTCTCTTACTCCTAGGTGGAGGTACGGTGCATACCTATCTCCCCTCTACAAGATTGTTTGCCCCTGTTACGAGTCAGAGCACCCCATTATGAGTGGTATCAGACTACCATGAGTAATCTGCTTGAAATAAGAGAGGCTTGATAGCTCTGAGCATTCCACAGAATGCTGTAATCATATGCTTTCTTTGCAAGTGTTCTCAGGAGCATACAAATTATCACCTTTATTAGAGACCAGGAAGTATGTTTGGATAAAACCAGAGTGGATGCACGCTATCACTCAACCACAAACCAAACTAAACACAAGCCTTTATACTGATTATATATATAAAAAATCACTGCATTATTCCTTCTAAACAAAAATTTTTACATATCTGCATTTCTTGGCTGGAAATAAACAGTATTTAGAAACTAGCCCCAAATCAGACAGCACTGGCAAGCTCCTAACTTAAGCTCAGATAATTTACAAGCATTTTAAATCCAGTGGGACTTTTGATGTCTAAACAAATGGAAACAAATCTCTATATGATTTGCTGTGAATATTTCATCTGAAAGGATCTCACATGTTTGCCAAGTAAAGCTGTCTTCCTTTTTCCCTTTAACATTAATTCTTAGATAAATAAAGACATGCTGCCATGTTGAAGAGGAAACACAAAACCTGTGCACGTATGCTACAGATGTAAATTATGAGGAAGAGCTCATGAAAACACACATATTAAATGAAGTTAACGAGAACTGAAATAAGGAGTATGAGATCAAGCATTTTATCCAGATGCAGAATGACCAGAAGGACTCCATCAATATGAACGCAAGCTATACGCTCTCTAAACTAAATATTAGATGCCTAAAAAATGCCAGCTGAGCTGGCAAGTCTGAATGGTTACCTTATTGATCACAAACAGGAACAGTCATGGATGCACAGCACTGCCTTTGTGGGGAGCCTATTTCACAACAGAGACCTGTTCATGCACAGTGCCGGAAGTTTCACAGGCAAATATCATTGTTTCTGCAACAAATTGAAATGTGATTGAAATGTGGCAGATCTCTGTCAGGCAGCCACAGTAAGCAATTGCAAGGCATAGGCAGGCTTTCTGTACAGTTATTGGATGAACTGAAAAATTAACTGCTCATTAACTTCATTTTTTTTTCATAGCTCCAATAAGTGTAGTTACATCAGGCCCTCTCTTTCTCACTCTGTATTACAACATATTCAGTCTTTTCTGTTTGGCTTCATCGCCTTTTTCACCCCCGTAGAAAATAATGTATACACTTTCATTATGGATGGAGACAGCTTCCCAGGCACCACTGTGGTCTTCCATGTAAAAGTCACATCCTGGAAGCATCAGTCAATATTGGCCTTTTCAAGAGCACCCAAATCCACTGTTTCCCAACATGTGGGATGCTCACAGTCAGCTCTTCTGTCCTTATCACCCACTTGTTCCAGTCCAGTGACCTTTCCAGCACAGCAAAAGCTGCCAACTTACTGCAGACATGGTAAAAGTATGCAAATGCCACGTGCTACTAAATGTACCCATTGTCTCTTGAAATACAAGTCCTTGCTTTCTCTCCGCCAAAAGAAATCTCTTAGATCATTGAGCAAATAAAGACAACTTGAGGTTATATTTATTTACATTCCTTAAATTCAAACAAGCCTCAGGAATATGTTTAAAGGCTGTATGGCTTCTTTAGAAGCCTGCAGAAGATATTTGAAGTGAGTACACGCTTTGTAGATCACATGGATATCGTAGTCATTTCAAACACTGAGGCAGGGGCTTCCTAAGGGAGCTAGCTCTCCTAGTCACTGCAGCTTCTGAGGACAGCTGGACACCTACTCCCCTTGAGGTCTCAGAAAATCATGAAGTCCTCAGAAAGAGGCAATCAAAGTCTTTTAATGAGAATTTATAGCTTATTGCTTTCTTACCCGTTCAGCTGACATGAAAGAATTTTAGAAATGGAACAATGTCAACCTTTCATGCAGCTGAAACTTGATCTCAGTTGTATCAGAGTGCTGGATAGCCTTTTAACAAGAGGAGAGGTGGAATTAGGCAAGTGATTAATGCCCACTGGTTTCACAGACAGTCTGGCATAACATATTTTGCTAGCAGGTCAGTCAAGAAGTAAGATTAGTTTTAGCTCTGTCTCTCCTTTTATGATAAGATTTACAAATTAATTAGGGTAACTGAGAACACTGAAAATAGATATTTCTAGTGTACATTTTTAATAAAAGTCTACTAGTATTGCCAACTGCTTCTGAAGTCAAGAGTTTCCTTCTTAGCCACATACTACCAAAACCAGAAGTTTTCAGAGTTTGAATGACAAGCTACCAAAACCAAACACAATGATGAATTAAAAAAATCTTTTACAGAAAAATGTAAGCTATTGTGACTAGCTGTCATGAACCCCAAGATTGTTGCTTAAAATCCAAATTTTAGGGCATTTAAACATTTTCTGTCAATGTCAGACAGCAACAATGATGAAACAAATCTTTGCTAAGCTGCAATGACATAGAAAGCATAGGAATTGTACTTTCACTTACACATCAGACTGAGTTACAATTACCACATTTGGCCTCATAAATACAGTCACAACTCAGTCCTCCACCTATGCAGACTACAGTCCTTTTGATAACCTAACTCTAGAGATCTCCAACCAGAACCATTCTGAGTGAAGAAAACTGTGAATGACCACAGATATAAATGAGAATCTTTTTTCCCTACCTCCTTCACTTTAGGCAGTATTAATGGAGTTAAAGGGGAATGTAACTTTTTTGAGGGAGTCAGAGTCTCCGCAAGAACACATGCAAAGAATGAAGTTATAAACCAAATCCATATTTTCATAATTTTTCAATCAGAATTTTCATTGGTACTCATTATGGTTGGACTCAATGATCTTAAGGGTCTTTTTCAATCTAAACGTTTCTACGGTTCTGATTATTCGTGATGAATGCAATTCCTCCATGGGCAATTAAGCTTAATTTAGCATCCCAGCACACAAAGGAAACAAAAAGGAAAAAATATGCATAAAATAGTACAACTTTGTATTCCTGCCAGCCAGGAAGTAGTTGGACACCTAAATACACACTTATTTAGTAGGATTTTCAAAATTCATGCGAATTCAATAAGAAGCAGTGCTGAAAATTAGGCTAGAAATCACTAAGAAGCAACACATTGGTTGAATTTATTCAGATCTTATTCATGTGGTCTAAGAAGGGCGAGATGCTTTTGTGTGACAGAGAAAAAAAGACAGACTAAAGCCTGAACTCTAGTAAAATTACCTCTGGAATTATCCCTGCATCTATTAGAAATCAAGATTTAGATATTCACTTTTAACCAGTGCTGCATATTTAATTTTTGGTTAACTTCTACAAAGAGTTATATAAGGGCAGAAATATCTTCTCATCTTGCCTCTTCTGCCACATCTCATAATTTCTTTTCCAAGCAATCTTTTCTTTGTGTTTCATAAGGTAACACAGCTGTGCACACAGATCTACAAATAATAGCAATAATAACAACAATAATAGTAAACTTGAGCAGTCTTTTTTCCGGTTCATTACATTTCAGAATTAGGCCTAAAAAATTTCCTACTAATGGGAATCATAATTGCTCAGTTTTTTTCCTGATGATAAAAATAAAGTCATACTTTTATGATGGGTGCATATTTTAATGTAATCGTCATTTTTTGGATCTTGTGCAATAATTAAAGACAAGACAACAATGCTGTGCCAACATCCAATAGCATCTTTACTTAGTTAAGCATAATTGTAGCAAATTTAGACAAATGTTGTAATAAAATAATCTATGGTGTATTGGGTTTTGTTGTTGAATATACAGACACACCTGCCTGTAGTTGTTTCAGAATGCATTTCCTCACATAAGCTTTACACATAACCAAATAATAGAGTCATATCAAACTGTTGGTCTATTAAAAAGATTGTATCTGTAAATCCTAATCATAACATTCATAAGAAATACTGAAGGCAATTAATATTAGAGTGATACCAGTCCCTTGAAAAAACCCAGAGGACAAAAGGCAGCACAGGGGAGCTTTAATTTTATGCTGGTGCACACTGTGGGTTTTTCTTACAAAAATTTAAATTCATTCTCCTTCTTGTAGCAAGCAAGACTGTTTAAATATTGTACTTAGAAAAAAAATGTTAGAAATGCTCCTGCCAAAAGGACATTTAGCAATGAAAATGCAAATCTGAAATCTAAAATAAGTTGCTGACCCCCCCACAGGGTTTCATGGCAGTAGAAAGAAAAATCAAGGGCCTTCAGTATAGATGGAGCTAATCTTGGGACCAAATATTTTCTTGTATTAAGGATTTTTCTGAACCTTTCTGAACCTTTCTTTTCTCGTACTGCTACTATCTGCTATAATCTGGTATTTAGCAGAAGGATTAACATCTGGCTGGGAATTGTCTTTCTTTTACCCCCCGAATTCTATTCAGATTTGTCAGACACATTAAAAAAAAATTTTGCTTCTTAAGGAGGAAGAGGCATAACGGCATCATGAAAACAGTTTGCAGATATATTCTTTCCCAGAAATTTTTACTTGAAAATACAACACTTAGGAACTTCTGTCACCAATTTCATAGCTGAATATACAACACATAATATATACATTTTCATTCACATTTTAAGTTAATTACTTTAGGCATCATTCAAATTCCTTCTGAATTTACTTTTCTAAATATATTCAGTGATGGGAATATTTGGTAAAACTACTAATATTGTGGAATATTTTGGGGACAAAAAGCTGATTTGAAATATTGCATTGGAAAGTTAAATTTGAAAGTAATTGTCGTCTCTTTGGGGAAAAAAAAAAAAATTGTTTCACTGAGAACCACAGCAATGAAGACTTAATTCCCCCTCTAGCTGCCATCAAAATGTTGTTTCTGCACAGGAAGCCCGTAACCATTGCCTAACTATAAAACTGGGTAGCAGAGACAAAATGTCTTGAATAAGGTTTTCAATAAGTCTCTGGACTGCGAATAAAATTCAGACCAGCTAGTCAGGTGTTCTCTCACATCTCTGCTCATGAAATCATAATGGCTTGCTAATTAGTAGAATAGAAATTAAGAGCAACATCTGTACTGGTTGATAAAAATGGACATTGATTCCATTATTGCTCTGCAGGCACTGTCACAAAGAAGGTGCCATACTTGTTGGCTAAATACTTTCTTAAATTGTCCAAAGACTTCTGATTCCAAGCCCAGTTCTTGTGAGAGTGGAGCTCAATAAAGGATATGAAAAGTCAGACAACTTGGAAGTTCTAAATCAGGCATTAAATAGCAAATTAACAAAATGTTGTTTAGTACAGATGTGTTTTAGATGCTGATGGAATCTATTAAGGAACTCTGCAAGTGTCCTTTATGTCCACAGAGTGTTCTGGACACAATGACTGTTCCTGATGATTTATTTTTTTGGACTAGAAGGACTCAGCCTGCAGAGCACCCTGATTCTAATCAGAGGGCTAGAGGAGAAACTGCAGACTCATATGTTTAAGTGATGTTTCCATGGATGCAACTGACTTGATTTGCAGTTTGCAAATTTCCCTTCAATAAGTGGCAAAACATATCCCACCTTCGCAAAGAATTGAGTGTCAAGATACAGATATCACCTGTCCATGCAATAAATATGAAGCTAAGGAGTGGAGTGCAGAATCAAGGAGAAATGCACTTGCATTGCTAATCTGACAAACTGCAGCAGTGTGTGCTGGGGAATCTTAATCAGGGTGGGTCATTTTTTTGGGTGTAAGCAACAATTACGCTGAAATAATCAACAGCACAAATAAAGACCAGGAAAAAAGTGGTTGTGAGGAAGTTCTGGAAAAGAGCGTATCAAAGGGATGCTGTGGGCTATCAACCAAACATGAGTCAACAATGCCATGCTGTTTCAATGAAAAGAGAATGCTGCATTAGGCTCTATTAACAGGAATAGCTCACCAGACATGTGATGCAATCCTTCCATCCAAACCCTGTCTGAATTCCTGACTTCTATTCCAATGCCCACACAGACATGTCTAGAGCATGTCAGATGTCCATGGTGGGAAGAACAAGAAGCAGTGGGCCTGTATTCCTGCAAGGAATATTCAAGAATGCTATTAGGAGAACTTTTTAGCAGTAAGCATAGTGCAGGCATGTAATATGTTGTCAAGGGAAATTCTGAAATCTCCACAACCATGAGTCATTGAGAGTAAGAGGGACAAGTCTATAAGGAATGACAGAAACATAGGCTATCACTACCTGAGGCTGGGACAAGCTTTTGATTCTATGCTGCAATAAAATAAATGGCACTGAAACACTAGGAATCACTAAATACTATAGCCATCCTTAATTTCATCACACTAATGGACTATTTTACCACATCAATCTCCAGAGTATATTAAAATTAACAATCTGTGCAAAGACATATTCTAAAGGTGACCACATTTCTAAATACTTCTTTTATTCATACTAGAACTACTTCAGTCTTTTTGACAGTTGTCAGTTTTGGCAAATCCCTCAGAAATCCAGGAAGTTGTTCAGGAAGCTAGTTTTCTACATGAAGAATATGCAGAGATATATACTGAATGCTCCATTCTGCCCTCGCTTCATTCTGCCCTCGCTTCTTTCTACACAGTCTATCCAATGTCAGCCAGGAAGTTAATTTGGATATGTAATGGTAAGGATGAGAAGAAAAGCCCAAGGAATCCCCAATGATGAATACTTTAACAATAGAAACAGATTTTCCTACAGAATTCCTGTAACCAGTCAGAGGTGAAAAAACTTCACCCAATACTCAACATTTCCATTCATTACTCAGTTTTTGTGGAGACACGGAAAGGATACAATGAATTACATCACAAGCTGCAGGGGGAACAAGAACATATGATCTTTTGCTGTAATTAGGAGGAGTACCTCAAGCAGAGCATTGATTGACTGAAATTGTATCTGCACTACAGGAGGCAAATTATGGACTTCACTTAAATAAAGCTTTCTTATAAAACAGGGGCATGTCACTGAGTCATTACCTGCTGGGGCTGGGCAGCACTGTGGGGCCAGAATGGGGGAGAAGTTTAGGATTCTGCGCAGTGCTACAGGCTCTCTCCATCTTCCTCATGCTGTGCATAAAATATGGGGAGCTCAAAGAAACTTCAGAGTAGGCAGTGGGAGCTTACAAGCTCCAAGCCCTGAGGCAGAGGAGCGGAAGTCTGAAACTAGTGGTAGGGTTTGTATCCTTTCCATTCTTCCCCAGTAAATCTGCCTCTGAGTGGGTTTTATCTGACATCGTCACTGTAAATCTAGTAAACCTCCCTGCATTCACTGAGATGCTAGCTCTTCCACCAAAAAAAAAAAAAAAAGATTTAAAATCAAAGTAGCTGGTCTAGTGATAATAACAGCAAGTTTCTGACAGGGTTATAAAGAGAGAATTTGCTGAGACAATGTTTTATTGGTTGATATGGTAATGGCACTTAGCAGGTCACTTGAATAAAAGTGATGGTTTCCCCTTATGCTGGCAGGAGCTATTGTACATGTTAGACTGAATAATTTCTTTTCTGAAGATTTAGAGATATTTTCTTTACTGTAATTGTCATACTACACTGACAATCTGAATGCCATTACCTCAGTAATAACTGAAATTTAAAAGTGGAATAGTGTCATTTGAAGATGAATACAAAGGATATAGAAAGACTTGTGCTATTCTTTCCTCTACCTTTTATTCTGTGTGTCTTAGTTGAATTTATTCCAGTGTAGCAGTTATTCTTCATTTTAACATCTCCTAATGGATTTTACATCTCTTGGCCAAACCTACCTCTGATATAGCATTCAAGCAATTAATGGACTCCTTTACAACAGATCTGTCTCAGACAGCAAAACTGAATTATTTAAAGGAAAAATTATCATTAACATAGGATGTAAAGGCATGCTGAACTGAACCAACATTTGGAAGTGGGAACTGCTAGGAAATGGGCTTTAAAACCACACAAGGGCTCCAAACCAAAATGTTACTATGGACTCAGAGAAGATGCTCAGGCCACTAGGAATGGGGACATGAATTAGCAGACTGCTGTTCCTCAATTGGAACCTCTTAGAAGCAGTTCAGGTCATCTAAATATTTAAACATTTCAATATTTAAAGGTGTTTAATGGGACTTGAGAGCACTTTTTTTTTAAGTTCCACTTTAGTGCTGAGAGTGGAACAAGATAATTCAGGCACTTGAATGTGCTGCTTGTGACTTAGCAAAGCCAACTTAGTGTCTGGCGGCTGTGCACAGGGACAGTCTCATCAGTCTCCTGAAGCTCCAGACCTGAACCAACCCTAAACAAAATACAAAAAGAAGAGGAAAAAGTGATAACCTTTCTTCTGATTTATCCTTCTTAACATATATCTTCAGGGATCAGATGCCTATGCCATCAGGAAGTACAGTATTGATAATCACATCAGATAGAAGTGGATGAGAGCAAGATCACACCTCTTGGTAGCAGCTATCTGGGACATGTCTTTAGTTGTACTACAAGGCCATGCACAAAAGTAGATGAGATGATACAATTACTTCCCACAGTGTGCAAAAATGGAAGGATAGGGGAGCTCAAAACCTGTCAAAAGTGCCATCATCAGAGAAGAATGATTATGAAAACTCTGGACAACTTTCTCCCAATGAAACGTTATTGTCCTAAAGATTTTTACTAATATGCATGGGAAGTGGGAGAGAGATTGGAAGTAAATTTTGCAAGGTTGATGTCTGCATCTCTGACCTGTTGTGTGGAACAGAAGCAATGGGTACAAGATGGTTACAAATGCACACAAGATCACAAATGACAAGGGGAAATAAAAAATTAATTTAAAAATACGTTTCACAGTTCACGCACAGTTAGGTGCAACTCATTTTTTTTAAATTCCCTTCTCTATTTGGGATTCACTTTACTTGATGTAATATGTGTTGTTTTATACTTATGGGACCTGACTTATGAATAATACAATTAGTGAGTCTGGGCTTTCAGAAAAGTCTACGGTTTCTAGAATTCATTAAATTTAAGTGAGGGGAACTTTGCACTGTGTGTACTCTGCAGGGTAACTATGAAGAAGGCATAACTGTTGAAATAATTATTTTCCTCTCATTACAACTGAGATAGACTCACCTCACTTAAATTCATGTTAGCATCTGAGTATGACAGAGTAATGGCACAAGAATCCTAGCCTAGGATTTGTATGGCTCAAGCAAATACAACATGTGGGCTGGCATGACAAGCTGTTTGTTCCACACTACAGTAAGAACTGACATGGGGAAAACACCAGGTAGCCTCACCCTCTGTGCGCTGCTCCTTGTCAGTGTTTTTCTATACAGCCGGGCTGAAACACAGGAATCCAGAAAAGGCAATTGCAAAAAAAAAAGTTGTCCTGAGAGACTCAAAAGTTAATATTATGTGCGATTGATAAAATGTTCTGTTTTCAAACCTGCATCGGATGCCTTGCTTGTGTCTACCAAAGCATGTCTACAAAAATCACAGAGTAGCTTGAGCTGGGTCTCCAAAGACCATCCAGCGTGACCCACCTGCCATGGGGGAGGCCACAGACACACTAAGATGGGTGGGAGTGTTGATCTGCTGGAGGGCAGGAAGGCTCTGCAGAGGGATCTGGACTGGTTGGATCAATGGGCAGAAGCCAGCAGTGTGAGGTTAAACAAGGCCAAGTTCTGGGTCCTGCCCTTCAGACACAACAACCCCTGTAGTGCTGCAGGCTGGGGACAGAGTGGCAAAAAGACCTGGGGATGCTGGTTGATAGTGGCTGAGCATGAGCCAGCTGTGCCCAGGTGGCCAAGCAGGCCAATGGCACCTGGCCTGTATCAGCAGTAGTGTGGCCAGCAGAACCGGGGCAAGGATTGTCCCCCTGCACTCGGCACTGGTGAGGCCACACCTCAAATCCTGTGTTCAGTTCTGGGACTCTCACTACAGGAAGGACATTGGGGGGCTGGAGTGCGTCCAGAGAAGGGCAATAGAGCTGGGGAAGGGTCTGGAGCACAAGTCCTGTGAGGAGCAGCTGAGGGAGCTGGGGTTTTTTAGCCTGGAGAAAAGGAGGCTGAGAGGAGACCTTACTGCTCTCCACGACTACCCAAAAGGAGGTTGTGGCAAGGTGGGGGACAGTCACTTCTCCCAGATGACAAATGACAGGACAAAAGGAAAAGGCCTCAAGTGGCACCAGAGGAGGTTCAGATTGTATATTAGGAAAATTTTCTTCACAGAAAGCGTGGTTAAGCATTGGAACAGACTGTCCCAGGAAATGGTGGAGTCACAATCACTGGAAGTGTTCAAAAAGAGTGTTGAAGTGGCACTTGAGGACATGGTTTAATGGTGAACATGGTGGTAGTGCTGGGTTGGCAGCTGGACTTGATTTAACTTAAAGGTCTTTTCTGACATTAACAATCCTGTGCTCCTATGCTGAACTGGATCAGGTTGCTAAGAGTCCCATCCAGCTTGACCTCCAATGTTTCCAGGGGTGGGGCACCCACTACCTCTCTGGGCAACCTGTGCCAGTATCTCATTACACTCATTAAAAAAGTGTATTTCTTATATCTAGTCTAAATCTACTATCTTTTAGTTTAGAACTATTGCCCCTTGTCCTGTCACTACAAGCCTTATTAAAATTTGTTCCCATCTTTCTTATATGCCCTCTTTAAGTATCAAAAGGCCACAATAAGGTCTCCCCGGAGTCTTCTCTAGGCTGAACTGCCCAAACTCTCTCAGCCTTTCTTCATAGGAGATGTGCTTCAACCTTGTGATCATTTTTGTAGCCCTCCTCTGAACCTGCTCCAGCAGTTCCATGTCTTTCCTATGCTGAGGACTCCAGAGATGGGTACAGTAATATAGGTGAGGTCTCACTAGAGTGAAGTAGAAAAATCAAAAGATAGCAGAAAATCAAAGGATAAACACACAAATGTATTTTGCAGAAGGAATCACAAAGCCATTGTCAGTTCACTGGAAGACTGAAATTGTTACGATGATCTTCCTTACTGTTATTTAGCCTTTATACCATTGGTGCAAATGTTAGCTTTCTTCTGACATCCATTGTTCTTACTGTAGTTTCCTTAGAGCAATACCAGTACCCACCAGTTACTGTTCTGCTATCCTTGATTATAGACTAAAACCCACTGTTAGCTCCAAACCAAGATATTGGAGCTGACCACACATTTTGCAGCTTAGGTGAAAACAAAATTAAATGTTCAATTGATCTGCAGTAAGCTTATTGTCTGATTTATATCATCAAAGAGGTTTGGAGACTAACAGACTGTGAGCTGTTAAAAAAAACCAAAACAACCAGAAGCAAAGGGTATCAAACAGCAAATTTTTTTGCAATGATCTCTGAGTGAAAATCAAGCACATATTGTGCTTTATTGAATACCTGTCTTTTCTGAATCAGATTAGAAGTGGCAAGAATCCAGAACTCCTGGTAATCCCTGGATTTTTTTTTAATTTGTCTTGGCAAAGGTTGAGGCCATATTTGTGAAAGGGCAGTAATGTTATTGCTTGTCTTCTTTTCCAGTTCTATTTCCAGCCCTTTAGAGGCTATAGATTCCTAATAGTTAAAAACTTAAGTACCTATTCTGTCATGGCAAAACACAAGGGAAAGAGTGCATCTGTAAGTGAAGGACAGAGTTCTGCTGTATCAAACAGGTATCTGAGTTCATTTTGCTGTGGACCTAAAGGAGCCCTAAGTCACTTTCACAAATTAGTGCCCACACAAGCCACCAGTGCACAGGTCTAAATCTCTCCTTGCACAGCAAAGGCCACAGCAAACAACCAATTGTCTAACAGATCAGCTTGTATGCTACCAGCTGCAACAATGCCAAAGAGAAGACAGCTTCAATTAAAGGCTAAGAATACCAACCACGTGCATGTGAGTGGTATTATTTTGAGGCTTTGAAGCTGAATGTCAGAATGGTCTCACAGAAATGCTGAAGATCTCCTCACAGAAGGTCTTTTATGTTAGAGCCATCAATGTCCAGCTGGTCGTCAAGGCTAGAAGTCTTCAAGTCATTTCAGACAATTTAGGAAAGAGGGAATAAATTTTTCGTTTAAAGCTTTTTGTTTAAGGGTTTTTTTTCCAAAACTTTACCATAGACATCCAAATATATTAGCTATTATTTATGAAGATCTACTATTCTTTTGAATTTGAGACAAAACAAGAGAAGAAGCTTTTTAGGAGGGGTAGCTTGTGGCCTCAGGAACAGAATCACAGTCTGAACATCATGTAAGGAGAGAGTTAAAAATAGATGGTCTCCGTTCTTTGACCTGATCCTGCACTTTGTGCGTACAGGAGCAGATGTGCTCATTTGTCAAGTGGTGGCTGTTGTGACAGTGCTTTGTACTGGCACAGAGGGATGACGTGCCCGAGAAACGATGTCAGTGTAAAGCAGAGTTCATCAGTCAGCTCTGGGAGTAGTTACAAACCTCCCCATAAGCCAGCAGACATTAAACACCTCTGGCCTGAGAGTGAATAGGGCAGAATGAGCTGACCCCACAGCAGCTCAGCTGAGCCTCCTGCCCTTGGCATTGCTCCCGGTTCTGCTCCCAGTGCTTCCTTCGCAGCAAGCTACAGACTGACCTTCAGAAAGAAACAAAAAGCACAAACTCTCAGGTCCCATCAAACTCCTCCCCACAAACTTCCCTGCTAAAAGACAGGAAAAAACTGCATAACGTTGCAGAAAGGCACAATGAAAGGGATGGTTGAAAGTCATTACCTGTCAGATCCTCTGCTTGAGCAAATCCATCGAAACTAAACATCCTTTTAGTTTTAATGGAGCAATAGAAGGGGATTTTGTTCCAGAGGAGAGTACAGTGCTATCTAGGCCATATATGCCTTTAAACTTCCTAGCTTAAAAAATGATACAAAACTGGATTAGTTAATCACTGTATTCACATGTCAGTAAAACACCTTGATCATGCAAAATCTCACACACCTGTCTGAATTCAGAAGGTTTCAAGAACTCACTAGAAAAACCCCAAAATAAAACAAAATAACCTGCCAATTTTTTCGTATCTTTTTCCTTTTTTTTCCCTTTCTCCCCATTGGTCTAGGCTTCCTGAAATATTTACATTGCTTTAAACTGTTTTGCAGCACTTTCAGCAAGTGTCCTGTCTAGTATCTCCCTGTTACATGCATGACCTCTCTTAATGCAGCCATGCTCTTGCCTGGCTTTTCACTATATTTACTGTAGCACTGGCTGGTCTTATTAAAACCTGGACACATTATGCACTTGTGCATCTCTTATTTCTATCTAGTAGAAATAATTCTAGGCAATTATTTTTCTGTCATATAGCCATTAGGGATAGAGCAGGTCATCATTTTGATTGTATGCTAGAGTCTATGGGACTCAGACACCTAAAATGTAAAGAAATTTAAAGGAGCCATATGGCAAACCTTTGCCATATTTGAAATGCAACCCAATAAGTAACTTAATTAGGAGGCACCCTAGCTGTAAAGCTATTCTTTCCACTTTAGCGCCAGAATACAGATTTGCAGAAAATTCAACAAAGAAATTGGTAATTAAACTTTCTCTGCACGCTCTGGGCTCATAGATTTTTCTCTTCTTTTCTCCATGAAGATTTTAAGGTCTATAGAAGGCAGAAGCCTTAACATGTGAAGCTCAAATTTCAACTAAAACATGAGAGAGAGAGAGAGTAAAAGATTGTGAAACTTTCCAGTTGCTTTATGGGAAACACACAAGCATCCTGATACAGAGAACAGCAGATGCTGTTCATCTCATGCCCAAAGGGCAGACAGCACAGAATTCACAGCAGGCACAGAGAATGTAAATTTTTGGTACAATGCATCTTATAGGTCCCTTGGTGCATCATTAAGATGATATGCCAAATCTAGCCACATTTACAGATTACATCTCCCTCAGGACAAAAAAGACCCAAACAAACCACCACCAAAATATCCAGCATTTGCAAAAATTCAAAATACATATTTTGGGTTTTAAATTACTTATTTCTGATCATAAAAATATTTTAATGTCATAATCACTTCATAATCTCTAAATTTGAATTTAAAATGAGGAAAAGTGTTATCTCTGACTAATTTTTCTGGTTTGTGGAATCAGTATGAATGTGGTTTAAACTGCTGTGTAAAATGCTTTTTAAAAAAGTTTTTAAAAACTTATTTTATCTGTCTGTGTCCCAAGGAAGTGTTCTTACTCTCTTCATGGTGAAAAAGCAGGCCAGCATCTTGCTTCATCATTACTGTTAGGCACCCTTTCTGTCTCTTTTCTCTCTGACATTTTTATACCAGAGAACTAGCTACAATCTCACCTTTTTTTTTCCTCATTATTATCATTAAGATATCATTAAGAAATATTGAACCTGGCAAACTTTCTTCATTGATCTGTGTCCTGGTTGTCCCAGAGCTTTGGTCTTTTCTTTTTGAAAACTTGGATACCTTAACTTCCATTAACAAAAAAAAAAAAATTTTAGATTTGTTTCTCATGGTTTCAAGGAGAAAAACTTGAAGCAAAACTTGAAGTGAACTGAGGGAAAAGTGTGTCCTGCCATTTGTGGAGAGCAGGGAAAGAAAAACCCAGACAGCTGACCTGCCTTTTCCACTGGCCACTGGATCCTTAGAGCTGAAAGCAACTTCCAAAGGTGAGCACCGTTAAAACATGAAAGATTTAAATTCTCCATGGAGGGAACATTCTCCAGAAAGACCTTAGTTAATGAAGGAGGATGGGTGCTTGTGGTCAGGCCACTACTGGCTGTCACTCCCACTCCCATGCAGTCAACATCTGCATGGCCACAGCTGCAGATGGCTACTGGTGAATCTTCCTGTTCTTCCTCTTGTACTCATGTAACTTATCTGAAATTTCTCCATTTCTCTAATAGTGCAATTACCTCTGAGTGATGACAGGTACAACGCAAACAGCTCTCAGCACCAGTTCCATGTCTGTGAATACTCAGAAATGTATACTTTACTGTAGTGAGGCCAATCTCTGTCTTTTGGTCGAGACAGAAAAGTGGGCTGGATTCAGCCCTTTTTGGGCTTGGAGATTAAGCTCTGGCTCTGAATTAGTCCCTCAAAGAACATGTCTCTCTGATGTCTACGTAAGTAACCTAGGAAGATTTCTGAATAACCATAAAACAGAAACCTGATTTCTTATTTACAACAAATCCCCCCCAAAAACACACACAGAAAACTTGTCAAACAAAACCAAAAAAATCCCCAAACCAAACAAGTAAACCCCCTCCCAAAAAAAACAACCAACCAAAACAAACAAACCAACTTCAAACATACAAACAAGAAAAAAACCAACCCTCAAAACCTTTCAGCAAAATTGGGAGAAAGGAAAAACTAAGGGACGAATTTGCCCCATCCCCAGAATTTTTGCCTGTGTGTAAAAAATTTATTGCAAGGAATAAATAAAGCAAAGACTTATCTAATAAACAGGGAAAAAGGCTGAGTAAATGAAAAAAAACCTGTGTTCTCCCTTCTGTGCACCTATTCTCCATGCTACTTCTATTCACAAATAAGGCAGAATTTCCCCAGGACCATTTAGGGCTTTTATTGGCAGAACTACACAGCAGCACTCTTGGTGAATTTTTCCATTTAAAATCTCTAATCTGCATGTTATCTGATTCTGAGTAACCTTCTTCTAAGTAGAATTTATGCACTCACTCTCTCTTTGAATGCCCCTTGGGACAAGAGACTATGTATAGCACTTATTCACTAAAATTTCTCATTTATTTTTTTAAAAAAACTCCCAAGTTCTTCCAAGTTGGTTTCTGTGTAATGATTTGAATTGATTGCCTCACAGCAGCCTAGCAATACAGTGATCAAGAATGGCAAGAACATCAAGCTCATGCTTGATATATTAAAAAAATATTATATATTTGGTTGTTTGAAAAAGAAACAAAATGACCAGAGTGGGAAAAGCCCCCAAGAAATCCCAATGATGCATACATGTTTAAAATACAAATTAATCAAATAATCAATCAGCTGGAAAAAACAGACTCAGCCTCTCTTCCCCTGCATAGCAAAACCTTCATGCCATGTTTTTCTTCAATTTAGATGATGAGTATTGCCTGCTTGGGTCATTTTCAGATCATCTGACAAGTAAATGTATTTTTAGATCTCTTTTAAAAAAAAAAAACCCTGGGCTTTAAGGATATAGACATTATTTTCAGAAAAGAAAGAAATTAGTAAAAAAACCCCAGCCTTTGAGAAAAGCCTTTGAGAGATGCAGCCATGAATGTTGCAGCTGGAAGCCAGGGGTTGCTTAGTGTGTCACATCTGGCCCCAGCTTTCAGTGCTGAGCACTGGAAACCTGAACCTGAGCCATTTTGGAGCTCTGTCTTTACTGGAATGGAGCCTAGAACCTTGCCTGGGAATAGCCTTCTCTGAATTGGATGACCTTCAGAGTTCGTCTTTCCCCCACTCTTATCCACATGTGAAGCATCTGGCAGAAAGACGAAAGATAGGAAAAACTGTTCAGATGAGTAGGTTGGGAATTTGTGACTGGTTGGCTCTGACAGCTGTCTATAGATTTTATCCTGTAGAGGGAACCTAAAGTTGTTGAAGAACCTTTTACATGCTGCACATCCTGCAATTTCTTTGGCTTCCTGTCACCTTTTCAAAAACCCAGACGTAATCCATAATTTGTGCTGACCACTGAAACGAACTTTCTGCACATGGCGCCCCCACCTAAGAGTTTTCATCCCTGAGCACTGTGAAGAAGATAACTTAATATTTGATCAGATCCCTGGCGCTCTTTGAAAAAAACAAACCCGAGGAACTATACTCTGCTTTTGAGAAATCAATTTGACATGCAGTGATGTATTTCCATGAGGTGCTAGAGGTTGTCAAAACCCTGGATTTCTCAAATTCTGTTCTGGGACAGTTCTCATGAAAAGCTTTTACTTAAAACCCAACAATTCAGAGATTAAAAATACAGTTTCTTTAAATTTACTGAGAGCAACCACAAAGACAGAAAAAGTGTTTATCAGCTGCAGCTTCAAACTTGATGACTTAGTTTGGGTCTTTGGGTTTTGGCTTGCACTCAGATTTCTTTTTAAGGGAGAATTCTGCATGAGCACTTTCCATTAGAGTTGGAAGTCCAGTTTTCAAATGCCAGTGCCAAGGTGCCATCAGGCATAGTGAGCCGGCACTACTTGACTACTTGATTAGTTTCTCTCAGAATAAGACACAAAGTGAGAAGTTTTGAATGTCTGTTGAAAGGATTATTTATCCCAGAAAACAGGTGTGTCTGTGTGAACATGAGTACAAAAAACTAAAGATTGTGACTGAAAAGTTGAAAATCTTTAAAACACATTTATAAAGGTTTCTCTGTGTTCAGTCTAGCAAGGGACACATCTGTCATAATGACGGTAAAGCATGGGTTTCCAAAAACAGCATGATCAAATTTTGGCAATGCTCAGGCATCCAACATGGCTATTGTCACCTCACGAGGATCAAGCCCAAAGCAATTCCCTTAATAAGGTTTCCCATGGGATAAGGAATCACCTTCCTGCAGGTGAGAAAGGAAGGGGTTAAAGGAAAACTCATGATGGGAAAGAAACCCTGACTGGTCATGATCACATTTAGGTTAGTGATACCTTAAGCAACTGCAAATTCCAGCGGGATCTCCAAGCACCACAAGAGACTCTTTTTCCCTCTGAATAATGTGCATCTTTGTTAATGATTTGACTCCATCATACTGGCCGTAACCATCCTAAATTAGGATTAAAGTAACAAGACCTTCAGCTGACTAGTGCCACTTCATCTTCCTGCTGCCTCGTTCCCTCCTTTCACACTGCACAGAACCTGCCAGGACTGCTGGGAAGATGCAGAGTCCGTATGTCCTCACAGATGGGCTACAAAGGATGCTTATTTAACACATTCACGTAGCTGCTTTTGGCCTCATGCCATATGAACTGCCCTTTCATGAGTTTTAATTCTACAGACCCCTGATTATCTTCAAGGGGAAAAAGAATTGAAATGCCATACTTTTGTTCACAGCCAAATGCTTTTCATACAATCTAAAAAGCATCTTGTAGCTCCTTCACAGCCCTGCCCCTTCCTCCTCCCTTCTTACATCTGCTGCTATAAAACCCAGCCTGTTCTTTATTTCTAAAAATTGAGAACTAGATTTCTGAATCACTTCACCTTTGGTTGCCACTCACATTATTAATCTTTGTGTCATAAATAAAGGTTCAGTTGCCTCTAAGCAACTGTTATTTTAGTGTCTGACAGGCACAGGCTTACTTCTCAGTCTGGGGACTTATTTACATTCCTTATTTACATTCCTATATCCCAGCCCACTGCTGAAGCTTTCCCTAGCTCTCATTCAGACAAAATTCCCACTGAGATTTTAAAGGCCCCCCTCAAGTAAATAGTTAGCATCTCTCTTATGTGTGGAGCTCAGGATAATGAAACCTGAATCCAAGTTGTTTGTGCTGGTCCCTTGCTCATGTCATTCTGCTACAGCTCCAATCAAGTGAAAATTTACCCTGATTGCAATAAGAAGGAAAGGGTGCTGCAAGAGTGCTCTCAAAACACTGTGCTTTTTTTGCAACATTCTGCATTTCCTCAGTCCAAAGTAACACCGATTTGCTTTCTGGCATTCTTCAAACCAGAGGCTTTCCATGTGTCACAACAATAAAAATTCAACTTGACATGAGGGGTTAGACTCTCCTGCCCCTTATCAATATCCTTCTTTTTCTAGTGAGGTGAAATGACAGCAATGGCCAGCAAATGAGACACTGGCAAAGGTATTTGCAAAAGCAGGTTTAATGTTAAAGTGAAAGCATGACAAAGTTTGTTGGGAAGGTTCACTCTACTGCTGTGGTTAAGGCACACAGAGCAAAATCAGACTACAATCTAAAATCAATCAATCTAAAATTAAAATCAGCCTAAAATTATCTACGTGGAGGGTGAGGATAGGAAAAGGGTAAGGATAGGAAAGGTTAATGATAAAAAGAAGTAAGGAACACATTTCTGTTGAGTTACAAGGTTCAGAGTGGAGCCCATTATCATGCTTAGCCCTGGACTTGACCAATGTTTTAGGCCTAAAGGTTTTAACAGCACTTAAACTTAACAGCACTTAATTAATAAGCAATTTAACAAAAGATTCTATAGAATATACAATAAGCACAACAGTAACTCACTGATAGCCTTACCTTACTTACAAATCCAACATACATAAGAATTTAAGAGTGCAACATTCACAGTATATTTGTTATAGCATATCTGCACTCACACACACACAGACATAAAGGAGCATGTACAAGGTGTATACCTGTGAAAAACTCTCCTTGAATTCAGCAAAGTACATTCAGTGAAAATTCCTTTGCATCTTCTCAATGGATAAAGGGTTGGGCCTTGAGGAGTTGGGGTATCAGCCTAGGCTCCATCACTGGTGTTCAGCATCAGCCCTCCAAGTATATCAAACTTGTGAATTCACCAGCTCTAAGAGGCATTCCTCTCAGAGGGAGATTGCTGGTCAATGCCTGCTGCAGTACAGGAGAGCCCAAAGGGTCTCATTTAGGACCTCTGTCTATAGGGTCACAAGACACTTGGCTTTGGTCATAGTAATCTTCCATCCTGGCTGCAATTTGAGATGGTAACTTTCTTTGAAAGTTCGATAGCAAAAATGATGTTCCACTTGGGATGCAATTTGGGCAAGAAAAATAAATTTCCAAAGCTTTCCATTAAAAAAACCCAGGAGGTTGTTAGCCGGTATAGGTTCCTGGGAACAATGTTTCTGATTAGCTCAAGAGGAGCTTAGCACAGGTGCTGAGCATTTCTGAAATCATAGTGCAGCCTGAGAGGTGGGAAGAGGAGAGGATATATCATCACAACATGCAGCTTCAGGGAAGAGAGCAGTGGAGACGTATTTCTCCACAACCAAAACCAAGTCAGAGTTCCTCACAACTTGCCTTGGAGTACTAGCTTGAAAGTCCTTAATTGTCCCACAGATATAAACATTTAAATGTCATTTAGCACTAGGAATTTAGGCTAATTTTCCTATTCAGTGATTCTATCATTTTACAAAATGTGTACAAGATGCAACAGCATTTATTACAATAAACAGAGAGTGTAAGAAGATTAAAATTCTGACAGAGGCGTATTAGCTTTTCTTGGCAAAAGAAAAAGCTTCATATGTTTGTGAATCATTCCTGAGATAATAATATTCCCTTTAAATACCATAAAGAAAAAATTTTCATGTTGCTTCTGGAAAACATCATGAATATTAATAAAAGACAAATGCAATTTGTCCATTTTGGAGATTAATGAGATTTTTCCTTCAAAAGATTTTGTAAAGACAGTATATAGATTTTGAAATGCTAAAGACACTACTAATCTGAGACAGATTTGTGTGTGAACATTTGTACCATAAATCTGGTAGAAATCACACTCAGTTTTAAAAATAAAGCCCAACTGGTAGCTGTTTCAGTCAGTTTGTACTCACTCCTCCTATGTGAGAAAGGTGAACAGTTTTGGAGACATTTAAGATCATAGCAGCATGCTGCCAATGAACTCTTCGAGGAACTTTAAAGGTTTAGAATTTTCTTCTGAAGAAATGAGGAAGGAAGAGTAGAAGGAGCATGTCAATTTGTATTTAAAGTGTCTTTTTTAACAGTGAGTAAGAGTCTAAGTCACATGGATGCAATGGGTGCTGTTTGAATAAAGGCAGAGCCTTACAGCTTACCCCATATTCCCTCAACTCCCTATGCCTCAGTTCAAGTGTAATGTAAAACCCCAGCACCTTTCCCACTTTTCACAATCCATCTTACCTATGGCAAATGCACAGGAGTGTGGACACTGTTGACCAATTCTCATCTCCTCAGTACAGTCTAGAAAATGTCACTTAATTTGTGTTGCAGTTTTCTGACATCAACTGCCAGTATAATGATATATTTGCCAGCTTCATAAAGATACAAAGAGATAAAATATTTTTAAGGATGGGACGAGAGTTTCTTTACAGCTATCTTTAACCACATAGATGCTGAAAATACCTATACAATAGGACAAAACAATGCAAAGGTAGTTTGGAGATCAGGACTTATTCTTGTCACACATAAGAAAACTGCAGGGAAAGCTTGCAGGGAAGGAGTCTGGCAGTAAAGGCTCTTGACAGGATGCAAGAGCATCACAGTTAGATACAACAAACTGATCCCTAAGACATGATTTATACACATAATGCCTCAAAGTTTATCTGAGGAGAGTTGGAAACAAAATTATGGATGTTTCCCTACTGACAACAGAATATAGGTTTCTTCCTGTGTTGGTAAAGTTTAATACAAAAATAAGTGATGTGTCTTGCTGGTGGGAGTCACTGCTCCTGTCATTAGTGTAGCAAAAATAAAATAAAAGTCAAAAGAACTATGGCTAGTTTATTGAGAGAGCTAGAAAAAAACCCCACCCAAAATAAAAGAAGTCTTATTTCCTTCTTATCTTATATCATGCATAACAATTTCTAAGAAAAAAACTATGCAGGGGAAAAATTTCAGCCTGGATACGGGAAGATTTCTAAACCATTCAACTTCAGGGACTACACAGAAAAGGAGGAAACAGGGAACATGGCTGATTTTCTGGCAAATGCAATCAAATACAACAACAAAAATAAACTCTGATCACAGAATCACAGAGCCAGCTGAGTTGGAAAGGACCCACAATGATCATTGAGTCCAACTCCTGGCCCTGCACAGGGCCATCCACAAGAGTCACACCATGTGCCTGAGAGCATTATCCATATCCTTCTTGAACTCTCTCAGGCTTTGTGCTGGAACCACTTCCCTGGGGAGCCTGTTCCAGTGCCCAACCACCCCCTGGGTGAAGAACCTTTCTCTAATATCCAACCTAAACCTCCCCTGACACAACTTCAGGCCATTCCCTCAGGTCCTGTCACTGATCACCACAGAGAAGAGTTCAGTGCCTGCCCCTACTCCTCCCCTTACAAGGAAGTGGTAACTGCAATGAGGTTTCCCCTCAGGCTCCTCTTCTCCAGGCTGAAGAGACCAAGTGACCTCAGACACTCCAAATCAGAGACTAGAATCAATTATACAAGTTGAAATGCAAAGGAAGAGGTTGAAATAAAAACTTCTCTCTCTCTTTTGAAAAATACTATAATCTAACACTTTGCCAAAAACACACTGAGCTAGTCTGAATAATTTTGAATTTATTCAGCACAGAAAGAAACAAAGCTCAGGTAAAAAACAGTTAATTTAATCAACTGAAATTGCCCAATAGCTAGAAAAAAAAAAAAAGAATGCAAATAATTCAGGCCATAGTATAGTTTTGTGAAAGTCACATCATTTCTTCTGGGGGAAGTGTAGGGAAGAAGAACTGACCCATACCAAGCCATTTTCTCCACTTCCCTAATTGTAATGTTTAACTTGCTCACTGCAATTTTACAAATCCAAACGATTATGCTGGAGAAAATACTGGACAAAGAATCAGGATTTACTTTAATTATAGAATCTTCAAAATGATAAATGAAAGCTTGGGAAAAAGGTGCAGGTTAAAAAAAATCAGTTTAAAGTGGCCCAGAAGCGTCAATGAGAAATCTGAGATACTGAGAAAGAAATAACTAATGTTCTAAAGGATAAATGTGGTTAAAGCTCTCAGTGATTATTAGCTTCTGGAATTCTGATTCTGTACTGTTCTCAGGGAAAAATAAAAATGCTATCTATAAGAGTCTAGATAAAAAATTATTGCAAACCAAACGGTTTAAGTGCCCTTTGGAAATGTTAAAGATTGAAGTTAGAGACATGAAGAACTGCTACACTGGAGTAATAAGCTGATGTCATTATCTTGGATCAAATAATGAAAACCTATTCAAGGAGTTAGGCTGCTAGAACAGGAGGTTGGGACAATATAATCCATTTAGCTTCACAGAACCCCAGCTTTGTTTTGATTTAAGATCAAAACTGGAATAAGCCTATTTCAAAAATAGAAACACTAGCATCAAGGCTTGATTAGAGAAAGTCTCTTATCTTCTCTGCTGTGCCGCTGAGAGGCTGTCAGGAATGCCTGACTTTTGCTCAGACAGAGGGAAAACAAGTCCCTTCTCTATGGGGAGCTGAGCTCTCTCATCCCAGGATTCCTGATCATGCCAGGAGGAAATTCTGTGTTTAAAGGAAGAATCTGGCCCCTTCCGTGGATATTACCATGGAGGAAAAGCAAGCTTCTCCAAGAGGCAGCTTGTGACATGAGATCCAGAATTTACTTTGTTGGCTATGTACAGTTGATGTAGTCCTTTTATACAAATATAGCAGAAGCACAGCGGTGTAGTGGAGATCATAAAGTGGCCAAGTAAATAGGGGAGGTTAATTCAAGAACAGCTCAGGAACAATCACCTTTTAATAATTTATATTCACAGTGCAGCTATATTGCAAGGCAGATTAACTTAACCACACTGGTTATTAAAAGGTTTTGATGTAAGGAACAAGCATATTTGTACATGCCTACATGAACACCAAACCCACAAAGTCCAGCAGAAATTATCAGAAATTGTCTGTAATTACACAAATATGTTTTCAGGTATAAATAAATCTATGTAGTCATGTCATTAAAGCCTGTGTCACAACACATAAATCATAGGACCTCTACATTCCTCATTTTCTGTTATCCAGATGGGCACCACAGGGTTGGATTTACGGATGTATTTGAATGTTGTAGATGCGGCTGAAATCAATGAAAGCTGAACCTAGAGGGCTATACAATTCAAGTTCTGATATCTCAAAAGAGACATGATAGATAAGCAGGCAAATTTTACTTTAGTATACCAGTATCTCCTATTTTGATTTACAAAATATTCAAAATCCTTTCTTCAAGATTCTCTTCTCTACATCAGCCTTTTTTCACCAGCAGTTATACCATGGCCCACTAGCTCCATGTGTAAACAACACTTTCTTAGCTATCCTTAGATATGTGCCCTTAATTCTTTATGTAACCCCTCCCTATCTGCTTCTTCATTTTAACCTTTTAGACTTCAATTAACTCCCATTTCACTTAATTTCTTCATCATCTGACTTTCATCAGAATCCTTGTCCCCATCTTTTCATTCTGCAGTGCAGCTTTTGCATCAGGTATTCTTCCTCCTCCCCTTTCACCAGATGTGGGCACAGATGTCACAGAAGATGAGAAAAAGACAGACAGTTTCCCTGCTCCATGCTTTAGTGTCTATGCTTGTCCTGGTCCAGAACAGTTATTGCAGATCAAGTTCACATTTTTGGTGTAGCATGAGCCTGACTCAGTTCAATCATGAAGGAATAATTTGACATATCAGCCAGTAAAACTGGTCTTGCTTGAGCATGTGCAAACTTCAATTACTTTAAGATTCTGACCTGGCTAAATTTCTGCAGTATTTCAGGCACCGAAAAGCACACATTCTGACAAAAAAGGTGCTGCTACCAAATTTAAAACCATTGTTCAAGAGCTGTCCATATTTTGCAAGTTTATCAGAATTCTTTTTAAGTGTAAGATTGTTCTTAGGAGTGTTTTGCTTCCTGGGATTGAGTCTAATAACTAGAGTCTAACATTTAGCCAAAGTTTAATCTCATCTTCTCATTACAAACAGTTGAAAGCTTGATTAACTCTCAGAAGAGCCAATGAACCAGTTTTGCCCATGAATATTTCCAGCCAACAAATTCTAGTTTTTAAGCAGATATTGTTTAGGCTACAGTACATTAGATTAAGAGCTATATTCTGCCACCACCAGTTTTCTACCTTAAAATTATATATAAAACCCCAGAATTTTTCTTCAAAATAAATGCCTATGTAAAACTTCTGGTTTTTTGTAATGTTTCTGCCACAGCACTGCAATTACATTCAAGTTAATTCAGCCCAAAGATTCCAGACTATTAGGACTGAGGAAAGTACATAGCGCAATTTATTCTCTAATGATATTGTGTAAATGCAAACCTATCACTTGTTGCTAGTGTTGGAATACACAACCTTAAATGAAAAAGGAAGCATAAGTTAATTAAATACCAGAGTGTCAAGGTTTTAATGACCCCTCTACTGGGAAGCAGTGAATAACAGAAACTTTTAAACAGCTGATTAGAATGACACTCATAAACCAGTGTTGTTGTTTTAATTTAGTAGTTGAAGAGATACTCTGTTGGAAATACAAGAATTCAGAGCAATGGCTCTTTTAGTTTGCTGGCCTGAAAAGGATAGGTTGCACATACACATTTTAATAATTAATTGTGTATAAATTCATATTTGAATAAAATTCCACGAATCCAGTCAGATTTAGTACCAGATACCTCCTTTCAGCTCTGAGGCAAGGGAAAGCAGCAGTGGATTAGCCAGCTTGGAGCACTCCAGCTGCAAACAGTGAAATCCAGACTCTTCAGTCTGTAAGAAGGGCTGTCAGCTCCTCTCCTCACCCAGCTGGAAGACTGCACATCCAAGAGTGCCTGGCTGGAACAGTTAGCTCATCACAAATGTCTGCAAGGGAGCTTCTCCTTACAGCCTGATCCACATGTTGCACCTCCACCTTCCATCCTGTCATACCTCTTATCTCTTTGCTGAGGAAGGGACAAAGAGCAGGCATTCTTCTCCTTTCAGCATCCAGTTCACTGGTACAGCTCTCCTGTTGCTTAGATGAATGAGTTGAAATCTTTGTGTCAAACATGCACTCTTGAGGACAAGCTGATAACACTGGGGATAGCACTGTTTTCAGTCTGAGGCACTTGCTGTATTTGTTTATGGAAAACAGCATCCTCAACTAATGATGCAGTTATCCTGGAAATATTCCAATTCAGTTTAAATTAAAAACATCACTTCTAGTAAGAGAGCTGGCATCCCTAGAGAAAGGAAGAACAATTTTCCCTTCCTTTGCAGCTCTGGTGGGGTATGGGATACGCAGTTCCCCTTGGTGATACAGGAAAATGAACCCACATCTCCTAACAATCGTATTTCTGTAAGTAGGATGAAAATTACTAGTTATTTGGGTGTATGTCTGCAATCCTTCTTTCTGGTCTTTTTCCACTTCTAAAAAACATTTATTTGCTTTTGTAATCGGCAACAGAAACCAAAATCATTTGTTCCCCTGGGGAAAGCGAAATTCACTAGGCTAGAGACTCATTTTCATTTTCTTAAGAACACCTCAGCACTACACTTTGCAACTGTAGAGCTGCCAATCCACCTCAGAACTGTGATACTGCTAACCATCAGCCTACACACCACAAAAGGTGGGATTCATCCTCAACCTAGAGGACATAAGAACAGCATTAAAAGTAAAGAACAAGGGCAACCAAATTCTAAAAAAACTGGTTGTTAGGGAACTTCTCTGAGAGAATTCTGGACACCTAAGGTAAGAAGAAAGACTTGCCTTCGGTTCCCTCAAGCCTTATAACCTAATTTCTGCGGCAATTAATAGGGAAAAGGATTGATGGAGCACTTCCTCTTTCAGCATTCCTAAAAATCTGTTCCTCCCTTTTCACTTATATGTGCCTGTAAACAAAGTATTTCAATAAAACACCTGTACTAAATAAAGTAGCATTATTTTACTCTTTATTTTGAAAGTCTTTTGAACAAATCTAAGAGGCCTCCATGTTTTGAATGGGTAGCTATACCAACCTGTGCAAGCTGCACAGCCACTGGTGCCTGATTGGGGCAAACATGGGACACGTAACTTATAACGAGCCTTAACTAGAAGAACAGGGCCTAAGTTCAGATGTAAAGGCATGCAATAAAATTTTGTCCCTCTCAAGGAGAGAAAAGAAGTTAAACTTGTTGTTCAATGGGTCACCTGGTCCTTTGCAAACACCGATCCATTGCCTTCACAATTATTATTAAACTTATTAAAGGAAGGTAAGACAGCCCCACAGAGCAGATTATTGGGGGAAGGTTGTTCTACAGTGTAACCAATTACACTTTGCCAAGGCCAGCTGCTTGCTTTCAGTCTTGGGTAAAGTCTACTTCATGGCTGAGTGCTGTCAGGTCTTGCCTGTCAACAAAGCTTAATTGAGGCTGCTACCACTGTCATGGTGATGTGCCTTCATGCTGCTGGCTGCCCAGGCCTGTCTGGAGCTCTCTGCCTTCGCACTGCCTGCTCCCAGGAGAGCATCCTCCTCACTTCAGCTAACAACCAGCTCTCACTGCTGTAGCTCTGAGCCATGCACAGCAAACAGAGCACTAATGCAGTCCCTCAGCACAGAGCTCTGAATAGATGTCTCTTTGCAAGGCTCCTGTGGTGTGTAAATGTCTCCTACCTTTCCTGCTCCCTACTGAAGGACTAAACGTTTGCATTTCAATAGCTCCTGATCTTTTTGCTTAACTGAAAGTTGACCATTCAGCCCAGGCATAATAAGGCATTAATTAGATAACCTAGAATGTAAACATTATTAGAATTACAAGGTTTTCCCCACTTGAAATTCTTTCTTTGCTCTTTAGACAGAAAGGCCTCCCAAATCTTACAAAAAAACCCACCAAAACTGGAATTCAGGCTTATGTGATGATCCTTTTCATTTATATCCCCTTTTCCCTCTCTAATTTTGGAAGGAAGAGGTTTGGAGGGGGGAGGGAAAGAGTCTGAGTTTTCTGTAGGCTGTAGCCATTGGCTTTATCCATGGAAGACCTTTCCCATGAAATTAAAGCTTGAAGTTTATGCAGATATATAACTGCATAAAACATTCCCAGACAGTATTTTTGAAATTTTATTGGCAAGAATAAGGGATTGAAACTTACCCGTACAACGTGATTTTAGCATCTTTAATGATTGCATACCAAAGAACAGGAGGCCAAAGTCACAAATCTATACTACCTTTGTCCAGTACAACTAAGGCCCAGTTAAGTCAAAGAAATGTCTTTAAGGAGAACATTAAATGTAAGACATTCACTGCAGTGACACAAAGCCCAACACAGAAAGAGTCTGTCTCTTCAACACACTGTCGTGGTTTCTGTAAGGATGTTTTCCCAGTGCCAGGATAGCTTCTAGTGGAAAAATTCCTTCCTGAACGTCTCAACTTCTAGCAGTCACTATAGTGAAGAGAGACTACAAATGCTGCCCTGTGTTAGTCTGGGCAAAGCAGAAATAATTCCACTCATGTACAGGCTCAGCTTTTATTCCCAGGACAGAACACAGCTTCCATTTTATCTCTGAGTCAACAACATGTGGCACACAAGACAGAACTGCAAATATCTTAGTTTCAACATTGAATTAGATATCTGAGCAGCTAGATCCACTTTTATTCTGTGTAAAGTATTACTTGCATCTTCTGATTTTAGGGGTTGTGTCAAAGCTAATATTCCCATGCATCCACTTAACTTGTAAAAGTAAAGCCTGACAATATCTAGATGCAAACACGGAACACGTTGGGTTACTTTTGGCAAAATTTTGCAATGAACTAACAAAACCAGTCCTCATCTAAATAACCTATCACTAGTTCTTCCCATACTATCATTTAATATATACAATCCAAACATAACATTTCAGTTTAGGTTACTTTGATGTTTAAAATTAATATCTTAGCAAACAAGACCTTGCTCTCAAATTCTTTCTGTACTAGTAAATAAGAAAATCCCTTGAAGTGTGAGGACAGAAGATAGAGAAAATTATATTTTCCTTCCATCTCCATAGTTGCTTCCTCTACTCCTGCTAGTTAGGAAGACATTGAGTAAAAAGACAAGCAATCTTTTCAAGCATGTACATATCATGTACATGGAACTCTTTTCTGTATTTTTTGATTGGTAAAGCAACAATTCTGTCAGGTACAATTTTCAAATGCTGCACTACTTCTGATGAATTCCAGTTCAGAAGTCAAATTCACTCAACTTCGGTCTCTTATCTCCTTGTGTGGCTGCACAGACATCAGCCCCATGTCAGATTCCCTATCAGCATCTGTACAAGTAGCGTGTAGGAGTCATCCATGTTTGAAGCTAAGTGTCAGTAATCTGTTTTTCAGTATAGAGCCAGACTTGCTCATCAGTTTCAATCATATTCCCAGACACACTGAAAATTTCTTCTGAATAAATAGTGGGAGAAAGACAAGTTGTGTATTTGACAGTGATTTTAATCACGGTAGGCTCCTTTCTTTTCTTCCAAATTCACAAATTAAAGGAGTTTTACTCTACTGCTCGTACTTCATTGTCATACAAGAAGCCACATGTAGGCCTTTCATTCTGCACCTTTTTTCTGCCTTGTGTTTCAGAGAAAAAAGAGAAGATTGTGCAATTCCAGGGACACTCAAACTGTCTTACAGCAGCTTGCTGACAGATCTGACATTGACAATCACGTTTATTCCTGAAAATAATCTTAGAGCAACAAATTACAAGGCAGTCTATAAACATGAGCCAGAGATTTTGTGTCATCTATAAAACAGAATTAATAATGATCACATGGACAGAAAGCTGACAGGTAAGGCTTTTTGTCCTAGCTTAAGAATAATGAATAATCAAAATACCCCACTTTTTAGAATGAAAAACTCTTTGAGTTCCAAGTAGGAAACTTCAGCCAAAACCTATGGCTTAGATTATGAATAATAATGTTCAATAAAATTCATGAGTGTATTATAGAGAATTAGTGACTGAATATACATCTCCAAACAGTGATTAGACTATGCAATTTATTCAGTCAATGTGTTTGAGAGTCACTGGGTGACACCAGCTGACTGACAGAGGTGCTTTGGGGAATGAAGCCTGAGCATGTTTCAGTAACCATGTAGTGAAGTTTTGCCTGATGCAGTTTGTTCTGAGAATGCATTTGCACTATTGTTTTCAGGTACCATGCTGCCCAGGTACACGGCTGAATAAATGGCAAACTGCTCAAAACAGTGCATTTTCTTCAGACTGGTAGGGGTGTTTCTTTCCAATCTGACCTCTTTAAAGAAAGAAATTAAGAAAATAAACAGCTCTGAAAAATGGCCATTTCAGATCATGGTTCCGCATTTTTAGCCCCTGGTACACCTGTTTTCTAATTTTAAAAAATAGCCTGTTTGGGTACATCATACCAGTCATTTTCACAATGTAGTGGTGTGTACACTGCAGCAGAGTATATACATGTGGGTTTCATTCTTCTCATACTGAACAACCTCTCTCAGCATCTTCCTGGTTCTCTGCTCTCAGTGTGTCATAACTCTTCCAACTCATGCCCCATGGAGTCCTACAACTCCTCTGTAGTTCCTGGGCTTTCTGTTACCTGGCATGGTTTTGTCCTTGTGAGATAATTACTCACTTGGAAACAGATAACCAAAGACTGACTGGCTTTCCCAGGCTCACACATCAAGAAGTGGAAAGGACATACCAATTCAAAAGGCCACCTTACCTACCAAGCTACCTCTAATTTACAGAATTGAATCCTTTATTTCCATCTCACCCACACTTCCTTCTCCATTCTGGCTTCTAAGCCTTGGAAGGCTTCTCATTTAACCACATGGCAAACACCTTTTCCCTATTTCAAATCCCTTTGGGGCTTATCTCATTGCCAAAAGCATCTTCACAACTTTGAGCTTGTATTTAGGCCATTAATGAGGCTTTATTTTTCCCAGAGTCACAAAAGACTTTCTGCAAGTTCACTGAAAATAAAGTAGCCACAAAGAGAGATGCTATCTTGAGACCTGTCTTTGGTGGCAACAAGACAATGTGAGCATGTGATCTTCTGCAAGACTTTTATTCACAGATCAGCGTGGCTTCATGTCAGCTATAATGGAAGTGATGCTATTTTCCATTTTCCAATAACACCTTTATGGCATTATGTTATTTTTCATTTTCAGATAATACTTGCAATAAGACATAAATCAAGCCAAAGCTGGGAGAGGACTTGATTGAAAGACAATTTCCCTTGCAGTGAGTGGGTGACCTTTCTTATAAGATCAGAAGCTGTGCTGGAAACCATTCATTCATTTTATCAAATAACAAATAGGTACATTCAACTTTGACTTGTTGCCAGTACCTCGGTTCCTCTCATTCAGTTTCAGTATAATGCACAAACTAACTATAATAATTGATTAGAACTATTCTCTAAAAGTGGTCCAAGATCAAACCCCCTATTTTGATGTCAGGATCTGAATATTAAAAATATTCTATATCTTCTCAACTTCCCTCTGCACCCTGGTTTATTGATGACTATCAGTAAAAGAGATTGAAACAAACAGGAGTTTCCACAATAGGTGAAACTGCTCTCTCACATGTCTATGTAGTGAATGCAGGCAAACTCTAATTTCCCCTTTCTACCAACTTCTTGAAACCCACAGGGATATATCCCTTACAAGACTTTGATCTTTTAGGAAGGAAGGCAGAACAGGAAATACCAATGTATCTAAGCTAAACAAAGGCGGCCTTACAAGCACAATAAGCAGAATTCCATTGTTCCCTTCCCCATTCTTTATACTTTCTGTTCATTTTATCATGTACAAATACACTTAGGTCCTCTCTTTCTTTAATTAAAGATAAGTCACTGGTTCTATACCTCAAGGATAAATACCATGAATTATGTTTCACTCTGCTTTGTCTAATGCACTCATCTTACTTAGAGTATTTGACTGTATTTTTGCTTATACCCATTGGCTAAATGAATTTTTTTTTTAGAGTGCAAGCTTTAAACAGATTATGTATTTTTTAACAATGTTATCAAAGACTCATAAAAATTTTCTTTTTTTTTTACAAATAAAAGTTCATTTTCCACTTTGAAAAGTCTGTAATACTAAATTGTTAAATAGAGAAAACTTAGCGCAATACCCACTGCATTTTTAAAAATAAAATTTTCAGGTTAGTTATGTAAAATTACTTCAGGTGTAGTGATACTGGAGGTTTTCAAGATTTAATTGGATAGGGTGCTAGATGATCTCATCTAGGCTCCCCTTGCCCTGAGAGGTTGGACTAGGTAAATGCTTGAGGTCCCTTCCAACATTGGCTGCTCAATTCTTCACCAGTTCTTCCTTTGCCTTTCAAAAGCAGAAGCTTCTCCAGTAAACATTCTTTCCATTTCAATCCTCAAAACCATATTTTTGATGTGAAAATGGGAAACTGAGAAGAACTCAAAATACAATGCTCAGTGGTGCCAAAAGCTTGTAACAAATGCAGATTTCCAGCTGAAACCAGTCTTAATTAGTATAGTTGATGCTGTGTTTTTGAGATGGCCAAAATTCTTGAATGACCAATGCAATGACTGTAAATACACGCTGAACACCAAATTTGATCCCTAATCTTCATAAGCTGCTGTGCAAGAAAAGGTATTTTTTATGGGCCATGCAAGGATTTGCAAGGTTACTGTCATGGAGTACAGTGTAGCTCACAGCATGCATTCTACCGCTCCTTAACTCTTAAACTACATTGTAGATAAAATAATACATTTTCCATTCAAAAAGTCGAGGAAGCATCCCTGAAATTTTCATTAAAAAATGCTTGATAAACTTCATGGTATTTTCTTTTTAATAAAGTATTTATATAAGGTTTCGTGGAGTTTACTTATAACCAGTAATTACAAAGTTCTGAATCCTAGTGCAAGCCCATTCCTAGAAATGGACTGTATTTATATGTGGTGACACAAAATTCAAGCTTAGGTATCTAAAGTTAGAATTCCAAATTCATGCACTAAGGAATAAAAGAAGAACATACTGATTTTAGACTGTACTTGTTCTAAGCAATGAGCAGAACAGATAAGTGTAAAAATACAGGTGGGGAGGTGGGGGAAAGAGGAATAGAAATCACAAAAAATGAAACTGGTGTTATTTCTGGAAAATCAGCAGCATAGAATTGATGAAGCAGCTACCAAGGAATACTTTCTGCATTGAACTCAGGAAAAAAAATTAGTTGAACCATTATATTGCATTGAAGTTAAGTGAAACCAGAGAGGTAAAAATAAAATGGAAACAGCCCCAAAACACAATGTGATTGTGACTCTTGAGTGGATGAAGAGCTCATTGGATTATTCAAGGTGCAGACATAATGGAAACAGGTGCAACAGCATATTTCTGTGAAAAAAAGAGCAGTAATAGCAAGGCTGTTATCTTAGCTGAGTTTAAACAGCTGAAAATTAGAGAAGAAATAGAAATGTGGCAGAATAGAGCTCCTGCAACTTTTTGATAAATGGTGATGAGAAATGTGACTGTCCTGGTAGACCAGACCCAGGTTAGTGATCAGTATGAAGAAACATTCCTAGGTAATGAAACACAATTATCTAAACCATTACAACGACATTATAGCCCGACACAGCTTTGACTCAAGATATTTAGCTCTTGCCTAAATCCTGGGCACAGTCTAAGAATCAATATAGACAAATAAACATGCCAAGCTATAATCTACAAATAACTTTTCTATTTTGAAGACTGAGAGAGATCAAGAGTATGGACAAAGTTATTTTGTGACGGGCAGCCTCAGTGCTAGAGATGTTAATTTATTGGTATAAAGATATAGTTGAACTTTCAAAAGTAGAGCCTGCAGACCTGATCCCAAGACTAGGTTGGTTAATCACTTCAGTGGAATTTGGACCCAAAAAGTGTTGAGCTGCAGTGGTCCTGAAGAAATTTCAAAAGAACGATCTGCTTTGGCTATGTAAGAGTGTTGTAAACTATTTTATGCTAAGAATATTGTATAATGCACTTTTACTCTGAGCTGGAAAAATATCTCTGCAATTAGTTCAGTGAATTGGGTATTCCAAAATAGAGGTATTAGTAGCAAAAACACAGTGATTAAACCATGTCTTACATGGGAGAGAAAAAGTTTGGCCTCAGAAATGCTCCCTGAGGAACAGAACACTGAGCAACAGAACATTTTGCCTCATAAAGAGGCGTGATGAGCACAGAGGTGGAGGTACATTGCACTGACTGTCAAATGTTTTTCCTGGGAAGCTACTGGGTAAACCATCTTAGGCAGAGCAGTGGAACAGGCATAAATGTCAAAAGGCATGATGCACAGCCAGCTGCTAACTCATGGAAGCAGATAAAGTTACTCACAGATAAAGTTACACCTCGCCTTTCTTTGAAACAAGGTTCATATTTACAGCACGCTGAGCACAGTGATGACATTAAAGCAATTAATGAGAATCCATGCCATTTTATAAACTGTAATACACCTCTTCTTTTACCCAGAGATAATTTCATCCATCATTGACTGTAGGCACCTCAGGAAAGTCTATGGGAACCGCTGCTAAGCACAGTACTGCATAAGAAGTTCTGGCTAAACAGCAGACAAAAGTAATCTCCTTCTTAGCCTGAAATTAAAGACAAGGTCTTAAGAACAGAAAATGAAATTTCTGCAGCTGCAGTTTGTCAGTATGTCTAGTCTAAACAGTTTTTGGTCAGAGAAGAACAGGAACCCGTCTTCCTGACATCATCTATTATATGCATTAAATCCAGTACATTGCTCTGATAAATAGTACTTTAGCTTTTATAGCCAGTATATTTCTGTCTGTACTTTCACCTCCATAAAAATGCATTAACTAGATATCCTGTATTCTTGTCAACTTCTGATTTTGCTTGTTCTGCATTTATTTATCCTGCATTAGACAAGTAACTGTAAATACATTATTACCACAATCCAATCACAGCAAATCTTATGGAGCATTTGGGAAAAAATTTCACCTCCTCGTTTTCAGCAATTGACTTGATAAAGTACCTCATATGCATCCCTTGTATTTTATTGTAAAATTATTAGCATGCTTGGTTACCAGGATATAGGGTCCAAATATCTTCAGCGGGAGAAAATTGCTGCAGGGAGGAAGGTATTTTGCCTTCCTCTGAAGCAGCCTAATTTGATGTGGTACAGGATTTCATGTGAGATATATGTTGAATTCATGTAGGAGATATAATTTTGCAAACATTTTCCTGTGGGGTCTGTGTCTTTGAATAGGATGGACCTGGTAGAGCTGACTGTGTCACTCAGAGTCTTACAGAGCATAACTCAGATCTACCAAGCTTCGGGCATTCAGCAACTTTTTGCTTCTTTCTCCTCTCTGAACACATATCAAACCAGGAACATTGTTGACATCTGGAAAATAAGGTAACAGATTTTACCAGAAAACTACTGTCTGAGTCAGATATGCACCCACAGGGATCTGGGACGGTCCCTGTGGCCCAGGTGCTTGCTGATAAGCAGCCCTTCCTCCGAGGCTGAAAAGGCAAAGACCAAAGACATTGTTAAACCCAGGAGTGCTACTGTGCCCTGAGAAACCCATTGATGCCTCAGGTCAGCAAACACAATCAGGAGACAACAGTCATCTTGTTCTGTGTATTAGTGGGTCTCAAAAACATTACAGTGCTGGAGGCTTGGGTACTACCGCACTGAAACATCAGGGATTTGATTGAATTTTAAATGGCAGTAGCACTGAGCACTTCTGAAAATTATCATCTTCTAATACCATAAAAATGTCTGAAATACTCAAATTTGCATTCAGATCAGAAAAACGTCTTCATCAAAATTTCCTGAAAACATCCACATTTCTATATGGTAAGTATGCTAGACTGGATGAGAATTTATCCATTTTCTTAATTCAATAGCTTCATGAACCCACCCTTCCTGCTTTCTTTCATACAAACTTATATCCCTCATATGATAATCTCTCTAAGCAATTCCTTCTACCTGCTAGATTGCCCCTCTTAGCCTGTGGTGTACTATGTTACAAAGGCAAGTGTCACACTTTTGAAGGTAGCTCATTTGCAACAGACAGCCATTTCTGTTAGTTCAAGGATTTGATACAGTGCTAGTCCTCTTAATTACCATGTGCCAAAAGATTTTTATATGTCATGTAACGTGGTTGGCCTTTCCTGGGAGCTCTGAAGTGGCTGCTCTGAACTTTGTAGGCATGCTCCTATTCCTCAGCTTTCTCCTTTCGTCTTTTTTAAAGCTCAAGAATCACAAAATATTCTGGAGGAATAAAGGGCCCCAAAGGTGCACATGCCACAAATTCCATGTAAAATATAATTTTATCCAACTTTGTGACAATAACGACAGACGATTCATTTTAGTTTTCCTAGTAGGAATGTGGGCAGAGGTTATTAGCTCTCAAAATCCTGGAGCAATATACTGTATCAACGTACAAATCCAACTTCCTCCATAAACAAACTTTCTCCTCTAAGAAACACTTTGATTCACGAGTCTATTGAGCAAAATAAACATGAATACTCAAATACAGTCCTTATGATTTGCAAGAGAGAAGGTAAGAGAAAACGTCACATACAGCAAAAAATACAGATAATGCAATAATGACAATCTCTGTTTTGTTGGTCCACTATCTACCCCGTAATCACTTTTCATCACTATCTGAATAGTTTTGCCAGACTGATTGTGAATTTCTATTCTGTATCATTTAATGCAATCTACCTCATTATAACCCTCTTGACAGCACAGAAGTAAGAGGTGATCTGATGGAGTAAGCTGCTAGAAATAAAAGATATTTTAGCAGAAGGAGGCCTCTTTAAACAATATGTTTCTGAAGAGGAATTAATGGAGGATAAGAACAGTAAAAGAGTAATTCTTCAACAGTTAAGACATGAAATACAGTCTATTCTGTAAAGCACAACTTTGCCAAAATCCTTATGGAAGACTGAAACACAGCACTGTGGGCAGATTTCTAATAAGGCATCAGGGCTATCCAGTAGTCTTCTTATGTACCAATCCTGAATGGGGTATCTGTCAGTTAAAGGGGAATCTGTCAGTTTAATGACAAACTCAGGCTAAATATCTGAAACTCCTTGAATTTTGGGATGATTAAAAATTGAAAATTAATCCAAACATAACAATTTGGATGATGAAATTTTGAGCCTGCTCATCACCAGAAACTTATTAAAAATCTATTAAATGTACCTCTAGTATCTATGCCCCTACAGAGGATCACCTAGAACTTGCATTTTTGAGTTTAATCATTACTGCAGCAGATGCTATTATTTTTCCTCAGTAGAATCAAATAGGTCCAAGAGTGATTTGGTTTAGTCTAGATCAGCACTTTCCAACACATTAAGTCTATTTGGAGCTGTATCATGTTTTTTGAGGGGTTATGCTGTTTGCATCATGTCCTGAAACATCTTTTAAGTACAAATTGCAATGTGAACAAACCGTCATTTCCTGCTAATGAAAACTTGTTTTATGAATCTGGCACGATAAAAATTAATTAGTTAGTTTAAAATAAATTTTTTATCTTCGTTTTGGGGTTTCCTACTTCTGTATCTTTGCAGTTACAACATTAGCAGGTGCTTTTGCTAAAGCACAGCTTCCTCTTCTCATAATTTAAATCCAGGATTCACATGACTCCATGATCTGAAATCTAAACAAATTGTTGGATATTTAAACTATAATACATTTTACAAGACTGAAAAATTTTAAAAATGGGCTGATTTACATGATAGGTGGCATAAACAGTTGAAAATTTATTTTCCGTCTAAGAATTACCTTAAGAATGCTGATCCTGTGCTGTTGGCATTTAGCCAGTGAGGAATTATGGTGTTCTTTGTTGGCAGAAACAATGCATCACTCCCTGGAAGAGAGGCACTACATCTCAGCAAAGAAAATAGCCCGGACTATTGCCACCCAGCAACTGCCATGCTCCATGGTAGAATGGGATGTCATGTCCCATTAGCGGTATGTTAATGACACCCACCTTGAAACATAATTTTCAATTTTCAGAGTGATGGGCATTGGATTATGGTTGAGGTTAGGGCTACGGGGGGACCTTGGTGAGTTAAAATTCCTGTTTGTTCTTCATATGCCCAAATAAAGCAGGTTGTTCAAAGTAAGGCTCTAAAACAACAGCCGTATTAAGTCGTGGGATGAAACATGACTCTAAAGCAATCAATATTTCGTCAGGCATTCAAGCAAGAAAAATTATTTTGGAAGTAGTCAATCAACTTCTTCATACCAAGAAGTGCCATTATGTCTAAATCACAAGTACTCTTTCCTGCCTATAATGCCTTATAGTACTGCATACTATTTCATTTCCATTCATTTTTGCTAGAGATTAAGAAAGATCAATGTAAAAAATTGTACTATGGCATCTCTAAGAAGCAGCTTTTCTCTGTTTTAGAAACAAGACACGTTTATGGCTTGGAAGACCTGTTTTCTCACATTAGCTAGCATGATATAGGGCCATAGTTGCCCCTTTTCTACCTTGAAGGGTCTAAAAAGATTCATTTTCAAGTGAGTCAAATTTAACAATGTACAGCAAATATACTTAGCAAAAAGCTGTCTAAATAGAGCTTAACAGACATATGAATTTTCACAAATCATTTTGGCATCTGGAGTCTGATTTTTCTATTTTGCCTTCCCTACATCTTCTTGAGGCAATCATAGGAGAAATAACTAGAAAAGCAACATTGGCAACATATTGGAAAAATGATGGTTACAGATGGTATAAAGAATACTATCCTGTTGAAAATCTATAGAGACTTGGAGCAACAGACAAAAAGAATGAGATATAAAAATACTTTGTAAAATCCAAAAGCACTCTAGTTTAGTAGCTTTATCTACAGAGTTAACAAAATACACTTGAAATTCAAAGGTAGAGACTGTAACAAGTCATGTTCTTAGCAGTGCTGACCCAAGGTGAAGTCCAATTTGCTCCAGGCTATATTGGAGTCAATACCTTCAACAGGGTAATACTATATTTCCTGCTTTTAATAATGTTCTCAGCTTGACACCATCAAATTCTTATATGTTTCTTTTGACGAAAGTAAAGTTTTTATTCCTCAAAAGTCATTATGTATGACATTTGCATTGCCTTTTTTTACCTTTTATTTTTTAATAATAAAAGAGACAAGGTTTACTGGAACACAAAATCTAACCTACAAATGTCCAGAATTACCGTCTCCTAGGAAAAGGGTGGACTCTTCACCAATGCTCTCATTAACAAGATTAATTTTCTGTGTATGCTGTGGTTTCCACAGAGGTGTTTAGATGCTGACACAAATCTGAAATGAATGAAGACTGTGGGAATCTGTGCGTAGGTGTGCAATAGCCAGGCTGCTTAGAGTTGAGCGTGACTGATGTGCAGATAGCAGGCTATGTGTGCAGAATTATAAACATGGAGGGGGGGAAGATTAGTGCACGCGTGAAAGGGAATTTGCTTTCTATTGCCTGACTTTGCAGCACACCCCCTCTCTCAAGGTTATCTCCTCTCTCCTCTCCCCATATTCGATTATACTTGACAGTGATGAGTGCTGCAGCCAGATGAGACACACTTATTTTGCTGAACAATCCCAGAGGACTTTGAAAGACAGAACAATCCCCCAGCCAAGGAACAACTTAGGTCTCCAAGATACAAGCTGGGCATTTTTATTTTTTCTTTAGAAATGGAAGTTCAAAGCAGCTGAGGTTATTTGTAGACTGAGGTCAAACCCGGCAGAGATTGTCAGTTTCAAGGGATGACTTTATGTTTATCCAAAAGTCTTGCTGCACCAATATAAAGTATTTGCAGGACCAATCCTTCCTAGGACTTCTGTTTTTAGTGAGCCACTGCAGTCACCAACTATGTATGAGGTTCCCCCAAGGCTGGACAAGGCAAACACAAGGCTCTGGCAGGCAAGAACTCAGAGGTGTCTCCGGGAGCCCCCGGCCCTGGCTGCATCATGACGGTGTTCCTCTGTAGGTTTTGAGTTAGCAAAGGGACATCAATGCCCCCTTTCTCTCCCTCTCCCTATTAAGGTCTTGGGGCTGTGAAATTTTGCACAACTGTTGGACTGTTAGGGAAGGATTCTGAAGCCCATTCCCGAGCCTCTTCTGTTATTTTGTGTCTTCGCATTAGAAAATACTCCCCATATAAAAGGACTGAGTAAGCTTCTTTCTCCAAACTCCCTGCTTACAGCATTCCATGAAGGGAGGGTGAGCAAGACCAATTAAAGATGATGAATTCACTGTATTGGTTTGTCACTTTAAGGAAACACTCTATATTCAAGCATAAGTGGCCATTCCATTTTACTGTGTTCATGACTTTTTCGCCATTAAAGTATTAATTACTTTGCAAATCAAAATATGTGCACATGTATGTACATTTACAAAAGTGTGTGTATACACATACAACACAGGACAGGTTTAAATTAGATATTGGGAGGAAATTCTTTACAGTGAGGGTGCTGGGAGACTGGCACAGGTTGCCCAAAGAAACTGTGGGTGCTGCATCCCTGGAAGTGTTCAAGGCCAGGCTGGATGGAGCTCTGAGCAAGCTGGTCTGGTGGAAGGAGTTCCTGGCAGGAGAGTTGGAAATAGATGATCTTTAAGATCCTTTCCACCCCAGTCCATTCTGTGATTCTTTCAAACTTGGTACAATGTCCAAATTCTCAAGAATTTATCACACTCCATAGCAATTTGTTTCTGAGAAACCTACTGTCTTTATTTGTTATGTTTTATTTTGCACTGGGCAGTTTTCCAGCTACTAACCTCTTGTTATTTTATATCTAGATTTGAGGTGATGAGGGTATTTATAACAAGGATTTAAAATATGATGCTGAAAGAAGGTGACACTAATAGGTGACATTAAACTTTTCAAAGCTCCTCTTATTGTTTAAGTGTTGTGACTCTTTTAACATGTTTTACCCAAGTTCATTATAGATGCATTCTTCATAGACTCTTAGAAAATACTTGAAGTTTCCTGGCAGTATTTCTGTGGCAATGCCTGTTATTTGTTCAAGTTGAACTGGAATGTACTGGAGGATTTAATCCTTGTTCTGTTTGGTGCAATAAAAATATTGTCCACATAAAGTTACCAACAAACTAAGTTATGCAATCAATGACCAACTCAGCAATGGGATCAATCTTGCCCTAGACTTTTGTTTTTACCTGTTGGAGCACCAAATTTACAAATATCTGCTTCATTGTATTCTTTCTCTCACCATTCTGAGACAGGTACCCCTCACACTGAATGAATTTTAAAATATTCAGTTCAAATCCCATAAAAGGGCAAGGCCAAAGACTTTAGTCACATCACTGCTGAAATTCGAAGTTGAGCCTTGACTGTACTTTCTTTTCCTACCGCTGCTGAGGTTATTGATAGCAATAATTTTACTGAGAAAAGAAGAAGGTGGATTAAAAAAAAACCTTCAGAAAGAGAAACAATGAGTGGTTAAATAACAGTGTTCTGCAAGATATACTTAGAATCAATCCTTTTACTGTTTTCTCAGCCACACTAGTGATCATGAATCCTGTATCTTTCTCCAAGCTCAGTGGTTGTGCCAGCCCTTCATTCTGAGAATCTTCATGTGTCCTGTACAGGACTTCACGTAGGTTTATGGATTCAGGAGAAAGCTCTGCTCAAAGAGGGGCAGGAAGTGAAAGGGGATTTGTTTGGTACAGCACACCAGAGAGTGCAAAAGGGAGAGGAAGTCATGAGGACAGAGAAATGGAAAAGGAGGTGGGAAAAGAAGGAGTTATTTGTGGCTCATGACAGACATTTTGTTCAATGAGGAGTTCTTCTCCCTTGACTTACTTTCGTTTGGTAAATGGAACTGGAATTCCATTGGGCTAATTTGGAATTGACCACTAACACCTGGAAAAATATTTTTCAACCTGCAAGATCCGTAGACAAAAGAGGTATGCACATAGAGTTGACAAATAATTGTCTCTCTAACCTCCCAGTTTTAGGTATGGCAATGGCTAAAGCAAAATCTGCAAATGAAGTCATGTTTTCTTTTCTCTCGAGTCAGATCACTGGCAAAAAAGTTACATTTCTCATAAAAAATGAAATGGTCTTTCTCCCTTCCTCATGCATGAAGGCCCTGACATATAATCACTGCACATTTGCATTTGGCTCAAACTCACCAGGCTGCTTCTAAGATATACTGGATCTTGAGGGGAGGAATTTGTTAGTCAAAAGATCTTATCATAGAAAAAACTGTTACAAAATTTTGCAATGGCCTCACTGCTCTGGAAAAAAAACAAAAACCAAACCAACAGAGAGAGACAAACAAGCAGCCCCCTCTCCCCCAAACACCACAAAACCAAACAGAATAAAGAGCAGCCAAACATCTTCCATTTCACCATTGGTTAAAACAAATGGAAGCACAAGAGGGGATACAGTTACAAGATGCTATGACTACAGGAGCCGCTCTGCTACTGAAGACAGGAGGAGTCATGAGCTACAAACCTCTGCTCTGTGCCTTGCAGCTGTTAGAAGCAATGTGTGATAGATGCCAGAACCTTCTTTTGAATTTTGAAATCAGTGTTAGTCCAGAGGCATTAATTGTTGCCTTTTGAGAAACAAGGTCTGTTTTTTTTCTGGTGAGAGGAAGGTGCTACTGTTAAGTTGTTGTGAAGATCTGCCTCCTTGAACAGCCAAGTCCTTGCACATTGCACAGTCATCAAAACGTAGTGGGAGCAATAAACCCAAATCTTCTGAGAGCTGATAAGTAGCAACAGTAAGGAGGAGATTCTGAGCATGCCCACTCTGGCTGGGATGCAGGGAGGAACTCAAAAGCAGCACTTCAATAACTTAATGCAGCCAGTTATCCTTCCCCATACTCTGACACTTCCGGTTTTTTTCAAGTCAAGTCATGCGGTATGGCTAAACATTGGTCATCTCCCCACCTCAGGCTGGCAAGGTAATGATGCTGAGTGTGGCTGATAGCACAGTTCACCTCTGTCTCCACATCAGAGATGAAAGATCCAGTCTTTTGGGCAAACCAAATCAGCCAAAACCTGACTACTCAGAGCAATTTCCAACTTACAAATAGATCAGAGATCGATCTCTATCTTAAAGCATTCTTGGGCAGAAGACAAAATAGAATGTTTCAAAATGCAGGGCTAAATTTATATATGCAGTGCAATACTGCAGATATAATAGACTATTGGACCATGATATACACATTTTTGTTGGTCTTTCCACAGACTGAATTCTAACAAAAGCATTCAAATACTTTAAATGGTGATATCACTAAAACATAAAAACTGTGAGTGGTTCTATATATTAAATATACAGATACATGTGGATAATTTTATGACCATAATTACATGTCTTTATAATTGCAATGGTTTGACATCAATGAAACTCCAAAACTGGGTGTGGTTTTATATGGTAAATACATAGATACATATGGATGATTTTATAACCATAATTACATGTCTTTATAGTTGCACTGGTTTGTGTATACACAAAAATGTGTGATACTTAATAGTCTTTCTCCTAAAATATCAAAGGCAATAAAAAATACATAGTTTTTCACATTTGTGGGATCCCTTTGGGGCAGTTCTACGCTCTTTTCTTAGTGCTGAGCTCTAGACATAGCATCTAAAACCAGGAGAGTCACAGGTACTGCAGATTGACTGTAATCAGAGCCTTGTTCCCTTTTAAGAGAATTCAGTGGGTGTTCCAAATTGAAAGATTTTGGCTTAACACAGTTTTATACCTATATTCACAAACAATACTGCCTCAATCACTTTCAATCTCAAGTGTGCATGACTAACTAGTAATTTCCTGCATTAGTGACATGCCATGGTCTTGCTTGATGCTGTCAAACTTTGCGACTACCCAGAAAAGCAGTGGCAGGTTGATAGTGAATGACCCCTGGTAAGTTATTTTGAAATTGCCAGACTTTGCTCTGCAAGTTTAGTCTCTCATAGCAACATGGGCAGCATATCATTCTGTGCTGGCTTCATTAAAAGAAAACGATTCCGTCTTTCAGTTAAAAAAAAAGAAAAGCTGTAACTGTTGAAGCAGCATGCACCTAATAAGCTACTTCTAAATCTGGCTCCATCATTTCAGTCTGTGGACTAGCAGAACAGAGCTTGCAGAATCCTTCTCAAGTAAGTATTGCTTTCTCTTAACTGCATGTTTCTATTATTTTTATTTAAAATTTATAACAGGTAGTAAAGAAGTCTTCAGCACTGAATTAGTGGTGCTGCAATATGACAACTGGGTGCCTGCTTTCAACATGAATTAACATGCTCTGTTGTTTCATTTGGCAGACATTACTGTCTTTAAAAGGAAATAGTTAATACATTAAGGTACAAGACAGCAAATTATATGGATGAAGCTTCCTAAAGCTGCAGTGCTGGAAAGCTAATGAAATGATTTATAATTGACTGTCATGATAGGGTTTTTTTTTAATGAGTTATGTATCTTTTATTTGCATAATGCACATCATAGAACATGTCTATTTGATCTCATCAAAACTGGAATATTTATTCTGAATATGCTACTGGCCATTAAGTATGAAATTAGCAAAATAATTTATATCTTCAAGAAAGGAAAAATTCAGGCAGTGGCATTAATATTAATAAAGCTAGTATGTACACATTAAACCTAGCTCAGGTTTGCATTAAATGATGAAGGAAAATATATGTAGTGCATGACTTTGTCTAATTGTACAAAGTATTAGTCAAACATTGCTAAACCCAACAGAGTATAGATGAAATAATTTTTTGTATGAAAAACAACATAAATGCATAACATTTGCCAAAACAAGCAGCACATACTGTAGCATGCTTTCTGCAAGAGTATTTAAACAGCTCTGATGGACATGTCTCTTTAATATAATGAATGAGGGGGGACTATGGCCGTGGAAAGAAAATAAATAACAATATTTTGCTTCATGTTTAAATCGCAACTGTTGTAATAGAAAGGAGTTAGGGACAGGCAATGCACAGGGCTACTGTTACATTTGGTATGCAAACACACACATATCAAAATACAAACAGACCTTTTATTTTCTTATTTAGTCATAGCTGCTTATCACCAATTCCTGTGACATGCAACTCTGATTGCAAACATGCAGGTTTGCAGCACTCAGCAGAAATACATTGGAGCTGCATCTGAGACATTACAGCACCAGAACTAATCTTCTGGAAACGTTTAGCACGAGCATATCCTATACCTCCAAGTAATATTATTTACAATAGTTTTTTATGTAGGGAAAACTATGCTGCAAAAAAATGCACACTGTTTAGTTAACTTCCACAGAAAATTACATAAATACTTCCCTCCTGCTCAAGTTATCCATCCCCCAATAACCCATGGCAACAGCAGTCAAGAAATTACCATTTATTTCTCCCAGTTATTTTCAAATTACTCAGAAAAACAAATTTTAAAACATACTTCCAGCCCAACTCATTTATATGCAGGCAAGTTTTTTTTAAGCAAACTTTTTCAGGACATATTGAAGCATGGAACTGGAAAAACCATTTCCTTTTTTACTGTGTAATAGAAATAGAAAGTTTTTGGCAGATTATGTATATGCAGAGATAAAGAGTGGAAACAGAGATAACAAAATTACTGTGTTCCAGGTATGGTGAACAATAATATATCCTTCCTTTAGCAAGCAACATTAAGCTTCCCAAGGGCCAGCTCTGAAGAGCCTAATAAATTAAAAGCCAATAATGCAGAGGTTTAGTCTGACATTCCACAGCCCTTCCCAAAATCTCAGGAAAACACAATATAGTAATAACACCAGTAAATAGTGAAATTTGTGGTACCATCCCTACAAGACTAAAGGAGACATCAGTGAGCAGAAATGCCACTAACAAGCTTAGACCATTTCTACAGCTGTTTCTCTTTATCAACTAGAGGAGGCAATCCTTGGTAATTATTTCTGAGACAGACTAGGAGGATGAGGAAGAGGTAGAGACCTTTGGGAGGTCTTTAAGGGGAAATGGTGACTTCATGATAGGGGGGACAGGATTGCCCAGGTAAAAAAGCTTATTCCTTCTTTATACTTTGTGATTTCCTAATCCTGCAAAAGAATGATCCTAATGAAATCCCACAAACCTAGTACAGGTCTATTGCTCTTATGAAGTCAAAGCCCCTATGGGGTGTGCAGGATTACCCACCACAAAGAACTGTGAATTTTTGTATTATGCTCTGGAACAACTTGGTCAAACACATATTTCACTAATTTGAATAAGCTCATTGGACAGGGAAAAAAAAAGAGAGAGAGAATATCATAGCAACATCTTATTCCTTTGTGGTTTATGCATTTAGCAAAGACTTACCTTCTAGTCTTAAACTCTCCTCTATGTTTAACATTTAATTAGCAGAATTGCATATTCCTGCAGATGCTAAAAAAAACATGACAAGAAAAACACTGCCATACTGAAAGATCTCTTCAATACTCCTTGAAGAATCAATGGGAAGGTCTTTGGGTAACCTTACTTCACCACTAATGTGGTATGGGATCAGAAAGGGACATTACACGGCTTCAGAGACAGCAAGGCTTTGCAGATTGTGGCATCCAGCATAAATTTAGGAATTAAAGTAAAATAAACTGGTATATAAAATATCATTAATTTTAAAATATAACATAGTCAATGAGTGGGAAATATTTTCAGTCCACCTGAAGAAAAAGGCAGTGTATTTTTATCCTAAGCCTGATTTTGCATGAGAAACTAATTCCATTCCTTCACTCATTTTTCCTCTCTACTGTCTTAAATTTTCTCATACCTTTTTTCCCCCTCTTCTTAATGATGATAATAATAATGATGATTATGATAATAACTATTATTATTATTGGGAAAAAATAAGAGAGAAAAGGGAGAGGAAAATGAGGAAAATGGTATACTTGATTTGGAAAGCCACATGACACTGCCAGACTACCTCAAAGAAGGACATGTTTAAAGACTAGACTCAAAGGATTTGACACTTTCCTAAAAATACACATTTTCAAGGAGCAGTGGAAGAAACTAAGACTCCTCATCTGTGTATTCTCAGAAGGATCAATTATTTTACTGTCTTTTCACCAAGCAACTACAAAGTGAACTGGAGACACAGAATGAAATGCTAGTGTAATGCAGATGACCTACAGCTCTACCCATCCTACAGCACGGCCACAAAAACGGTGCAGCGTGTGAAGAAGAGCTCATGGAGCAGCTGGCTAAAGCAGAAACTGAGCAAGAAAAAGATGATGTTGGCAGAGGATAGAGAGCATTTTGAGGACTCATTCACAGTCAAGGTACGCAGCCGCGGTTGGTCACTTAAACTCAAATCTGATAAAGAAACTGTTATTCACAGATCCTGTTAACTTCTGTTAGCTAGGAAGCTCTGTCTCTCTTGGATGGGGACAAAAATTTCTCGGGCAGGTGATATTACAAGGTTTTAGTGCTAAGAAGAAGTTCCAACATGAAAGAAAAGCTATTAAGTGTTTATGCTCTGAAGCTTGGCCTAACTAGACTCCTAATCTGTTTCTTACACTGTAGATCAGCCTCATATAATTTTGTATTCCTCTCTTCCAAGCAGTCCATTGTCTGGACTGTGGATAACTAAAAGATCAGTTAAAACACTTAGGAAAAAATTACAGTCTGCAGCTTCATTTCTCTGGCTTTTCTCAGCAAAATTTCTCTTCATGGGAGAGAAAAAGTCCCTTGGTAATTAAGGGTAAGCAAATGTCATTAGCTAGTGCCACAAGTGCCTTGTATAGATATATATATATCTCTTTGAAAAACTTTAAAGTTATGTGCAGTAATGTGTGCCCAAAGTGCCATTTTCTCCTGCTAGGGAGCAGACAACTCAACAGCCAACAGCTTTCAATTGATACTGATTTGGCTGCTTGCACTATAATGGAAGGTGCTCTGACAGGATGATATTGAGTGCAATAAGAGCCTGTGTCCAATATGCTGTTGTACTGGAATTAAAAAAAAAAAAAAAAGGTATATTAAAACATTTTGTGCTTGCATTTTTCTCTTTAATTTTTCATTTATTTTTAAAGCTTTAAATATAGCTTGCATTTTAATTTGGTGTCTGTCTCTAATTTTACTGCAGCTGTTGCATTTGCCAGAGAACAGTGGCTCTGTTTTCAGGGTGGTGCAGGATTTATACCAAAACAACACCTCTTCTCTAATGCTCAGCACTTCTTACAGGCCTATCACAGCTCTGTCCAGTATACAGCTATAAATTAAATGAATCAGACTTATGGATGTTGACAAGAAAGATGACACAGCAATTTGTTGCCTTTAGTGTAGTCATCGCGTAGTTGTAAAACAGATAAATGTTTTACTCATCATGGTGGAGAGGTTGATTAATGAGAATTTAGAGCAATTTAGATCCCTTATGTATTTGGATTTAGATTCAAGGCTGAATGCAAACACTGTCCACCATGCAGATTCCTGCATAGAAACATTAGTGTCTGTTCTTTAAGACACCGCAGTAGCTTTTCACCTCCTTTTCATGCCAACAAAACCTACCATTTCTTAAGAATCCAGACTGATTTAATGGTGGCAGTACTGGTCCAATTTTCTGTTTGTCGTAACGTGTTACAAATCTTCCAACAACTGATAGAAAAAGGAAAAAGCCATTTTAACTTGTTCACATTAGCAGCCACGCATTGAAATAACTGGATTTTCATTCTACTGGTCCTGAAGACAGCTAGATCTTACAAACTTAGAGCAAATGTCTGCTTAAATTCTCCTTAAGGCTGAAACACTTTCAGGCAGAACCTAGTGAGGTAAAACCAATACGTTCAACACTGACTGCATCTCCACTCCATTACAAATTGTTTGTTCCAAACGGAAACAGAAATGGTGAAAGTAATATTTAGTGAAATTGAATTTTTCCTCTGTGAGGCCTAACATTCTAGAAATAGATATTATTCCCATTAATTTGAAAATGTGGTAGAATTTCTGGAGAAGAACTAAATAGAATAATGCTCAGAAGAATTTAAGGAAACACTGTCTTGCTGATGAAACTGGTCTAGGTAGCCTTATATTAAAAGCAAATTTGTATTTGACTACCAATACAGAAAAAGAAAAAAGAAAAAGAATCTGTTAGAAAAAACTCAGAGAGGAACATCTGTATTATTTAAAGGGGTAAACTGAAGTGCAAAACTGAAAGGTCTCATAAAACACTTCAAAATTAGCTGCATTAAGTGTGAAGAGGACTGGATAAGATAAAATTTTCATTAAAGGCAGGAGGGAAGAATACATCTCAGCAAGAATGGGCACTGGGAGAGTTGGGATATAGCTATTTTAAGAGTGGAGTATCTGCTGAGGGATGTACACATCTGTAGGGCAAACTGAGAGCTTTGAACTGAATGTCATTCCTACAAATAATGGTAAGTTTGGCCCTGGTGCTTAGGCAATATTTCTGAATAGTTGAAAGGCTGAGTGAGAACTAGGAACACAAATACAGGAAATACACACCATTATAATGTAAAACTTGTTCTTTTCTTCAACAAGAACAGCACAGACAACAACGTTATTATTCATCCATAATCTTGGAGTCTACTTACTGACTGTAGAAGGCTCTGGAACCAGTCTTAATTGCAATTAAAATAAACCTCAATTTGTTTAAAAATCGTATTTACTTCTTTTTTTAATAGTAACTTAAAAGGTTTTTATGCATCTCAAAATGTAAAAAACCTTTATATATGTTTGGGTTTTTTAATGCAGATAATCTTCTGAAGATATTCTTGTTCATGTATCAAAAGACATTTAGATACAGAAAAACTTAGTACTAAAACTGCTGAATATTTTCTGCTTTGACCCAAAAATGATCATATCTTCCAGAGCTCTACACAAAGAAACTTCTAGTTGTCATAACAACATCCTGCAGCAAATACAAGATAGCTTGTACTTGCTTTTAATACAATTAGCAGACATCTCCTGAAGATTAAAAACAAGGGATGTTATTTAAAAGGGAAGGTGGAATTTTTTTTTATTTTTTAATTCCCACAAAATTCAGCTTTTAAATTAAAATCTTAAGCCAATGGTATGTAGAAATATTCCACACATCAAGTCATATTTGCTGGTAACTCTGTTATGCTCCATGTTTGTACAAAACATGCAGGTTTCTAATAATGTCTTTGTAAAATGACACTCAGAATATAAATAAGCCTAAATTTAGAAAAATCCTTATGTGTTTTCCTAAGTAACAAGTTTACTAGAAAAATTCCTGAATGTTTCAATCTTGTCAAATGCAATACTAAGTCATTATGAAAGTCCCATTTAAGCTATGATCTTAACTATCATTCTGTTATAAATGTTCCAGATTCAGCAGTCAGTTTATCAGGAAAGGATCAGTGTCACTCTGTTTATGTTCTTATATTAATAGTAGAATAGGATAGAACAACTTAGCCATTGCAACACACAAAACTACAAACTGTATCCACTCGAGTCCCTAGAAAGGTTTCACTTATGAGCGAGCCTTGATGGTATCTGGAGATGTTTCCTTATGCAAGACTGGGTATCACAGAAGTACATAGAAAAATACAGTCCTTTCCTAATTGAAAGAATACAGTCGTTTCCTAATTTAAAAGCCAGTTAATGGCAGCTACAGACCAAAGTGCAGGTGCTGATCAAAGGTCAATGAACTAGATAATGGCAGAGCTGCTGATAAAAGGACATCTTATTTATAGTGAAGTCTGTCACTTAGGTCAGACAGTTTTCAGTTAATTTGCACAGACATACTGTTTTATTCCAGCAATGGTGCCCACCATTTCTAAAGTAGGGCAAAATTAATGCATAACTTTTTCTCTCAAGATTATTTTAATGTTAATATGACAGGTTCAGAAGAACCTAGAAATCTGGCAAACATCCACCTAGCTGAGGCATATTGTAGTAATAAATAACAGAAGAATTTGAGCTCTCTGAAGGTATTGATTTCAAGAGTACAGCCCAGACTACTGCAGCAAAGTATTGCCATCTGCAGACACACCTGCTTGCGCTGGAACAGGATATTCCCTATATCAGCAATGTCTTCAAAGAGATTTAATATATAAGGTAAAATAACTTGAACACTTCAAAAAATAAGTCACTTAACATACGGAAAATAAATAATGAATATCAAATAATTATAAATAAAGTTCAAGATATCAAACATTCAGATTTTTAAGCCTATTTTGTTTTAATATTCAGCTTCTCTATTTGTAAACATAATGGAAACAATTTCTGCAATTCAGGTAGTCTCTAGAGAATATTTTGGCAAATTTACTTAAGAGAGAACACTGAATAGTTACTGTTACTACAAACTTTGATAACATCTGTTCTGACCAAGATTCACAGTGATTGATGTGAAAAGATCTGTATCGTTTAAGTAAGAAGAATTATTTTTCATTTTGCAGCTGTGGATAATGTTTTTTCTTAAATCAGATATGTCTGTGTCATATGTCTAGTGTCATTAAGCGGAAATCATCTGAAGAAAGAGAAGCAGCATTATAAGCTGTATGACACCCACAAGCGTTATGTACCTTACCTAAGTTACCTATAACCATATATCTATATATATATTTGACTGCTATGCAAATAACATCTTTCTGAACAAAAGAGCTCTTTCCTGACAATAAAAGAGAATTATATGATCCATTTTAATTGGCTGTACCACAGACTTTTTAAATTCATACCTTAAAATTTGCACATATGCAATGGATAGCTGAATTTATGCTTGTAGTTAACATAGCTTTATTCATGTACAAAGGAGCCCAATCTCTCATGAATAAAAAAGCTCTTCTCCAAATATGTACAAGTCATTACAGGTTCTGGATCAACAATGAGGCTTGCTCTGTTTCTGAAACAGGCATTATTGATGAAGTCCATTAAAACTGCAGAACTCACCCTTTTCCAAGCTCTAACGGATCTGGAAGGCAAAAGACCTAGGATAGATTAGCATAGACCCTATGTAATTCAGAATCCTGTTTGCTTCAAGAGTAACATTAAGTTTGTAGAAGTCTGTATTGGACATACTGAAAAATCCCTAAATTCTGGCTTTACAAGAAGAGAGTAGTGCTGTATTGTTCCCTGACAGCATTGAAAAGGTCATGAAAATCTTTGTGTTGACAATTGAAAGCATTTGCCAGCCCTTTAAACTGTTAGCATCCACATTCAAGCGAGAGAGGCATAAATTCATCTAAAACAAGACAGTGTGAACAAGATTTATGCATTTTAATCCCCATTATTTCTGTGATCAGGATAATGTTTGTAGGATGCAATGGAATGGCACAGTCCCATAGAAAATATGGAAGCATTTCAAAAAGTAATTCCAGTAAAAGCAATTGATTTCTGATGTGTTAAAAGGATCTTCATGTCCCCCTGTTATTTGCAAAATTAATGTACTTACTATGTTAATTTGAGAGATTTGCAACACTTCAGCAGCTTTTATGAACTATGATTTAAATGAGTGTTGGAATTACCAACGTGGAGACAATAAATTCTAGGCAGTAAGTAAAGTGCCTTGTAATGAGGGACCTAAATGTCTGCTTCAAAAGCACATGGAAGTACATTTCAGCTGAAGATGCTGTTGACCTGTCAGCTATGCATGATATTTTTAAATGTGCTCTTACCTTTAAGGGAGGTCACTCAGTTTTCTCTTTGTGAGTCTCTTCTCTTCTCTTTCTCTGCTTGCTGCATTTGACAGTGATGTAAGCAGGGTCTGAATCCCACCACACAAAAAGGGGAAAATCACTTGCTTTCACCCTTATGCTAAAGTAAGGAGATGCAAAAAACCAAAAAAACCCACACTTTCATATTTATCAGTCTGTTCTCTGGTCATTTCCTGTGGCAACACATCATTGGGACACTACAAATATCCACGCTGATTATAAAGTCAGACTACAGTCTTTAATCTCACTTAAACTAGTCCTTAGGTTCCTGCATATACAAACCAAAACCAGAAAGTCTTCACTTCAGAGTTCAAACTTGCCTGTCTATAAAGACAGTAAATAATGAGAACTTCACATACAAGGTACTGAAAGAACTTTTCTTTACTGCTCCAAGCTCATTGACAATGTTGAAATATTGCACTTTGCTTTGGAATCTAACCTTTTAAAATTATTTTAGAATTAAAATTATGACAAAAAACAAGCAGGTAGGAAGTGAGAATCACGTTTTGTTTGCTTTTCTGGATCTAGCAGATTTGTCACTAATTTTTTTTATAGAACAGCAAACACTAGTAGCGTTAGGACAATATAGCATGACCTTCTCTACTATTGGATTTTAAAAAGCCCTGAAACAGAACCACCCCAGACTTTACTTAGTGAGAATTGATCTACATCATGGTAGTTTGGTTTCCAGTTCAACAAACAGGAATATATCATATGTTGCTCTGGGTCAATGAAAGCCCGTGCTTATCCACTGAGCACTCAATACCCTGGAAAATTTGCATGTCCTATAGATTCTGTTCATTAGTATGGTTAATTAAAATGATGAGAATTTGCTATTGATCTAATTATGAAACATATGCATAATTTGGGGTGCATATGGGACAAAATGTGGTGGGTGCATTTTTATGCCTTTCAAAGACATGCCTGTTTTCTTACGAGTTAGACAAGGATTTATGGGAATCCCTCTTTCACTGACAGTATTTGACATACAGACACTAAAGTAAATGGAAAGGCTCCATTTCCCCAGTTAAGCCAGAGGGTGCTGTGCCTGGAAGATCAGCCAAGCAAGAGGGGGGTGGCAGGGTGAATGAAGAAAGAGCATGCAGTGCATGCACCGCTGCATGTGCACCAGAAGTAGGAACTGATGCAGAGAGGAACCTCTCTGGAGATTTGACAATGAACAGTTACTCAAAACGCTGCAGCTCCAGTGAGGACAGCTTTGAGTTACAGGGTAGCGCAAGGTCAGAAGCTAAAAGCTTTGTTAAAAGCAAAAATAAGGATGAAGGCTATCGACCCCATCGATCAAAGCACTGTCAGAAAGGGGGTGAAAAAACTCACGGACTGGAACACTCTTCTCTATATCCAGCAGAAGTGGGAAACGCGAGCCAAAAGCTCCAGAGGCAGAAGAAGGCTCACAAGAAAAGCAGTTCCTCTACATCTGATTTGAGCTTGGTGAGTCAAGGATCATCAAGTTCGTTGTCTGTTGTGGAAGAAAAAATAGAAGCTAAACTCAAATTCTCTCAATTTATTAATGAAGTTACTTTCAGAGTGCTTGATCCCATGAGCCTGAGGGCATACCGAGCTGCTAAACTGAAAAATACCTTTCCATCCAGTGTGAGAAGCTTAGATGATTTTCGTATTAAGAGAAAGTCTCCTGAAAACTGGAAAGAAAACATCCTAGATGGGAAGAGCCATGAAGAAGTGGACTTAGAAACGCTGAGAAGTGACGACATCGTGGCTGGAGCACGAACACACAAATTAGAGAAATCATTGTCCCTGGATACAAGTCCCTCTTTCAGGTCATTTGATAATGGTGTCTCATGCAGAACAAGATCTGGCTTGCCAGTAGAAATTATGATTTCTCAAAGCAAAGGAATGCCGGCCACAAAATCTGCGTCTCTTCCTAGAAGCACAAGCATGGTGAGCTCTTTCAAATACATTCTTTGGGTGGTATATGACAAGTAATTATGTGTTAGTGTGACCATTTGAAAAGTGTTTCTGTCTTCCAGGGTGGGCTCTAACCATGTAAACAAACTTTCCTCCAGGGTGGGAACAAACGTGGAATGATTATTTTTAACAGCTCAAGAAACCAGCTGCAGAAGGTATGGGGAAGGAAGGAAAAACAGAATACAATTCCCTAGTCCGTTTAGTTTTGTGTTGTAGAAGATGGCTTTACAAGATCAAACAAGAAGGTTATTCCTGTATAACCAGGTCACCTTGATATGAACAGTCAAGGCACCTTAAGAAAAAGGTGAAGAGAGCACTGTGACAGACCACTCAGGTATTCAAGCTCACTAGTTTGGAACTTGCTCAGGTATCTCTACACTAAACAAGAATGCTCTGTTAGTGTGTTTAAGTACCACTGAGAGCTCTGACACCCTGAAAGTGTTGCTAATGTTTGTGTGTCTGGAATTAAAACATATCAATTAATAATTTCTTTATTGATGTGCTAAAAAATCCCCAAGCAACCACAAAATCTTAAGAACTAAAAAAAAAAAAGAAAAAAACTAAAAAGGGCTGAAGCTTTCTTGTATGGTCTGGTAAAAAAATTTATGTGTTTAATTTTTTCTTATGAGGTTCTTGGTTTTGTCGAGGAAAAGGTATTTATGCCTACAAAAGAGGGCAAAGGGAAATTGTTGTTTGCTAGCATGGCACGGTCTGAAATCCTGAACTGCCAAACCTTGAACTGGTACATCGTGTTAGTATCTCTCCAGAGTAGTATTTGCAATTCCACTAAAACAATAAAGGTCCAGAAACTATTGCTTAAGACTGTACACATGTACACAGACGTTACTAAACTGGGAGCTATTACAACTGCATTATTCTTTAAAAATTCTATTCAAGTTTAAAAACAAAGAAACAGAAAGTTGTTTCATTTCACAGAGGACTGCAGCAAATAGGAGAACATCCCAGTCTTAAAAATTTCATTCAAACTTCAGCAACCCCATCTTAGGGTTTTATATCCTTGGATGTTTTAATTGTGACCCATCAAAGATGTCTGGAGGGAGAAGAGATGAAAGGTAATGAAATAGAGAGAATTTGCACACTATGTTGTGTCACAGCTCCACAATGAGAGCTGTCCTGCAAAGGGGTGAGGAGGCTCCAGCCTGAGCCCATGGCAGGATATGTTTTTTTCAAATTTTAATTAAGCATCTGTCAGAGCATCTTTTCCAGTGGACTTGATTATACGTACAGATTGAACCTTCCAGCCGATCGAGTACTCACTGACTAAACACTGCCGAGTGCTCTGTAATTCCACGCAGACAGTGTAGGCATCAGCCTACTCTAGTTTAAGCATCAGTCTGCTCTAAGCCTAGTCACTTAAATTAAACACAGTAGTTACCCAGCATTCTACCTCAACAAACAATGCCTCAGACTGCAGAGCTCAACATGAGAAAAGAAAGGAGTGGCAGGGTAAAATACAAGAGCAAAACATGTTCAGCCACATCTACAGATTCATGTCTTTGCATTCACAGATGCAGAAGCCTTGACTTCAATGCAATTTATTTAGTGCCAGTCCTCACCTGAAGCATGCCTAGCAAGAAGCAAAAGGATAACTGTACAGTCTCGGGTGTAAAGATATTTTAAAAGTTCTTGGTTATGTAATGTTCATTTGAATACACATATAGAACATTGCCTAAAACTGTTTCATGTTTTAGTTGCCAAGATATTATTCGTGTGCAAAAGATAATCTTTGAGGGAAAGAAATTATAAAATTACATTGACTTAAATATAAAAACCAGATAGCAGAGGTATGATAACACACATCCTGAAGAGCATGAAAGAACATGCCTGAAAGTTTGAGGTTAAAAAAGCTGCACCTAATAAAAAAAAAAAAAGTGACTCAGAAGATGAATGCTGTGACATTGCCTCCTGTCTATTATGTTTTCTGAAGACCCCTGAGGTGTCCACAACTGCCTCTGTACGACAGTAGATTGGATCCAGACCCACTAAAGTGATTTTCAACTTTTAGACTTCTGAGAACTGGTCAAAATGTTCAATTTCTGCAGCAACTATTTATTGGTTTGCAAACAGCTGCTGCTGAAATGAAATCTCACAAAAAAACAACCACCAATGTAGATTTATGCAGAGGAATTTCTGGACAGCTAGCAGAATAAAAAAAGGATGCTTTATTTCTTGACTGAAGTTAAAGGGAATTGTGATAGGTAGAAAGCAATTCCAATATACGATGAATATGACCTTGGTGTGGTCTAAATATTTTAGTAACCTGGCCAGCAGGATGAAATAATTTCTCATTTCTATGTATTGATCTAAATTTGAAGTCACTGGACAAACAAGCAGGAAAGGAAAATGCTATAACTAAATGAAAGCAAACCTCTGAATCCACACCAATGTAGTGGAGGGTATGCAACTCGAGACTGTGTCATACTTCCAGACTGAAATGATATGACCAGTTCAGTGGGCTAAAAAATGCAGGAAATGTCTGAAAAGGGTTGTACACAATGGAAAATTTCTAAGAGCTGGAAAGGCATGCTTGTCAGAGTCTGTCAAAGGACAGATCAATACAGAGAGAAATGTGGGTGGATCCAAAAATACATATTTTTCTCTTAGACCCAGGGTATGTTTCAAAGAAAGCCAGGTATGAAAGGAGATTAGCCTGTGTCTGTTAATACATATTTTATCTCAGATACATTTGTTCCAAGTAGCCAATGCCTTCAGGAAAGCTTTATTTACCACTACTACTGTTCCAGGAAGAAAATACAGGTAAAAAATTAATTCTTAAATGATCATACAGGATCTTCAGACTGACTTCAGATCTGAGTAAGTCTGCAGCACCTTAGGGTTTGAATCAACCTGAAAATTACATTTCAGTTAACTTTAGTAATACATGAATGAGGATCAACTTTCCAGCTAGGTCTCATCTTTACATACCTACTTCTACCTACACAAGGTATATAACACAGCATTAGACATTGACTTTTCTTGATCCTAGGAAGCCAATTCCTTTCTTAGAAGAGCTGTATCTTTCCATCTTACATTAAACTATTGGTAGTACACATTCTGTGTGCAAGAGATCTTAGAAAAAAATTTTGACCTCACCATTTGAAATATATGTATGCATATCCTAGGGAATTGTGCATTTCTCACCTAAGACCATGTGATTATCACACAAAGTAAATATGGGCAAGCCTGATCAATAAAAATGACTTACTAAGATGCAGAGGCTGTCTTAAAAAACAAGCTTGGGTTGGGATAGTGCCACTTCTACATTTTGGAAGTTAAGACTTCTGTAAACTAAGACTGAATAAGGCAGGTGGTTAGAGGCAGAAACTTGGCCATGCTGCACAGGAACTTACCATGCTCATAATCCTCATAGTCATTCCCTAGACACCCCTATATATTTGGATCACAGAATATTCTGAGTTGGAAGGGACCCACAAGGATTATCACATCCAGCTCTTAAATGAAGGCTCACACAGGGATCAAACCTGCAGCCTTGGGCTTATTAGCACCAGGCTCTGACCAACTGAGCTAAGAATGTTAAGGAGTGGAAGGGACCTTAAAGGCCATCTAGTCCCAATCTTCCCTGCCATGGGCAGGGACACCTTCCACTAAACCACATTGCTCAAGACCTTACCCAACCTGGCCTTGAGCACTGCCAGGGTTGGGGCATTGACAACCTCTCTGGGCAACCTGTTCCGGTGCCTCACCACCCTCACACTGAAGAAGTTCTTCCTAATATCTAACCTATATTTCCTCTTAGTTTGTAACCTGTATTCCTTGTCCTATCACTGCAGTTCCCAATGAGTCCCTCTCCAGCTTTCCTGTAACCCCTTCAGTTACTGTTAGGTTGCTGTGAGTTCTCCATGCAACCTTCTCTTCTCCAGGCTGAACAGCCCCAACTTCCTCAGCTTGTCCTCGTAGAGAAAGGTGCTCCAGTCCTTATTGCATCTTCATGCCTCCCTCTGGACTTGCTCCAACAGTTCCATGTTCTTCTGATGGGCACACCAGGGCTGGAGACAGCACCCCAGGTGGGGTTTCACAAGGGCAGAACAGAGGGGCAGAATCCCCTCTCTTGACCTGCTGCCCGCACTCCTTTGGATGCAGCCCAAGACATGGTTGTTTTTCTGGGTTGTGAGCACACTTGGCCAGCTCATACTGAGTTTTTCATCATCACCCCCAAGTCTTTCTCCACAGGGCTGTCCTCAATCAATTCTCTGCCCAGCCTGTAGGTCTGCCTGAGATTGCTGTGGTCCAGGACCTTGCACTTCACTTTGCTGAACTTCAAGGCTGAGAATAATTTGCTGGACCTGCAAAGCTGCACCAGTGAAGACAGATGCAATGGCAATTGCTTTTTTCCTAGACATCACCTGGCTCAGGCTGGTTCTTCAGCCACCTGGAGAGTCACTGTGCAGTCGTGCTCCCTCCTGTGTGATTTAGTCTCAAGGGCCATATAAACAATTCAATTCCCTCCCATAACCTTAGCAAAACTATCTGAAAACAAAGTATTCACTCTTACTCTGATTTCAAGCAATGTATGCCCTAAAGGATTTAATTTCTACAAACCTTGAGAGAGAAGGGGGAAATTGCCTGTTACAAAGGCTTGTATCCTTATGAAATGCAGATGAATGAAGCACAAACTAGAATAACACCCCTTTTCATTCCTCTCACGAGAAATCATATTACAATAACTATTGTAAAGAAGAAAAATAACCAAAGTATACATTTATCTAGGATATTGAGAAGATTCAAAGATTCCTGTATATCTCTAATCCAGGTAGGCTGTTTAATTCTTAAGGAACCCTGTAGGTAGCCACTGAAGTACAGTGTCACAGACATTAACACAAACAAGGAAAATTATATTAATTTCTGCTCTTTTACTATTTGTTATCCATGAGGATTCCTGCTGTTCATTACAGGTTCTCTTGCAAGACAAATATCTGGGCACGGGGATGGCTCTCTGAAGGTGCACAAGCATCTTTACAAATTACAGCCTCACACACCTGAACTTTGCAGGCATTAAGGGGTTTGATCCCCATATGGGCCATTCTCTTAAGAGCTGAACTCAAAGATCCTCGTGGTTCCCTTCCAACTCAGAATATTCTGTGAAATCTGTGAAATCTGTAAGAATAGAGGAAGGTTGTCATGCAAAGGCTGTGGTAGAATTCCACAGCAGTAGACGATGCAACCTATCTCCCATTTCTAAATGGAAGTTTCTAGGGCAGTTTCTAGGTTCTCAGTTTCTAGGGCACCTGAGTACTAACAGAATCTTGCTGAAAGAGCAGACAAGATTTTTGTTGCTCTAGGTCAAAGCTCTTTTATACAAGAAGGTTTTCAGTCCTCTTTCAGCCCTTCCAGCCTGCCATCATGATGTAAAAATAGGCATTTGCTTTGTTCTTGGATGAATACCAAATCTTTCATTTCTATTTAGAGTACAGTGATGTTTACAAGATTTGGGTTCAAATACATTATCATGGAAAGTATATATTGTTTCACTGACTCATGCATGCAATATGCTAAAAGAGAAATAGTAGGAGGTGGCACCAGAAGGAAAGGGTAATGAGGTGCTTTCCCCAGGTCAGTGATCAAGCCAGCAGCCAAACACAGGCCTGAAAAGTCTTCCAGTGTCCTATTTTCTGGTCTGCTCCTGCTCTTGCAGACAGGCAGGTCAATGTAGAACTACCCTCAATAGCTGATATAATGAAGCTGTGGTATCTCTAGGTTACCAGAGGAAAGTAAGAAAGTGAAGTACATCAGGTGCTTCAGTTCTTTAGCATGATATCCAGATAACACAGCATATCATTAGGGCCTTTTATGAGTCTCATACAGCAACGCAAAATGCCACATGGCCACCTTTCCTGACATTCTGACCTCTTTCTTGCCATGATATTCCACATGACACTGCACAGAAGTTTGTTCCCCTCTTCTTTCCAAATTGGAGGAGACCATCAGGTTTTCGGTAGCCTAAAATTTTTTTTCTCAAAATGGGTATTAAAATAGATGGTTTAATTCCTTTCCATAAACTTGATTGACAGAAGATGGTGTTCACTTCTTTTCACCGTTCAGAGATACCAGGCAAATACAACAATTTTAAGATTTAGTAGTTTAAACTCATTCTTATGTGAAGTGAGCATAGCCACTGAACTGCAAGCAACATACACCATAACAACTTCACTCTGTTGTTTTTCCTTCATCTGCAGATTCCTGAAAACAGTCTCTGTGTCTGGCAGTACTGTATAAGAATCTCAGGTCATAACAAGTGCATTTGGGTGTGGAAAGCCAAGTACTAAATCTTTAAACATCTGGGGCTGCAGTTCCTTCGTACTTCCAAGGATTTCTGTTACGTCATTATAACCTCTTTCCTCTGACACCGACACTGTTTTCCTACACACCACTCCTATGAAATGATCACTCTGGGTATAGTAGTAATGAGTAGTATTGCAAATACACACCACTGTGTACACTTGGAGCTTCCAGGGTAGGTAAATTAGCTTTATAACACTTCATAGGTGTTAGGCAGCCAAATACTCAAAGCTATAAAATCTGATGGCAAAAGGAAATGGTAGTACTTTCTGAGCTCACTCCATCTGAAATCAGACAAATCTCGTTTTCCACCAATCAAGCTATCTCAAATATCTTGTCAGTCTCTGAGAGGACTTAGCCATGTTAAGCTTGATGCATGCAGCGGTATTAGTTGTACCAGCAGCAGCCACGCTGGGGCAAGATGTAGCTCAGCAAAGACTAACAGTTGAAGTATTTACCCAGCTTCACCAGTTAAATGTAGAGTGCTGAATCCTCTCCTTAATTTTTTTTTTTTTT
>VZRS01008351.1:715798-940452 GCA_013398055.1 Ifrita kowaldi
CATTTATGGCTCGGTCACAAGTCATGGAAAGCCAAGCAGGCCATGTGGAATTTCATCTATAGTTAACACCTCTTGTCCCAGTACTGTGGCATTGACTCCTTTTTCCAGTGCTAAGAGGAGGAGGGCAAGCAGCCATGTGCTGTAGGAGAGATCAGAATAATGTTTTTAGAGCAGCAGATGTGACATCGTTTTACAAGCAACAGTACGAGCAGATGGTGTTTAGAGAGTCCTCCTTGCCTGCTCTAAAACACCTCCGTTGGGTCACTAATGGATCCTTCGTCTCGTCGAACACTGCATAAAGCTACAATGTTCCCAAGATGACGCATATGGTCATTTACAGCTTCCCAGCTCATCAAATACAAATTAGATCAAAATCTTCTTCGTAGAGCATAGACGTCTATAAGCCAATACTCAAAAGAATAAGCTATTTATTCAAGGAAGGCTAAAATAGACAGTCTGAGCTGCTTCCCAATAACAAGAATGTGTTTTCAATGAAATTAAGTATTTCACCATAAAGCCTGAATTTTTGAAATTAGGGTTTTTAATTCAGTTTTCCTCCCTTTTCTGCCCTCCCACCCCTTCTTTTTTAGAGAAGGAGAGCAGCAAGTGAGTCAGGAGGGAGATATTTGTATAAAGGAAAAAACCCCAATATTATAATGGTGAGTTTCTGCGCAGGATTCAGAGCTCCAACTAGAAAACAAAATAATTTTCCAGCCAAATCTACTATTTGCCTTCAGAGGGGCAGCTACTCAGAGAGAGAAAAATCCTGAGCACATGCAGTTCACATTGATTTCAGTATCTTTTGGCACATGCCACAGGAAAGCAGAATTGGCAATCAGAAATGTTTAGTGTTCCTTTCCCAGTGATTTTTGTTAACATGACTCTTCCCCTTCCTTTGAGTTCCCCTTCCTTTGAGTTTGAAAAAAACTCAATTGTACTCTTTATCTTTGGATGCCTTTAGAAAGAAATGGTACTTTCAGAGTAATGGAAGTTACAACAGGCTTAGAACAATTACCATCAGCAGAGATGTCTGAAAACTGCAAGCCAGACAAGGGAAGGTGAAAGAGCAAGAGGTAGAAAAGACTAATAGATTTCTCTTTTCTGGTCCAGGTTTGGTCTACAAGTGTTATTTATGACAAGGATTTTAAAGGTGCTTCAACTCATTTTTCATTTCTTCATTCAGCCAGTAGCCTGTGTTTGTCATGTTTACAAAATGTGGGTTTTGCCCTGCCATAGCACGGCTGTAGTACATCAGAAAAGCAAAGACCTCGGTATGCAGTGACTCTCTCTCTCAGCCATATGCAATACTTAACGTAACTATTCAACCTGCTCCACACAGTGAAAATCTCTGAACTCTACCAAGAAAAGATTCAACTGCAAGGCACTGCCCAGAGCCAGAGGTTGCTCTGATTTATTTTTCAGTTGTGAAGGAGTGATATTTTTCCCCACTCATTCTGAAGTTTTCATCTCTATTAAAATTCTGCTCAGTGATGTACTGCATGCAATTAATGGAAACATAGATGTAACTTTGCTCCCACATTCCCACTGTGTTCTAACATCTAACTGGAGTAAAATAAAAGTTTACTTATTAATATGAACCCACCACAGCAAGCATTTTGGGGACAGAAAAGAGGGAATCAGTATTACATTACTCTGCCAAAGCTGCATTTGCATTACTCTGTTTTTTCTGTAGGCTTCGTGATCCATTGGTTTTATTCTTCCATCATTAAAACTTTGAGCCCAATAAATTTAAAGAACAGAAACTTTAATGAATTATGGGATGGTTTGAAAGGTTTTGTGCTAAATGTGGGTCTCAGAAATTAAGCCTGCCTGCCCCAACAGCATGACTCACATCTCACAACATCAGGAGCTGTTGTTTTTGACCTCAGGTCAGATAAGGCGAAGCAGGACACCGTTTGGGAACCTATTTTATGTTTATAAAATACATATTTTTTCATAAAGCTCAAAAAAAAAGGTGTTTTCATAGACTAGCTCAGGCATTTGTTTCAACAACTTCCTCTTTGCAAAGCAGCTTAAATTTGACCTTCTCAGATGAAACTCTTCAGTGCCAGGAGGTTTAGGTGACAGAAAAACACATCTTGTGGATAAGGAAGAAGCAGTAGATGCCATAAATCTGGGCTTTAAAACAGTCTCCATGATATTCTCAAAAGTAAGCTGGTAAGATAAGGGGGAAATATTAAAAGGTGGAGGAAAAACTGATTGGAAAACCTTGAGAGGGTAGTTCATAATACTTAGTTGTGACCAGGGTCTCAGGGGTACCAAAACTATTTGCAACTAGCAAGCAGATGCTTTTGTTTTGAGATACCATTTTTTTCTAACTACAGAGAGTAAATAAAACATGCAATTCTGCTCCTTTATCTGAGTTGGAAACTACAGTAGCATGTTTATGCCCCTGTGTAATACTCTTGAGAGGATGCTTTTGGAATTTCAAAAACACTGATTTCCCAAAAGTAACCAGGTACTTAGTAAGTTTAAAGAAACCTTTCCTGTATTGAAAATCACTCTTAGTTGAAAAGCCTTCAAGTGTTTTTATTGTGTCACACTTACTCAGTACTTAGAATGGACAGAAATTGTTTAAAGATCGCACTGTTGTCTCCATGCCTCAAATCAGCACTGTATCTATGTCCAACTCCCTTTCCTTTTTCACTACCAAAAGGGAATTCCAAACCTTGTTCAGAACTTAATGTTGAAAAAACCCAAGGGAGCTGGATACAACAGTGTTTGAGCTCCCATTGCTGAACAACTAGCTCCTAGACTGTAGTCTGCAGAGCTTTCTGTTGTGACACTGTTGGCCAACAACTCTCAATTTCTGACAGTAAATTCAATACCTGCAAAGATAAATGAAAATTATTCAAATTACATCTGTATCTGTCGAGCTTATGAGCTGGTTGCATTAATATTTGATGACAGTTGGGCAAGAATGGTCAGGGATATGGCAGTCTCAGCCCCCTGTTCCCTGCTTGGATAGAGCGAGCATTTTAAACAAAACAGAATGAGGAATAAATACTGGGCCTGTTCACACACCTACAATTGTTCTCTTAAAAAGGAAGAGACATTTCCCGCAAAGAACAGCTATTCCCTGGATAACAGTAGTAACAAAAAGCCGCTTTATGAACACGGCTAAAATGAGCAGCTATTGAGGATTCAAAATCTGGTTCACAACCACTTATTTCTCCAGCAGCCAGCCAGACCTTCGCTCTGCTTGCGATGCTGCGTGGTGCTGCGAGCGCACGGAAAGCACCAGACATGTCCTATTTCTGGAGACTCAGAGCTGATTCATAGTCTTGCAAGGGGAAAACCAGGAGTGTTGGTAAGCCAGCAGGATTCAGAGGAGCAGAAACAGTGAGCAGTCAGGGGATGGAGGACAGGAGCAGAACTTCATGACACAGGAAGGTGCTCAGGGCACGGGGCTGGGGCTGCCCCTGGTGCCCTCAGCTGACCTGACAGACCCCAGGGGAGTCCCCAGCCCCACAGTGGGATCCCAGCAGAGCAGAGATGGAGGCAGAGATGTGCCAGGCACTTGCCTCGTGCCACTCCCACCCAGCTGATCCCCAAGCAGCAGTAGAAGATAAAATATTGCCCAGTTATCATAAGGAGGAAACAGAACCACCCATATTGCAATCCATGCAAAACGAGAGTTACTCATGGAGTAACAAATTGCTAACAAATTTACATAGAGTAACAAATTGCTAACAAAAATCTCCTAAAATTAACTTCATAACTGCCCCTATTCACCAGTAAAATGCAGAAAACACCCTTCATTTTCCCTGGATAAACCTGTCTTCTCTTGCTTCCTTTTTTGATGTTGTAGTAAAGCAAAATGGAAGCTAAACCAGTCAGCAGTTACATGAGGGAAGTGTACAGTCTATTGCAATCAATGCAGTTAATTAAAAATACAATTAAAACAGAATCAGTCATGAGAATTGGAACACAATAAATAATTAAAACAAAATTAGTTTGGCTCTTTTGTTGAGCCACTCAGTCCCCAGTTAAAAGTAAATGGCTTTTTACTTCATTGGTAGCTACAAAAGCAGACCTTTGCAGCCCCAAGCTCTCCTTCCAGTGTTAAGGTGTAAGTGCATAAGTTCCTCCTTTACCCCCTTCCCCTTTCTCTACACACCTTCCACAACCAATCTGCCATTCAACTCCCAGTGCTGTAAAACTGGGAGTTGCAAATACAGAGCAGAAAAGCAGCATATGGTGGTAGAAAATAACAAAAAGCCTGTTAAGTATTCCAACCAAACATGAAACATTTCCCTACAGCAGGAGGGAAGTTGTTGGCAAATTATTATTTATCTGTTTATTTGTGTTGGAAATAGGCAAGGGCAGAAAGAAGTAAGACTGTTCCACTCACAAGCTACTGCCAGCTTTTTTGTATCTTGCTCATAACCATTCTGGAGTGTAGAAACTAACATTGCAGGAAGCAACCTAGGAATGAAAGGGGCTTTGTCCTTCAACCACCAGGCCTTCAGAACAAATGGTACTAACAAAGCTAATGGCTCATTTCTGAGCTCAGGTCTGCAGGAATTCCTTTTACAGGTGATTGCTTCTCTGACTGATATTACCCCAGCAGTGTTGCAGCTCAATAAATTGTGTATTGACAGCTGTGGTTGGTTTCCTGCTTTTCTTGTATTCATTCACATCTTAAATGTTCCTTCCTTCCTTGAAGGAAATACATCTCTCGCCCGTGTTGGGAAATGTGAGTAACAAAGAGTGGGATGCTGAGAAGAAAGTTTCAGCTTTCACTTTCCCGTTGCATAAGCTTTCAAGCTCTTCCTGTTGAGAAGGAAGAAACAAATGAACCCTTCTAGCTGAGTCACTATTTAATAACACAATAATTAACTAAACATCATGACAACCAAGGATTAAGTATTTTCCACTCTTAATGAACTTCTATCATCAGAAGAAAAACAAGAGGTAACTCTTCTAGTAACTCAGTTATTTTAGTGCCACAGATCAATAGCTTGATTTTTACATTTCTCAAAATTATGAAGCCTAATAGCTATAATAAATATTAGTGCGTGTCCTCTAAGCTATAATGGAATTTTATGAAGGTACATATGCACTGCTGTGATTTGTCAGGAAGAACTGGCTAACTAGTGTCTTTTAAATCCTTACTTTCTGTGGAACAACAATTGTTAACACCACAGCTGCTCCAGTGCTGATTGTTACTTCTTGCGCAAACAATTATTTTCCAGATAAAAATTGTGGCAAAATGTAGGTAAATTTAGATACATATTTATAGCAAATAAGACTGGCTTTTCTCACAGTTGCCTCCACTGGTTTATTGTGTAACTTTGGGTAAGGGTCGAATTTGGCAGTTCCTCAGTTTCTCCAGCTGCAAAATAAAAATAACGCTTCATCAGTTTGTTTAGTGTTTCAAGATCCTCTTATAAAATGGATGTGTTGCAAAAACATTCTTAGAAAAATGAGGAATCCTTATTCTAATGTATACTGGAAATTTGTCCTATCCCCTTGTAGTACTTATCAAATCTATGATATTTAGGAGTGTTTCTGTTCTTGATATTCCGAAGTGTTTATGCCTTGTTTTGGTTTTTGTTAAAAACTTTTAAGATGTAGCTGCAACTGAAAACATAGGCTCTTTTCCTGGAATAGATAATTAAATAGATAATTAAATTATGATGAGTGTTAGAATATCATATAATCTTTATATCTGAAAGAAAATAACTAAGAATTGAAAGTGGGTCCCCATGGAAGTGGTCACAGCATCAAGCCCATCAGAGCTCAAGGACTGTTTGGATCGTGCTCTCAGGCACATGATGTGAACTTTGGGGTGTCCTGTGCAGGGCCAGGAGCTGGACTCGATGACCCTGATGGGTCCCTTCCAACTCAGGATAGTCTATGAACATTGTGTGCAGTCTGGCCAGCAAGGTAAAGGTATAGCACTGCTTGAGTCCCTCTTGAGGCACTGAGGGACAGCCCAGTCTTGTGCTTACTGCCCTAATACTTCAAGATATGAACATGTGTTTATTTCATTCCTCAGTTTCCTGAAATAATTTAAAGTGAGCAGTCCTTTTTCAGCGGGAAGTTTTGCATATGTCATTCCCAGGTCAACTAAATTAGACACACATTCACCAAAAGAATTACCCGTTTCCACAAAGGTATGTACACCTTCCTTTTTTTATCAGAGCAGGTAGATTGACACTGGATTGTGTCACTAATACCTTTTTATTATTTCACACTTAGTATAGCTTATGAACCTCCTAGTCATAACAGAATTTTACAAAAACATGGATATGTCCCTCTAGGGTAACTAGGGAATTATGAGCTTCTCAATTGGTTCTCTTCAGTTTGTTGAAAGCAAAATTTCTGTATTGAAGTTGATAGTTTTTAGCTCCAGACCAGTAAGACTTGTTATTCCCAAAGTTACTTACACCCTGTTATCATGTTACTTCATTATTTAGCTTCCAGATTAAGGCATCATTTCTGTGAGCCTTAGTAAAGGCACTTATGTGTTTTCTAGGGAAATTTCTTGGGCATCAAGTATAACAGGATTTTCCAACAAAGGTGTCGAATGGCCTTTTTAAGGGCATCTAAATCTACGAACATATTAACCCCTCTGTGTGCCATCTAAATTTCTCTCCCTGAAGAAATTATTCTTTTGTATTTATGTAATTCCAGTTGGGCTGGATGTAACAAAAATAAAATAGAAGAACAAAACCATGGAATCACCAAAGTCAGAAGAGACCTTTAAGATCATCCCATCCAACCATTAACCCGTCACTGGCCCTGTAGCCCCTAAACCACCAAACCATATCACCCAGCACCACACCCACACACCTCTTGAACACCTCCAGGGATGGTAACTCCCCAGCCTCCCTGGGAAACCTATTCCTAGTAATGAATTAAGTTAGGCCCATCTATAATGTCAATGCGCTGTCAACCCCTGAAAACTTTGAACTACGCAGAATGACTGAATGTCATGGCAAATTTAACTGTCTTGTCTCAGGCTGGTCCTGAGTCTTCCAGCATTCAGTGCCTTTTCCGCCAGCCAGAACTGGCAGGACTTGCAGCCTGCAAAGCTGTTGTGGTTCAGACTTAGTTCAGTTGCAGACTTTCTATATTTGCACTTTCCTCTTATAGCTCAGAGTTAAAAATATCTTACATTTCTATGTCAAGTACAGCACTCAAACCCCTGTAATGCAGTTTTGCAGTTAAATTACCGTGTCTGGATTAACTCTAAACTATTAACTTCAGTAGAAGTGCAGCAGAACTTGTTACTTTGAGAAATAAATCTACCTTTTTATTGCTTTCCACTGTCATCCATTGCCTTCACAGATGATAGGTGCACCATTAAAATCTTTTCATCTGTATTTCCCAAAATACCCTGTCTAGCAGACCTTTTTCACAGCTCTGCTTCTCTTTAATAGTTCTGCATTTTTTATTTACCACTGGTGCAATGGGGTGTTGTGTGTTCATCTTAGGCCTAAAATACTTCAAAAAAATTCTTTTTATTGAGTGATGCATTTCTACCTCTCTCCACTAAAACACATTGAAGGTTAACTTACAGCCATGTTACTGTTTTATATTAACTGTTATATTATAACATATATTATATTACTGTTACTGTTATATAATATATTATATTACTGTTTTACCTCTCAAAATATTAAAAGAGAATTCAGGGAAAAAACCCCAAGTGCTGAAAGAACTATAGCTTTTTGTGCTCTTCTGACATAAAAACCTGAAATTATCTAGCCCTGGGTTTTATTTATTTGTGGAAAAATATTATTTAAGGGTTATGACAAATACTGTAAGTAGGAAGTCTAATGATATATGTGCTGTTATTATCAATGTATAACACATTATGGCCACTGTGGAACTACTTATTACTGAGATGTGAAGTCAAAGGCAAAGCAGTGGGGCTTGAGAACCTAATCTTGCAAACATTCACTGCGGGGGAGTGTGCTTCCTGATGTGTCAGGCAATGAAACAAACACAGGCAGAAAATACTCACCTGTGCTTGGAGTCGCCACTCGTCCTCGTTCTTTGGGTTGTGTTCCCAAACTGGATGAGATGTATGTGACAGGTACCGCTTGGAGGTGAGAGGGAGTGTCTTTAGGATTGATTCCCAGGACAAAAATGGTGATTGTTTCCCTGGAATCTCATCACTGAGCTGGTCAGCCTGGCAGCCAAGTAAGCTTGCAGCATTCCAGTGCCCAGTAATCCTGATTCTACATAATTTGAGACTTTGGATTGTATTCCCTCTCCTACCGCTGTCCTGTCACTGTTTTAATGGGAGGGAAAACCCAGCTGCCCATTGCAGAAGGAAGCACAATGTGCTTCAGTCAAGTCCCCAGTCTTAACAGCAAGGACCAAAGAACACCCCCAAAAGGAGGCATTGCATAGTCCTCACAGAGCCTGAGTCTCAGCTTATGATGCTAGATAATTGTAACAGCTGATTTCTCAGTTTGAGTCTTGCATAATCACAGCAGGTTGGAAGGAAATAATTAAACTGGGGTTTTTTCAAAGTTCTATAAAATGTCATCCCTCATAAGAACTACTGTGATGTTTCCATCCCTATAGACAATGTCAGTTTCACACTCTGGCCAAAGTTCCCCGAAGGACTGATGTATTTGAAAGAGCAGCTGTACCAGTCTTTTATGGATATTTGATTGAATATGACATGATGCTTTCTTTTGAAAAATGTATGGAGCTATACTATGGCAATAAAACACTTTTGCAGTGAATACAGAACAGACTAACTACTCTTTAGAGAGTTGTTTCAAAGAAAATCGCCTTAGAAGGGTCTGAGAAATCAGGTCTAAGAGTATTAATCCTCTTCATTGGTAATTGCAAGGAAAACCTTTTATGATTAATTCATGGTTAATGCAAACATTCATAACGTGATAAATAATGATATCAGGACAGAGTGATCTCACTTCTAACTTACTGAAAGAACACTTAAATGGTCAATGATGAAATTATACATCCAGGTGTAGGAAGGTAAGATCATACTTTTAGACTAGGACACAATAAATCAGAGTCTCCTGACGATCACGGAGTTCTGTTCAGCTGAAAAGAAGCCAACATAACCTTGGATTTAAAAACTTAAATGGGATGGAATGTTAAAGTGGTATATTCACCTCTATACACAGAGTAAAGCAAGATCAGTGTTACAAAGACTGACAAAAATTCCAGGCTGCCATTGAAGAAAAACACAAGTATCCTGTGACAAAAGAAACTCATGTGTTTGGAAATGGATCCAAAGAGTATATGCTCCATGGCTATTCCAGACCAGAGGCAAGGCTGACTGGTGTGTAATTTCTCAATGCTCCCTTCTCAGAGGCTTCTTAAAGTTACTGTTCTCCAAGTCATTTAAGAGGATTACATATACTACATTTGGTAGGTCCCAGGCAGGTGTGTATGGAATATGTGCTTTTATCAGTTAAATGAAGTCAGAAAGGAGTGAGAGAGAAGTAAAATTTTGTTGCCATTCAAAACAAAGAAAAAGAAATTTTAAGGCTAAGTGTTCAAGAAGGTTAATAAAACTTAAAGGCTAAGAATAGGTTAACACAGGGACCACTGAGTCATACGTCAGCAAAAATGTAGGAAAAGTAGATGAAAAGTGAAGGAAAAAGCCTTAAAGATGCACAAACTTATTCAGAAAAATCAGTAGATAAAAGATTTCAAGGAGAACTAACAGAGCTGGAAGAAGATAGAGCACAAGAGAAGGAAAAGTTCAATACTGAAAAATCCAAGTGTGCTTGGTGATGAGAAGTCTAAATTTATTGTGGGGGAAAAGACAGGAACAGAACAAAAAAATCTCATATGGAAAACCCAGGAGTAAGATCTGCTGAACACTGCTGTAGTCAAAACACAATGCAGGCAAAGAAAAATGTCATTTTTCTGACCATATAACTCTGGTCTAGAGTACAGAAAAGAATTCTGATCTTGACCTTGCCAACAACAATCAGAAAGAGAAAGCTTTTAGGAAAGATGAACTAAAAGTTAAAAGACTCCTTTAGGAAGAGATAGCAAAAAGAACGCATTATGTTAGGAGAAACATATACAAAACCATGGGTAGAAAAATGATTGTCAGGTGCTCCACTTTCCGCTTCCATAATGCAAGAATGAAAGACTTAAATGACACTGAAAGGCATTAAGATCAAAACTGATCAAAAGTGATTTTTAAATAGAGTAACTTGCATGTGGAGCTCATTGTCACAAAACAATCTGAAGGTCTAAAAAGATCAATGGGAATCAGAGTGAAGTTAGACATTTGTCTCAAGGTACAGAAATCCCCAGGCAGCAAGGCATAATACAAATTCTACCTGGCAGGAATTAGAAAGTTAGTTCCTAGTTATGAGTTCTTCCCCAATCACTCACTGTGTCACTTCATCCATTTTCTAGTGAAACATTAGGGATAAGACTGTTAGTTTAGATGCTACAGTGCCAGGAGCATTGAATTCCAAAATGCAACTCTGGAGATCATTGATGTGGAAAATTGGGAAGGAGGGGAGTGTTTAGGTCATCATCAGGCTGAATACAACTGTATACAGTGGTAGCAAAATATGGAAGGATACACCCATGCCATACATTTTTGCAGAGTTATTCTAGCTTTCATAATATAAGGATATAAGCAGGCAATGTTTGCAGAACAAGAGAAATTCTATTGGACCAAGTGATATAGCTGGGGAAAGAAAGCAAAACCAGCAAAGACTGTGTGTGTTTATACCTTTGTTTCTCCCAAATAAAGTTTCAAGGATGTCACGGCTTTTCTCTTTGCTTTTCAGAAATATACCAACTGGCGTAATAAAGTGTATGAATTCTCCCTATAAAACTTGACTACCTCATTTCATGTGTGTCAGTTATTGCTGTAAAGAGGGAAAAAAAAAAAGGCAACTTTTCTTTTTGAAATAATGACCTGGCAGCACGAAATATTTCTTTCAGAGGGTTCATTTGGCTTTGTAGTAATAGCCAGGCTGCTAGACTGGCCTCACTGCAGCCTTAAAGAGGAGATGATCCCAACAGCCCTTTCCTAGTGATGTCTGGAGTACAGGCAAATCCTTGCTATTCTCTTTGGTTTAAGAGAGAGAAGAGTGATGTTGTCTTCTCACTGATAATACTAATACCAAACTGGAAGTTAAAGTGAATTCTCTATCCTAGAAGAACATGCCTTTTGGATGAAATTCTGGAAACGGTTGAATCAAATAGCAAAAATCGCACAAGAGATCAATAGGGCCAGAATTTAGTCTGTAAATTTAGATCTTTCCCAGTAGTAAAAGGACATCATAAGAAGGGTTTCTCTGGTGGGCTCTGATGTTTTCCTACAGTGTTCGTGAAAAAAGTCTCTTGGCATGTTGATTGCAAAAATGTCATAATACTGTATACCAAAGGTTTGTCTGCTAAGCTTTATATTTTTCATTTGCTCCTAGATTTTCTAGATATGTTCTTTTTAACCCTTCCCTATTTTAGTTAATTATCTCACTCCCTTTTATTTAATGCTTCATGTAATTCTTTTGGCTCAATGGATTCTGCCACACTGGTCACAATATTTTCTCTGGTCCTCTTACTTGAGTTTCTCAAGTTTTCACTGTTCGAAGAAGAAATTTACAACTGTATGAGATGATAATTCTCTACCCTGAAGTTCTCGCTGTGACTTTTTCTATTTTGGCCACCCAGAAAGCTATTTGCCCCTACATATCTTGTAGTTGCTTATATGCTTTACTGTTTATCTATCTACCTATCCCTGATTAATGTCTCAAGCAGATTTTCAGCACTAAAATTCCTTCTACTTATTGACAAAGCATTTGGCAGATGCATAGCCTCCCTTTGTTTATTTCTGTACAAGGGCTATTATTTTACAGCTTCGTATTCACAATGGTATTGTCACGCCAAAGACCACTACCGACATAAATGTGCCTTCAGTTTAATTTATACCTAATTTAATGCCCCATTTCCTTTCCATAGTCAGGAATAAGTGTTTTACAGATACAACATTGCCTGTGGGTTTTTTTACTGAGTCTATCTCCTTTTGCCTCTGAAGATTTCACAGTCCTTGGTTCTTTTCTTCTCTCTCCCCATTTGTGATATTGTGAAGCTTTGTTTACAACCTTTGTTTTACAGGTATCAATATAGAGACACTAAGACACAAATCTATCTCCCGAGTAGTCCCATTGTCACTCAACAAATGAGCTGAAAAGCAAGATTTGTGAAACTAGATGAAGTCTTGAACCACAGCAACATCTTCCCTCTTTGATACAAAAATTCAATTTAAATGCAAAACAAAACCTTTGACAGATACAAAATATATTTCAGTTTATAGAGCTTAACTAGTTGAATCTTTATTAGTTGTATTATCCTTATCTTTTTCATGAAATCAGTGCAGTAATAATACAGCATTCCTAACTGAAATAAAATTCTGATTGCAATTGTCACTGTATGATTGTGACATAAATATACAGGAAGAAGCAGTGGTATTTGTAGTGCTGGTAAACTGTAAATTGCAGGATAGATGGAGATTTAGACCCTAAACCTCCACATGTGAGTGCAGTTATTTATCTTGGCAATAGTAGGCTTCAAGAAACTTACTGGAAAGGAAATGTGAAGTAGATGAAGGAATTGAATCAAGGTTTCTCACGAGGTTTCTTTGCTGCTTGAATCACAATCTCCCAGCTAAAATAGTTGACTTCTTAAAAGATATCACTATGTCTTCATTCAGCTTTGACTGAAAAGCCAGCATGCGGTGACACTATTCATAGAGCACTGTTCATTAATTTATTAGGGTCCCATTTAGATGTTTGTTTATCCAAGCCTCTGCAATATCCTTGAGTCTTTGCAAGTGGCGGCTCTTGTTCATCCCTATGCATTTGTCTTTCTGATGCCCAAACCTGCCATTCTCCTATAACAGTGATGGGCATAACACAGTTCAAAAGATCTCCAGCTCCTTTGAAATAATAACAGCTAAAGAAAACCTACCCTCAAAACAGCAGTTCTGGTGCCAGTGGAGTAAAATCCTTGACTCCCACTCTCTTTCCATTTGTATTTATCCAGAATCATTTTTGAAATAATTAACAGGGACACTCTGGCAGAAGTCACTGTGATGTGGCCCTGCTCAGTCTCTTCCATTGCCACTTGGTAAGGGAGAACCTTCCCCGGCCCATATTAAAAACATTTATTCTACAAGCACTTAGAATTGGTTGACTTTCTGTTGACCTCTTGAGAAAGAGAGCAGTTCTGTAATGTCTCTGCAGTTCGGAAAAAGCCAGAGCCTCTGTTCCCCACCTCTTTGTCAGGTGTTCTTCAGAAAACCATTAGTCTAGCAAAGCACTGGAAGACGCATTTTTAATGCAATAATACTTCTCTTACAAATTTATTTAGTGCAACATGACAACTTCACAGGTGTAGGTTGCCATTATTTGATACCTCTCCATTCTTCTTCTCTCTATAGCCTCTTGATAGGCTCTCCTTATGTTTCAGTCCCTTTTTCTAGTCTCAACAGCAGCCGTCTGGGATGTGAATAGGTGACTGACTGACCTTGGTCACTTGCACTGCTTCACATATGCTCTGTGGCTCAGAAATCATGAGAGTCACAAAAGAGGACAGTTTGCATAATGTGTCTGACTTATAACAAGAAAATAAACTTCCTTGATGTAGGGACAAGGTGTACTGTTGTGCTAAATAATGATGCAGGCATAAAGAAACATAGTCTTGTTGAATAGAGAAAAAAGATATGTCTTTACAGTCATGAAATTCCATCATCATTTTTTGGTAGTTAAGGGGTAGGATAAAAATAGAGAAACATTTTAGGCTTGTTTACAATCTTGGTTTTCCACTTATAATCTCACTTATAAATAAATAAAGTTTGTAAAAAACTTTCCTTTTGGACCGTTGCAGTAATCATCTGAGTGGCTGTATCTCTAGACAGCACACACAAGAGAACTCACAGAAAGAAATTTCCTTGCCTTTGCAGTAACTTCTAAAAAGATTCTGAATGTCAGAACTCCATACAAGGACACAATCTGATATCTGCAATATTTCTTAGCAGTTTAAGAAATCTAGAAGGTCTAGAAATACCTGTTTACAATTACTCAAAAGAAGGCCTCCTCAGTTACAGAGATTTTCATTACCTGGAGAATCCCCCTCCACTCTGCTGTAGCTTTGCTTACTGATTACATGCATAGAAATTAGTGGCAGCTCTTTCCAATACGCTACAAATAGAAATGCTTTAAATAGAAGGAAAGTTCCCTTCTTCTTGCGCTCAAGAGCTCAGGCAGGGCTGCTCTGGAGGAGACAGACACGACACTGCCTCTCATATGCTTCACTTCTGTTCTATCAACCCTTTTTTCACTCTAAAATAAGCCAAGCAGATATTGTGACCACAAATGGTCAGTTGTCCTTTGGCTATAAGAGAAATGGATAAGGGGAAGCCTTTTTCCTCTCCGCGAAGCCTCTATAACAAACATAATAAAGACCAAACTAATGAGATTCTGTGGCACTTAAACAATAATCAGTAGAAATGGATGAGAAATGCTACACTTTGTCTAACTATCAACTGCCCTACAGAGACTTAGAATGCATGTGCTCTTTACAGCTCAGCTCCATATGGGAGGATACATTTTTGCTAATTCCAAGATTCCTGAGAAGCTATTTCATACAATTTGTTCTTTGTTCAATTCTTTTGTCTCTTCAGAGAGGCATGGTTGAGGGGGGACAAAAAACATTTGTGAACTCTCCTCCTTATTTTTCAGAAATAGGAATTTCAGTCCGTTACAATACGTTCTGCCTGGCACTATGGTCCTTCCTGCTCCATTCATTAAAAATAGCAATGCAGCAGCATGAATAAATCCTTTGGGATTCTACATTAAATGCAGAGTCTTGCATCCTGCGCTGGCTTACATCTGTGTAGCCCTTTTGATGTCTGCTGGCACACCACTGCAGCTGTCCCTCGTAGTAGGCTTCTGAATTGATTAACATGCTTGCTCCTATTTTATTTCTCTCCTGCTCTCAGGGCCTCACCCAGAAAGATTTACTGCACTTTGGAGGGGTGAGGCACTCTGTAGATGCTCTGAGGACAAGATAATTGCTGAATCAAAAACTCCCATAAGAATGTGAGCTTTGAACTTTGCTTTAAAGATTTAAATTCTCTATTTCTCAGCATGTGTATGGAAAATTGTCAGAGAATAATCTCCTAATAAGATGCCTGTAGACAACCAGGGGAAGAGAGAGGAGCAGGTCTTTAAAGTATTGCCCACTAAAATTCAGACAGTAAATCTTCAGTCCAGCAAGTAATTAAACACATAAATAGTCACATGAAGTTCACTGGGACCACTCATATACACAATTATGAGTATAAGCATTTGCACTACTGGGATTTAGTAATGCAGATCTAATTAAACAAAACAAAAATGGCTAGCAACCCAAACTGGGTTGAGTGACTGTCAGAACTGTGCTACAGTTGATGACTAGTGTGTTGTTATTCTGGACTGAAGATATAAATCAAAATTTCTCCTTTCATTAGGTGTGGGTCCCAATGTTTTATTTTGCAATGTCTAGTGGCATTAACATATTTTAAGAACTATCAAACAGAAGATTCTTAGAGGATCTGTGGTTGCTAGGAGACTGCTGTTTCATCCTGCAAATCTTCCACACGGCGAAGAGCAAACTGGCAATAATCAGGTTTTCCTGCCAGACAGCACTCAAACAACTGAAGTTTATGGCTTATTGTTTAAAATTTTTGATTTAAACTAAAGTTTGTACAACAGGAAAATTCAAGAGTCCTTGGATTTCTCCAAGTAGGTATTTTATCTTTTATCTATAATACTGCACCATTAAATCCTTCTTTAATCAATAATACCTTGGGTATCTGATATCTAGAAACTTGTTTTCAGTGTGCTGACAAGTTTTTGCCACCACAGAAAGAGCTGAGTTCATTTAAGTCAGTACAGAGTGAGAGTTTGGTCATCCCCAGCCCCACCATTTCCATTGCCTTACAGGCAGACCATCTGCACCCTGAGCACCCTCAAACTGCCTCCTTTACCACTGGAGCCTCTGGGAGCTCCCAGGTTACAGCTACAGCCACAGAAGTGCATTGGTCTCCCTGGCACCTAAACATCTCAGAATATGTGCACTCAGAGGTAGGAGTGCCACAGTGGAGTTTTTGCAACATTGACTCCATCTCCTAATTTTGCCTAAATTAAAGGAAATATCCCATATCTGCTAAATCAGCGTGGTTTTATTCCAGTGACTGAGAGGGCATAGTAAGGATCTCAGAAATCACTGAGGTCTATAATTTGGTAATCTTTAAAATTCTGTGTTCTTTATGACTCAGGAGCTCTGCTAAGCACAAGAGCATGCTATTTTCAATGGAATAACACTTGTGATCAGAGCTCTGTATCGGTTTCTGCTCTACTGGATCACTGCCTTTAGTACAGTTTAAATAGGTATATGTTACAAAGTTATTCACCTATGAAGAATAATGTCTATTTTCTCATTCAAGGCTTTTAAGTTATTCAGTGTAACATCACAATATTAAACCCCAATCTGTAGGTGACTGGAGCCAGCCTTTTTATGGAATTTGATCCTGATTCTATTTAACTGCAAATGCCTTCATTTCTTATCATGCACCGGGACAGAATAATGCTCAGATCTGATCCTTCACTGTCCTTATCTAACACCATGTCCAAACTCTTTTCTCCTTCATGTATCTGTAAGGGTATATGAAAGAAAGTGCCCATAGGGAAAAAAAGGGGCAGGAGAGAGGAAAAAGGGTAAAATGCTAGCTGAAGTCACAGGATGGTTGACTGCCATTCCTTTCAGAAAAATTATAGCTTCCCCCAGAGTCTTCTGATAATCTTCTACTTACTCTGTAATGATTCAAACCTGGATTGTAATTATATTTAAGCACTTTATAATTTCAATCTAAAACCTGACAGTTCCATGCAATTACATGTCCTAAATGTGGTATTTGTCCCCCACTATAAGATTATATAGTAATAGTAGCAACGAACATGGCTGAATCATTGACAAATTCAACCTTAACTATCTTCTCGTGCTTGCCTTGACAACTAGACTATTGAATTCCAACAGTATGAAAATCTAAAAATAGCACTGTGTGAAGAAAGACTGCAGGCAAAGCCACTAGATAATACAGGCTCAATGCTCCCATGAAATGTGACACGTGCAAAAGCCAGATGTAATTTTAACAATACAGCTTCCTTTTCAACAAAGGAATCTCCAGAATCTGATTTAATGTCTCCACAGTAAAGCCTAGCAATTCCACGTTTTGTGTAGGAGTAAGAACAGACTTCTTTAAACTCCCAGAAAAGAACCTCTGAGAAAAATGCTAATGCACAGTGCAGTGAAAATAAAAAGACCTCTGATGACCCTGTAGCAATTAAAGACACCATCCAAGTCCAGCACAGAAGTCACCTTATATTATACTTAAAATTATTACAATGACACCAGTGGACTCAGCAATGCTGACACACACCAGTAATATCGTGGCTTTGCAGAAACAAAAATCATTACAGCTTAGGAAATATTTCCTAGACAATACTGGAGTGAGAACCTGTCTGGCTCTCATGCAGGAGTACAGGGGGGACCTGGCAAGAGGAGCTTTACTTACTTTCATACCCTGCCTAAAAAGTAGTGAAGAGACAGATTAAGTAGTTAGCAAATTAGTTAAAGACTTGGGGAGAAAAAAGTTCAAGTCTCTTCTGCCTCTTAACATCACTGCCTGGCCTTGGGACTCCCTTAAGGTACTTGAAGTTTCTTTAAAACAGGTACTTCTCTAAACTCTATCTTACCTAGCAGATTAATTTGATGGTAATTAATATTCACCATCTTAAGGCTCTAAGTGAGTTATCCATATAAATACATCTACATATAATATAGATATATATTTGAAATAAATGGTGATGCCTCATCATCTCTTGGCCTCCATGTGGATGGCAGACACTATAATTTAACAGAGGGCTGAGACACACTTGTTTTACGGATGCATAATTTGCAGGTACCCTAAAACAACTGAGGGAACAAATGTACAAGGCAAGTTTTACACTGGCATAAAAAGAAAAGCAGCATCAACCAACAGCACTTCTAGGAATAAGATCTCCTCTTTGCTTCCCCATATTTATACTTTCCTGGCATGTAAGTCAAAGTGGTGACTAGAACAAGTTCTTTTCATTCAAGTAACATCCTAATTCCCTTCTAGTCTGCTCTGGGTTTGGGGAGACTTTTTTATCTTCTGGGAAGATCCTATTCCTTTGGTGAAGAGACTGGTTTGAAGGAGGAAGATCAAAGATCTCCTCAGCATTATTCTCTGGCCTCATTCTTTTATTGCTTAAGTAAAGTTCTCTTAAAAAATTACAGGCAAAAATCCAAATGATCTATCACAGGCCATGGCTTTTTATTCCCTGGAATTACCATTGTTCCAGAAATAGATGTAGCACCACTGGTATGACTTTGAAGCCCCACTCCCGTTGGTTGGAAGCAGGATGAAAAATAAGGCAAATCAATAAACAGATACTGTTTTCCACCAGTGCTGTGACAGGAGAAGTGAAAGCTTTGAAGTTTGCCTTTCTTTTGAAGGAAATGTCTGTGATATGGCCTGGGTGTATTGATGCACCTTGTTTAGTTTACTCTTCCCTGTCCATAGACAAGTTCACAAGAGACAAACGTCATGAACACAAATGTCCTACTTTTAGGAGACCTGATCGAGTCCCCAGTGTACGGGTCCCAGGGAAGCAGTGGTGCCTTGGAAACTGACTCATGCCGAAGGCAGTAAAGCAGAGAGAAAATTCTGTTTGTTGTAAGGAATATTTACACTGATTTATATTGTCCTTTGTTCGTGGACTCAGAAGAGTCATGAAGACCATGAAAGGTCCGTCGTCCTGCCCCAAGAAAGGGAAGTCGTGTAAATCCTTCCAATCTTTTTGGAACACGCCACAGCTATTATGGGAAATCCCCTCAGTACATAACTACTTCTGTGATTAAAATAATCCCTCTAACACTTTCTCTACATTTGTTGTCTTCACATTGAATCCATTATTTCCTGTTCAATCCACACTGAACATGAAAAATGGTAGATTTCCATTCTCTTTACAGCAATTTTCACCCTGTTCGAAAACAAAAATCTTCATTCATTGCAGTCTTGGCTTTGCTAGGATGTTGTTTGGCTGTCTTAGGATTCTGGTTGCCTTCCTCTGAACCTTTCCTTTAGGGGTGGTTCTGAACACAGGGCACAAGAGGTGAAGTTTCATTTAACAGGACCCCATTCCTTTTATCACCTAGATAGGTATAGATGCAGTTAGAGCATATAATGCATGTTTTGTAACAAACAGGGTTCTCCAAGTGTAGGATGTATGAATTTTGCAGTTCTGCTCCCCCTCTCATCTCTCTCTCCCACTTTCCATCTTCAACATTCAAGAGCAAAAGATCCTCATTATGTAGGGACATATGTAGAGATACAAAGATGCAAGCACAGAAATTCATGGGAGCAGCTATGTTAGAATTCATATGCTATCCTGGGTCATGGCAACCCAGACTTTGGTCTCACTCAGGTTAAATCCATACCTAACCAGTCAGGAGTTAGTGCTCCAGGATATTGTAGTTACTCCTGACTGTCTCAGATACCACTTTATATTATCTATTGGCAAACAGGAGCTTTTTAAATGACAACTGCTGTAGCTAAATGCTTTAATATTGTGTCTGTAATTGCAGTTACCAAAGTCTGTATTAGAGACAGCCACATATGTGTACTGGCAATGTCCAGTTGGTAGTGTTATTATTAGTTTCGGAGACATAGGGTCCATTCAGTCAACTAGATTGCTTTTTCCTCTGGCTCCTCAGTCTCACTTAAAGTATTTAGTTACACTGTCACTGGTGGGGTCACACTGGATGGAACTGAAGTGTACAGAGGGTTGGCTGGGCAAGCAGTGTGGCTTCACCTCACTATTCTAACCTTTTGTAATGTTATGGCATCACAGGATGCTGAACAACTCTAGAGAAAAGAGTTCATCAATCCATTGTGACAAGTGCTGCTGTGTCTCTGCACCATAAAGGAAAAAAGTTACTGTACATATCTATCCCTATTTTAGTTGGTCAGGTCATCTGGGAACAGTTTTCATTTGAAAGGTTTGTACAGCTCCTAGCATTATGGATCCTCATCTCTGCTGATGAATACAAGGACTATTTTCATAAAAGCCAAGCATTTAATCACAATAGTTGCATGCACAGGTTCAAATAATCTGATTGAGCAACAATACACTGAACAATTTAAGTGGAGTCTGAACTATCATTTTAAGGCAGAAAGCCCCCTGTTTTCAATGATCTTTGTTCAGGTTTTACTGGATGGTTTGCCCAGTAACATGGAGAAGCAGTGTAGGTTCTTTTGGGACCTTTTTCTGAGAGAAACTACAGCATTCATTATACTTGGGGGTACTGGGTATGACAGAAACCAGCTTGACTCATTGAAACAGCCATTTAAAAGCAGAACCTCTAGTGATATAAATCAGCAATACTTCACTTCACTGGAGCTCTGCTAATTTACGCCTGTTGGGAATGTGGCTTTGAGACTTCACAGAGTGAAAAAGAAACTAAGGAAGTAAAACAAAGATTCTAAAATATTAGGAAATAAAACAGCTTGAGAATGCTATGTTTTCCCAACCGTGTAAAAGAGAAGCCTGTAGGTTACAGTTTCAATTTAATTTGGTGTTATTTGATACATGTTCACACATGCAGGATGTGTCATGGAGAATTTAAGTGTCTGTTTTGAGAAAAAAATCCCAATATTTCTTTTTATCTTATTTCTGTTATGATTATTCCCCAGTCTGTTTCAGCCAAAAATTCTGTGTGGTCAGACATTGCTAATGATTTTTAAAACACTAGTGCTGAAAAGGTCTTCAACCACACAGACAGAAAAAAAAAATAAAAGAAGGAAGACCTAGTGTATATTGAAGGTCAGACAGAAGTTCAGGATAACTTGGATGCTGTCCAGTTATAAAAGAGATTCTCTGCCTCATCTTTCAGTATGAATGATAGTGAACAGGGAATAATTGGAGGATATCTGAGTAAGGCTGAGGAAGGTTTAACAGAAACTATCACAATTAAGGCAGATTCAAACTAAGACTATTCACTCTGCTGATGTCAGGAATCCTGCAGTAATCCCCAGCCCAAAATCTTGTTCAATTGACACATGAATAGGCAAGCTCAGAAGAAAAGCTTGTCTCTGTGTGCAGGGGTACAAATATATCCTAAGTGGTGAAGAGAAAATGTAACATGAAGCCAAGCAAAGGCTTCATGGTCAAGCAAGCTGAGCAATCAAGGATGAGGAAAAGTGGCATAAATCATGACAGTTCTTGCAAAAGTAACTTTTTGTTAAGAGAAGCAATTTCATACTCAGGGAACAAGTCGTGATCTATCTAGATTTGCACAAAGTAGTTCATAAAGTGCTCAGTAGAGAATTACTGTCTAAAACTTATAAAATGGAGAGTAATTCAAGATGATTAATCTGAACAAAAACCGTATGTAAATGTTAAAATGGAAGTCTGTCAGGCTGGAAAGCGATTACTGGAACTTTCAAAGAAGGTTTTGGACACATTTTATTGCTAATATTTTTTAGTGACTTTGAGCCAATAAACAGTTTGCCTAAATAATAAAGGCATTTTGATGTATTGACAACAATTAGGAAGCTCATATAAGAACTGGTTTATTTATAAGCAGAATAATGGAAACTGATGAATTTTAACACAACATATCCACATAAAGACTTTATGTTGTGGAGCTCATCATTTGGCAGCAGCAGAGAAACAGAGATCCAGGTGTGTTGTTAGACTGTGAAACAGCTGTGAGCCTCCAGTGAGAGAAAACCAGAAGAAATCTGAGACAAGCCTAAGATGCACTGCAGATATATTTTCTTTAGGGTCACTGAAGCATACATTTACCATACAAGGTACTGCCAAGGTGCTTTGTACGTGATGTTTATTCTGATCACCCATTTTCAAATCAGATTTAAGGTAATTTGAAACAGATCCAGAGAAGGAATATTGAAATGACAGAGGGAAAGCAGTGCAATCTTCTGAGAGCAGTCAGAGAAGCACATCTTGTTTTCCTTCTCAGATAAAACTTCTCTTCATAAATGTGTATGGGAATGCAAAAACAGGGTGGGAGCAATAAGCTTTAAACATAAAATTGGTACAAGATCAAAGAGAGAACTGGTCATACAAAATTTAACATGGTTAAAATCACCCTCTGATTTCAATCAGTTTAGTAGTGTTCAGAAAAACAGGGCAAAAACAAATCTAGCTGTTTCAAGATGGATGCCAACAGCCTTATGGACATTGCATGACAGAGTAGGGGTGTTCTGGTGCAGTGTAAAAATTGTGGGCATTGAACTTAGCCATCTGCTCTAAGAATTAAAAAGACAATTTATCTTTTTGTTTACTGAGTTGGGTCCATTTATGCCAAATCTTTGCTGTATGCAGTTAGTCCTGAACATCTGAGTTTTCATTTGTAACTTAATTTTGCTGTGGAGGATTTCTTCTTTCACCCTAAGAAACATCAGCAGTTTGTCCCAGATAGGGAGGCAATGCTCGGAAAGTGCAATGCTACTCTTGGGAGTGTTAAGAGATTTGCTATGACTTACTTGTGGTTGTTTACATCTAAACTGGTTGACAAATGCTTTTCCTCACGTCCAACAGGCGAACCCTCCACAGCTTAATGGAACCCTCCCATTCTTTTTAATATGTGTGATGTTCCTTTTCCCAAGAGAAAATCTTCAGTGGCCCTAGCAAGTTCATTAGTATGGAAAGGATAAAGGCTGTTAGTTTTGGCAGCTTCTGCCTTCTCCCCTCAGTGTTAAACCTCTTCACCTCTCATATACGAATGATCTTCACATGGTCTGAGCATAGTGGAGGTGTTTTATGGCCCATGGTGTGGAGGTATGGCTGGAGGACATGCTTTCTGAGCAAAATATCTACTACAGCAGCATCTGTGGAGACTTGGACTCAATTTACCTCCATGAATATTTCAGGCAAGAGTTACAGAAAGATGATTCTTCTTTCGTAAACATCTATCAGATACATTCAATACAATCAAATTCAAATGGACACTTCCTCCAGCTTTTTTAAAGTTTCTATAGATTAAATTTTAGTCTTTCTTCAGGCATTGCCTGAGTGGTACTTTAAAGCTGATAAAAGAAATCTCTAAAAATTGATTAAGGTCTAATTAAAGATTGATCCTATCCAATTATGTAGTCTGTAATTTTTATTAAATCAAATCTTTAAGTCTTGTACTCTGTGGGAAAAAAAAGGAAAAAGGACCACAGTGGTTTCTATCAATAAAACTTTAGTACAACAGTGAGCACAAAAGAATGTTGAAGTAATGTAGTTGGATTGAAAATGAGTGTCAGTTTACAAACGTGCCAGAAGTCCAGACAACTTTAGCTGTGAATGAGCTCTCATTTACAGGTTTCCTCAACAAAGAAATAAAAGTAACTTCCACAATAATAAACAAGTCTGAGTAAACAGTCAGAATAAATGAGTGGCAGTAACGTCCTGCTACTCTTTCTTTTCTGGTACATTTGGTAGCAACAAGCCAACATGCCACTCCAAAGTCACTGAACACAGTGGGAAGACTTGGTGAGCACTGAGACAGTCTGGGTCCTGTCTCTCCCTCTAAAACGAAACAGCTCTTTCCAAGAAAACAAAAGATAACTAGTGAAATAAAAAATTCACCTCCAGGGTACTCCTTCTTTTTCACACACACATTGGGAAGATGCAGAAGGATGAAAATTAACCTCAAGATCAAAAGGGAAGAAAATTTCATTGGATATCTGAAAGATCTGAAATCTTATGATTGCTTTTCCCTCAAAAGGTGGTCATAAAGGAAATAAAACATAAACACACTGTGAACTGAACAGAGTGCTAGATAGACCATCAGCATGATTTTTTCATTTAAAAAGTGTTTAGGTTCACTAATCAATTCTATGGACACTGATTACATAAAAAAACCAAAGAATTGGATCACTATACTAAGTTTTATGTATGTAAATGACTAAGAATATTCTATCATTGTCTTGAGGTTGTTTGACTGATTAATGAAACATGGAAAGATAAAAAATTAGGGGATCGCAGTATCCTTTATTCACTCTGCTAACTTGAAAACAACCCAGAAGTTGTCATGCTGTCTAAAAGGCAATAACCATATTCTGAAGAGGGAAAAAAACACAGTAAAATTTCCTGGGGTTTCCATTAACAGCATCCATGCTTTCATTCAAGCCAGCAAATGACTTTGTTCTCAAAGAATATCAAAGAATACCAACTTGCAATCTAGAATAAGTGAGGGGAGGGAGATTATATTAAAAAAAACCAAAAAACCAAAAAAACCTATTTCGTTTTTTACTATCCACTCCAAAATGGACTTTTAAATGTTTAACACTTCCAGAAAAGAAGAGTCTTGGCAGTTGTTCAGTGTATCACACTTGCTTCCTTCAAATACTTGGAAAAAAATCAGGTTTCTACCAATATTACTAGGCATTGCCCAAAAGTGCTTCTAGGCAGAGCTGCCACGCCAAGTATTTCTGTAAAAATCAAAATCTTCAAACCTGTCTCAGTATTTTAAATAAAGAGACTGTATATGTAAAAGTAGGCTATTGAATTACTAAGACCAAACTTTTTATTAACAGCAAAAGTTGTTATTTTTAGGCCAATTAAATAAATTCTTTAGTCATACTTCATTGATATTGTTTAAAAAAACCTCCATGTAAATAAATCACATCTGATATTTTTGTAATTAAAGGTAATTACTGATCTTAATTTAAAATATTTAATTTTAAAAAATCACACATCTTCAATCACTGCTCAGTTTAGGCATGAATAATCACTTGAAATGAATCAACACACTAGCAAGCAACAACTTATGAATGACTTACCATTAAGGACATTCTTACACCAACTTTTACTTCAGTCTATCTGCCTGAAATAGGTCCCACAAGACTTTAAGGACAAGATTTGTCCCTAAAGTGGCCAATTCAGAGCTGTTTAGAATATATTTTTAACTCAATTCAGTAAGATATTTCAGATAGGAGCCTTCATAGAGAGCAGTGGGAGGATGATGCAACCTCTAAACTTCCACAGGCTAAATCAATGGCAGGGATCTGGCTAGGAGCAGCAATTTTGCCTCAGTAAAAATTTGTTGTCACCTTGTGATAACAGAGCTGTTTCAGAAAACCACAGACTTTTAAAATATAGTTGTGAGTTCCTAAGGATTTTTGGGGGGACAAAAGAAAAAAAATTTAAAAACTAAAAAGGAGAAGAGGTAAAAATGGAAGAAGAAGAAGAAAAAACAAAAAAAGAGGATAAAAAAGGACCTTTCTAAGGGACACAGCTATCTGAGAAAATAAACTGCTTGGGATGAAAGCTGTATTTCTACAGATGCTCCTGTGTTTGTTTCCACCATTTCTAGTTTCTATTGCTCATTTGACTCCCTAGGCTGAAAGCTAGGGCAATCTGCTGGAGAACACACAGGCTCTAGTCCTGTCCTGTGCTCTTATTTATTTACTGGAAGTGGATCCCCATCAAAAGATGTAATAGAGATTTGCAGTGCAGCAGCCCAGAGAGGCCCCTGACCTGGGGCAGAGCACCCTCCTCGAGGAGGATTGATCTGAACCCACAGCTTCCACATCAGAGAGGAGCTGTCTCTTTACTGCACATCCTGCCAGGGAAAGGCAGAGGAGAAAATCCTCAATGGTCCAAAGGAAAATTGGCAGTATTACATGAAACAAAGAGCTTTTACTGTGAGGAGGTAAAAAACCCAGCCCTACCAGGAAAAAAAAAAAAAGTAATTGCAGCTTGGTTTAGTTTTTTTGTTTGAATTGGTGTTAGGCATTTTCTGTGCTTTTTTTCCCCCTACTAATTTCCTGTCAGGATTGGCAGCCAATGACTCACCTGTATTCACAGATGAGTATCACCAAAACATCAGTCTACAGCTCCTCTTCCCAATACTTTGATTTAATCACACAAAGCAACCCCCACACTGACCCCAAGAGTGCAGCATTATTCAAAGCACTAGGCGAAAGCAAGGCCAGGTAGCTTCCCTTTATGTCTGCAGATATTGCCATAGCAGAAGCTCTGAAATCAGATACTCTAAGTACTCTGTCTTCATGGTGACTCCCAGAGTTCAAGGCAAAGAAATAGTAAGTAACCCCGGAGAGAAACTATGTTGTCTCCCCACAAACATGATCAAGGCAGTGTTGGAGAGTTCATGTCTGGAGAGCCAAACTGGCAAGCCCATGGGTCTGCCAGCAGCTTCTCATGCCCAGGGAGAAAGCCCCTGTGGTTCATTTTCTAATCAGCAATGTTGAATCTATTTCCTGCATGTGACAGAACATGCATGATTCAATGGATAGACACAAATTAGAGAAAGCAATTATGGGTATTTGGGTTACATTTTTAATCTCAAGGTCTGAGATTTTCCCCAGACAACCTTGTGCCTCCAACAGACATTACAAGGACCGTGTAAACATGTTTTAAATATGTTACTGAGAAACTGAGGAGGGTTTTTCCTCCAGCTGGCTTCCTGCCTACCAGTTATGGTGAATGCCTAAAATCCTTAATGTTTGTCATCAGAAATTACCGTGCAAACACCAGCCTGACTGACAACTTATCTAATGGGCAACTCAAAAGTAAATGAGAAAAAGGGAAGACAAGTGACCCGGTGAAGAACCAATAATTTGTCATTTGGGATGTTTTATCAAGCAGTTCGACAAATTTCCTGCTGGTTAACTGATTAAATTTACATTTCTCTATTTTTAATCTTTCATTTATTTCATACTCAAATATGATTGTTAGCCATTAATCAATAAGGTTTAAAGTGCTCATGATTAATGGCCAGTGCTTTCACTATAAATAAGGGATTCTGCGATGCTGGGATTTATCTCGCTCTAGAGATGGCAGGATTGCTCTGAGTGTTCATTCCTTAGTTACAGTAAAACGGGACCGGGAGAACTGATGAGATTCTGTGCCAGTGCTTGCTGAAATGAAATGGGAGCAGCTCTTAAGGATCTGTGAGAGATAATGATGAAAAAGAAACCAAAGGGTTAACAAGAGTATGCTTTCGATATAAGTAATGCCGGATAAATTAGTCTCCATGCTATAGATAAGCAGGGATTTACAACATCTATACGGTAAAAAGACCCCAGGCAGATTAATGAAATGACCACCCACGGCTGTGCCAGGTCTGTGAGGATGCAAGGAGAGCCTCTCTCTCCGTGGGAGAGCCGAGCCGAGCCGTGCCGCGGGCGAAGGGTTAACGGGAGCCCGGCGCGGCGGGGCAGGGGCCGGGGGAGGCACCGGGGCCGGGAGCTTCAGGCGGGGCAGCAGCAGCGAAAGGGTTAACGAGACGCCCCCATGTATTGAGATGCTAATTGTCAAGATAGTGTATTACTTGAGGAAAGTAATTTGATTACTCGAAACTCCCACTAAAGAGGCAAGCTCGTGTCCTTCCATCTGTCGGGCTCAGTGAAAGATGATGAATTGAGCTCCAAATTCACGTGTGATGAAGTCACTGTCAATCCCCGCCAGCCCAGCCCGCTGCCATGCCCACCGCACGGAGGGTAGCACCGCAATTCAACTTTCCCTCGGAAACCCAGGAGGCTCAGTAACCTGTTACTTGCTGCTGCTTGCTTTTTTCTTCTTCTTTTTTTTTTTCTTCTTCTTTTTCCCCTCCCCGTTTTCTGCCTCAGCGCTACAACTGAGTCATTCTGGTGCCCATGGCTCGTGGGTATACTGGGCTCCCACTGCGCTCGGCTTTATTCCCCACTTCAGCTGGCAGCGTTATTTTTGGCTAATGCAGATGTGGGGCTCGCTCGCCGACGCTTTGTAGCCACTTGTCGAGAAGCATTTGGAAAGCCTTAACTATGCATAAATCTGCAGAGTGAATGTTTTCTTTCATTCACTTGCTCCTATTATTTGATTTCTTGTAGGCCTCTGCGGCAGAAATGGAGAAAATAAGGTAAGTGAGACAGTTTATTTACATCTCATTATAGAGAAGAAATGTTCTGTTGCACAATGCTTGATACAGGCTCTTGGAAAATATTTCGCTTAAAACGATCAGAGTAGAATACTGGATTGCATGATGATGCAAGGCAAGCTGTGCTTCAGAGACAAAAGAAAAGGAATGTGGTTGTTCTAGTAAATCTATTTTGCAGGGATGTCAATTCAGAAAGCATGTTTTACACACAAACATTTTATTGCCAGATGCAGAGCATATTTGATTATATAAATGTTGTAGCCACTTGTCCATTTACTGCAAGAGCCTGCCATTCCATTTAATGAGGAAAGTGGATCAATAATTCATGAAAAAGCTGAAGAAAATATAGGCTTGACTTCAAAGCATCTAATTAATGTGGTTTGTTTCAATATAGAACTGTAACACGTGTTCGATTTTTGTTTTATATTGTATACCAGCCAGATAAATCTTGTCTCCTCTGTGTTTAAAATGTTGTCATACTGTACCAGTTTCTCAGCACATCTCTCTGCTTTAAGCAAAAGGAGATGGGTTTTATAACATAAGTTTTCCATCTCATGTCCTAGTGCAAGTCTGCTTTGGGGTATATTGCTTTTGTGTATGCTGTTGAGAGAAAAAGAAAGAAGAAAGCATTCTATCCCTTTTTAAGAAATGAATTAAAAATTAGTAATATCTTGTCTACTGACACATTATCAAAGTGATAGGTAAGAGATGAACTTTTTACTACCCTTTAAATACTTTATGGAACTTCTTTTCATAACCAAATACACTGGCCATGATCTTACTTTATTGGACAAGCCTAAATTCCTTCTCTGAACCTGGTAACTCCAGTTAGTGACAACTGTTGTCCAAGAGCAACTTTTTAGATTCCTTCAGTTTGGAATGGCTATCCTGAGTTATTAGAAATGCAGAAAAGTTCTGAAATTCTAGAAATAACTGGGGAAGAAATGGCAAATGCAAAACACCAGAAATTTGATCAAGTGTTTAATGAATTCTGGGCTGGAAACAGAATCCTGTTTTTCTTTTGAGGCAAAGGAGGTTGAGTCTCTTACAGTGGTCTTGAAGATGCATGTGCAAAAGTTACTAAGAATACATTTTTAAAGCACTTAACTTACACACTTTCATAGAGCCTCATGACAATAGAAGTATTGTAACTTTTGTGCTGAAAGAAAAACACTGTGCAATGTATTATGGATTTGCATGTATATAAGCATTATAATGTAAAAGCTGTGAGTTTTTCCTGAGTAATGCCTGAGAAAGTGCCTCGGTATGTGGACGGGTGTCTAATAAAAATTCCAAACAATCACCTATGGCGTATGCATGCTCCTGTCATGAATTACTCTCTTAGAAGATGCAAGCAAATACATATTTACATGTTTGCTTGATAAGCATGTGTGCACAAATGCAATACAATACTTGTAATACTTTCCTGAGCGTACCTTGGCCTCTGCTTTTAGTCTTGCCTCTTTTGCAATAATGGGCTGCAGAGCCCAGGAGAACAAGCAGAATGTATTGAAAAAAGAAAGAATTTTCTATGATGAGAATAAACATTTGTAAAGTTCCATTTTCCAAACACCACAATTTTGCAGCTGTCAGGCTTGCCAGTCCTTACCTCCCTACTCTCTGAGTGCTGCATAGATGGAAAAGCCCACCCTGCTCCATTGAATGATGTAGGAGCTTCACTATTAACTCCACAAAGAGAAGGGTCAGGCTCTCTCAAGAGTTTGCTAAAGAAATTTTCTGTTAAAAATTCTTGTGTGCAAAAGTTGATTTTGGCAGATGTTTGTCCCCATCACCCCAGCAGGTGCAAGGCGAGTTCCAGAGCTTCCTGTGCTCCCAGGTAGAGCAGCGAGCCAGGCTAGGGGCACTCCAGCAGGACCCAGTGCAGAAGCTGCACTGCTCCATCCCAAACTTTTCCAGGCTCCCTGTTTCCAGTCATTCTCTAGGATGCAAACTGACAGAACCCTCGGCCATTTACAGAAACTGTCTAGGGTTGTTATCTTAAATAGTTGGTAAACTCACAGCCTGGAGAGAATTAGATTTTTCTAAACTTACCAAAGTCTGGAACCCAGGTAAAAAACAAATTACCCTGTGTTTTAACCACAGTGGCTTCAGGGAGGTCATGAAGAGAGATAACCTGAAGCTAGGAGAAGAAAGAAAGAAACAAGAGGAAAATGGCAGGCTGGGAGGAAAGAGGTATTTTTTGTTATACCTAGAAACCAGTGTAACATGGAAAAGCCATTCCCACGTGATACCTCATTGTGTTCTGCCCTATCTCCTGTGCCCAGCTCCTTCCCCACTGTTTTTTTGTTCCTAGCTGATGGTATGCCATTCCACATCACCTGGGATGGTGTTGGCCCAGGACTAGAGGGTGAGCCCACACCAGCTGTGGAGCTGGGCTGCACGGAGGGTAGAAGGCTCCTGCAACAGAGGGAGGAGAAAGGGGTTCTGTAATGGCCAAAAAGGAAACAAATCTTGTTAGAGAAACAGGACAAGAGGAGAAAGGTGCACAACCATAGGACAGTGAAGCCAGGTTGAAAACCCTCAGGGTTAGAGAAACAGAGGTTTGCATTCCACAGTGCTCTTTGAGAGAAGAAAGTCTTTTAAATAAGAAGAACAGGTGACAGTCCTTGAGAGCTCACAGGGCCAAACATTTTAAGAAGGCAGCTCTGTAAGTCTTTGGATGAGCTTTGCACATTCTCCAGCCCAGGAGAATGGGGATCTATCTGGGGCATCCCCAAGGACTGGGGTAGCCAGGCCCATTCAGAAAGAGGGGTGAATGCAGGAGCCTGAAAAATTGATCCACTGATGGCCCATGCTTTATTCAGCCATAAAATTCATTGAGCCAGGCAGCACAAGCAGTAGTGCAGCAAACTAATACAAGTCTTATTGTTACATTCCTTCACTGAGAATCTGTCCAGAACGATGTGATTCGTCTCACGTAATGCAGCAATAATTCTCTTTGCAGACCAAGGAGCTGCTGTGACCTGCAATGTCACAAGCAGGGGCTTGCTGTGACAGAGTTATGTGTGGAAGGAGCAGTAGGAAGCAGAGGTGGGAGGTTGTCAGTATTTAGCCTGACACAGGGACACCTTCCTCTAGAAGTGGAAACATGCAATTTTGTGCTAAAACTATGACTGAAAAGAATCAGTTTTTGCAATGAAGTCTTCTCACTGTGAATGATTCTTAGCAGTACAGTGTTTATTACATCTCAAGGTACCAATATATTAGGCAGAAGTAAGGCTAACTACTAATCACAGACCTCTTGAGGATCTGCACTTATGTAGGTTGGCTGTATATGGTTATAGAGTCACTTTAAGCATTAATTACTTCTGACTCCAACCTTTTAAATACATTTTTTTGGATCTAGTTCTTTTTCATGTCTATAAACAAGGATTGAAAATCTTAGTTAATTAAAGTGAGTTTCAAATATACCTATGCTATCTTACTACACTCAGTAGTGTGCTGTCTTTGCTGCATATACATGCAAGAGAAGCACAAGCCTTCCAAGCCAGAGGCCTTGTAGATCTGTGACGGCTGGCACACAAAATTGCCAGTACACTGGAAACTACTCCTTTAAGTCAGATGGAACCCATAGAATGGTTAGATGAGCAAATGAAAGACCAGCTCCACTGTAACTCCATTACAGACTCCTGGCAGGTTTTCTTTGCTTCCATTTCATCCTGCTTGAAATACAGGTTGTAATATTCAAAGTTTCTAGTGAGGAAGATGTAAGGTTTGACAGAAGAGAACTCTAGATATACTTTATACAGAAATATTGACCAGATTCTCAGGGTTCCTTATACTGAAGGGTATCTCACTCTACAGGCAATGTCACTTAAAGAGACAGATATTGTTCAATAAAAGCTTTTTCTTTTTTTTTTAATACACTCCTAAAATTTCAGTGACAATTCAGAAACTCTATAAATCAATATTCTTAGTTCTAAGCTTTCAAGATCCTCAACAGGCTGAACTGTATATCTAAAAGTACACAAAACAGGTCACATCATCACCATCACCAACTGCCAGGCTTGCAGTGCCTCTAAGGAGGCTGAGTTTCCGCTTTACAATATAATCATGGTATTCCTCAACTGACGATTACTTTATTTTGGTAGCATCAGTAGGGGAACTTCATTAATTACTGAGGGATCTCTGATGAAAGTGACCTGTGTCTCAAGGAACCTGCGAGGTAACATCTTCATTTCACTGTAGTCCTTGTTTCAGAACATATGAAAGCAAAGTGGTTTGTTTTGCACACACAGCTGGTAGGAAGTCAGCAGCTTGATCCAAGTCTCTTGAATTTTTAGACTTGGACCTTTCTCAAGCATGTTTGAGTTCATCTGTGGTTAGGAAGGAATATGGGTTTCCTCAAAAGGAACATAGAGGCACATGCAGTTCTAGGGAAAAGTCTCTGCCATGCTTTGCTGGAAGTGTAAATACCTTTCTAAATGCCCACCTGATCATGCTGCCTTCCTTGCACTTGGTATAAATATAGCCCTCTTCATATGCTAATGAGCACACTGCAATTTCCTGCCATCCCCACCTTGTCCTTATTCCTCTCTCAGCCTGTATCTACATTAATTCTACCATATACTTGAACACAAGGGGAGGATTTTTTTTTCCCAGAGAGTTAACCAACAAACATGGTTTACTTTACCCTAGGTCTGGTCTTCATATCCACAGCTGATATGCTGGGAGCCACTGCCTTTAACAGAAGCAAAATGCCACAGGACAGCAGCAGGGCTGTGCAAGAAGCAGCTCCACCATCTGCTCAGCAGTGTCTTCAGGCTCTAGTTGAAGCTGGGATGTGAAACCCCAGCTGTGGACACAGGCAAAGAGATGGAACAGGGCAAGCTCAGAAGAAATAGAGCATAGGGAAATGCTAGCATGAAATGGCTATGAGTTTGGGGTCATTAGAGGCGATGGTAAAAAAGTCACCAAGCTGGGTGAATTTTGGGTCCATTTTGAAGGACGGAGAAGAGAAGGAAAAGGATAAAAAAAGCTGCCTAACATATATTCAAACAGGTAAAACAGGTTTTCATTTTTCCTCTGTTCTGCAAGCTGTTTTTATCTGTCAGGCAGTCCCAGCAGCAGTGACAGACCTGCAGTGCTGTTTTCAGCACATCTGGTTTGTTCATGCTGCCATCCAAGGTGTGACTGCAGCTAAAGCACATCTCTCTCTCTCCCTCTGAGACTGCACTCAGCTTTGAATTTGGTGGTTGTCAAACATAGCAATGGGAGCAATGGACACATACAGATACATTCACAGTCCCCAGGGGAACCATATCCCTGGAACTGGGATTGGTTGCAGCACAGAGCCATGCTGATCTACCTATACCAGTACCTCTGAGAATTTTGTTAGTGCTGTCAGAGGCACAGTATGCTTGTGCAGCTCATCACACATCACGCCTAATTTCCACTATTGCTATTCCCTGTGCTAGTCAGTCAAACCTGCACTACATCAGCTGAGGAAGGAGTGTTGCTGCTGTGCTGTCCTACAACCCCCTGCCCTGAGCTTCCGTCTGCTTCTTGAATGATCTAAAAGGCAGTGATGTCAGTATGCAGGGAACCATCCCAGTCAGCTGATGTAACAAGTGTTGTGTTATAGTAGCCTTCAGTTCTAGATAAATACTGAGAGAAGCAAAAGCATCCGCCAAACAAGAAACATGACAGAAACAGAGGGCAGAACAGATGCAAGTTGAATGAAACCAGGTATAGCTGTGTAAAGTGGCCTGCAGGGACAAGTGGGAGATGAGCAAACATCTGAAGAGACCAAGGAAGTAGGTAGGAGTAGGTGAGCCATGCCATCAGCCAGAGGCTGCAGTGAGTCATGGGGAAGAGGCTGGACCTAAGTGATGCCTAGCTTACAAATAATGTTCTGCCTACCCCTTTCTTGCAAGGCAAAATGCATCACTGAGCAATGCCATGAGCTTCTCAGAAAAGAAAAATAAATAAAAGGAGGCATTTTGGACAAATATTTAAGAAAAAAGAAAGAAAACCCCGTTTTATATAGTGCTTGTGATTAGTTCAGAACTTTGTACCATAGGCAGCAGAACTTACAGAACAATTTCTTTTTTGTTGCTGGGTTCTCCCCCTTCAAGCTCCAAAAACACAATTATCCATGATTATAAGAAATTCAAAGGTGGGGAAATTGGATGCATCCCCTTTATTGCTAATAGGCTTCAGTTTATGTAAGCACTTTGACCACAGCTACTGGAGGGTATGTGCTGAACATTGAAAGCAGCAACTTGCAAAGCAAACAGTGGCAGCCACTGCAGCAGTAACAAAACAATCTTATAAGCTGAAGAATATTACGAGGTTTCATGCTATGAACCCCAGATGGTTCAAGGACAGTACAGTTTGTGAACTGCACTTGAGTGTGCTCTGTGGTGAAATCAAGTAGATTTTGAATGCTTGCTGCTGCTACAGCTCACAGACTGATGAAAGAAAGGAGATAACTTGTCTGCAACACTTTATTACAGGTTTTTTGCAATTTCCAGCTCTGCTGTTGCTGGCATGGCTTAGGCAATTTAATTTACCAATCAGTTCTTGATTTACACACAAGTGACCTTAGAATGCATTCAAATAAAAACTGTATCACCACATTTGATTCAGCGTTCTTTAAAAATCAAAAGCATCTGAAGTATATCAAAACTATTAAGCTTTTCACATTAAAAAATTGAAAAGACTGAATTGTCTTAATGTTTTAGTGTTGACCTAAAGCCAGCTTAGCATGAAGTACAATGTGCTGAAAAATGGGCAGTAGATAGTGAGGTGTAATCATGCTTTTTGGAATTCATGAATGCGAGGGTTGTACACAGTGCCCTCCAGCAGAACAGCAGGACCATAAGTACCTGTAGCTCCTTGAAGGATTTCTCTCATGTGTGTGACTGTCGTACTGCTCATGTGAACTGCACAACTGTTGTCCTTCAACTCTTCCAGGAGAAACAAGATCCCCCTCACTGAACAGTGCAGAGTCACTGCTCATTTCTTGGTTTGTAGTAATGTTTGTACTGGGATAAAAATGAGGGCCTTCATGTCACATGCAGTTATATTGTTCCTTACAGCATGGGTTTCTTCATATATGCATTTTTTTAACTCTGAAAATCTTTGAATAAATCAAATTGTCATCCTGAACTTGCCCAACTGTCACCGTGTCAGCAAAGCCGTAACTGAGAAGTTGTGTTCAGCGATCATACACACACAACTCATGCAGCAGACTTGCATCTAAGAGGGCAAACAGTGTTTGAGCAGAATGTTGTTGGCAAAGCAGTGGTTGACTGACTTACTAGAACATTGTGACTACACAAATGCTATTTCAGCTGTTCAGAGCAAAATGCAAATCTTTTCCACCTTGCCTTGATTTTTCCCATTTTCAAAAGAAGGAGGAGAAAGAGGAGGAGGGTGTCCTAGAAGAAAAGAGGAGCTCAAACTTTTTTGGAAACCACTGAGCTCTTCAGGGAGTCTCTGCTGTTCTACAAAGACCCTCATGTTCACAAGAAACTCTCATGACTCAGCAGCTCCAGACTGCTGCCTTCTGTTCAAGACCATGTCAGAGCAAAAGGCCTTAACTCTGAAGCTTCCATACAGATCAGGTCAAGCAAATAAGCTCATTTTATGTTTCTGTTAGCTGTAACTGCCATTCAGACAAAAGGATCAGTTTAAGAAACTGCTCTATTTTTAAGGCATTCGAAGAACTAGACTGGAATTCTCAGCAATGAATGGCTACTTAATCTTTTCCCTTGACATCGCCCAAGAGCTCATTCTTGCAGCAGGCAATTTGAAGAGATAAGCAATCAGCACTCCTCTTTTTTGTGCTTTCCAGTTTAAAAAGTGTTAAATCTTTCTGCTGCTATTTAACTCAGGGATGTTGGCTTAACTGAGGCATTGCACAAATTAACACAGTATTCAATGCTTCACCTGTACAGAGTAGTCTACAGATAAAAAAAAGAACTTGTCTATATGTCTGTATAATTGGTCTTACTGCTAAGTTCTACAGATGTAGGTGTTTGAAATTACATTTAAGTAGCACTAAATGTGTGGCACATGACTTTGCATGTGCATATTTAGCTAAGTTTGTAACTGCTGGGTCACTGGCCCTTTTGAGATATGATTTCCTCATGTTATGAATCCTATCTCTGTCCTGTAACAAGGAAGAAGTATTTCCAAGAAGTTAATTTCCAAGTAGACGAAGGTGTACCAAGTACATTCCAAGATTTAAAGCAGATCCATGAGTTGCTGAAAAATAAATATTTTCCAGCTCTGCCCAATATTCTTAACAATTAAGTGTGAAACTAGTAACAATGTACATTCATGGACAGAAACCCTTCCTTAATGATGAGGCAAATGCTGCTTTCTATAGGGAAATAGAGATTTTTTGAGACTACATAAAAACAATCTATAGCATTGAAACAGTTCTGTTCAAATCCAAAATAAACTGTATGTTTCTTTTTGACTCTCAGCTTATGAATAACAATGATGCTTTTATTTGTATTTGCACTCTGATTCAGATTGATAAGAGACCAACAAATAAAGAAGGAAAGATTGAGTCAAATACACTGAAGATTGGGTAAAAATGAGAAACACTGCAAACTAGCCCAAAGCTATGCAAGTAGAGTGATGATAGACAGAGCGGCAATAATATTTAAGTAATTACTCAAAAAGCAACAGCACAGCTCAACACAGAAAAATTTGGTTGTTCCAGTCATAAAACTGGCCAGGAAGTTTTTATACAAGCCCAAATGCTCCTCTGTCCTACTCCTTTCCAGTGCTGAATGCACAGACAGGCTGTTGCTAAAAGGGGTGCATGACTGGCCTGGGTTATTTTTGTCTAAATCTGCACAGCAGCTGGCCCTCAAATCCCACTTTGCCATCTCCTTGCAGCCCTGCAAACACAGTGCTGGGCAGAGCCACGGGGTGAAGGAAACACCTGATGTCTCAACCCACATCAGCAGCATGACCCTTACAGGACTGAACCTCAGCACTTCCCCTTCAGTCCTGAGCCTTCACACGCCTTTAGGAAAAGAAAAACCTTTCCTGGCTAATCCCTGTACTTACTGTACCAATGCTACCAAGTGTGATGGACATGAGGGGCAGGTTTCCAGGTACATTTTCAGCCCACACTTCGAAATGTAGTCTAGAATAGCCCAGTTAATGCCGGTCTTTGCTCTGGAGCCCCTAGATGTCTGACAAGCTTGCAGAGGTGCCCAGGTAAATAGGGCTGATGAAGGTAATGTGAACAATGGAATTTTCTGTTTTCTCACTTGTGGAAGGCAAAGCAGTACCCTTGCTCTGCAGCTGGAACTGCTGTGGTTCTGTGAAAGTGCTGAAGCCCCCTTGCTAAAAAGACATTCCCAGCAGTGGAGTCTCCTGAAGCATGTTTTCATGTTTCTTTGGTCCTGTTTTGCTTCTTCACAAGATGCTGACAGTGTCTTGTCTTTACATCAAATGTTCTTTATTAAACTCTTCCACTTCTGTAGGGACCAAGAGCAGGAAGCCTCTAGGAGACACACAGCAGTCCTGCAGCTCCATGTGAAGGAAGGACCAAATTCAAGAGTCTTGGCTTTTCCATGAAGAAGGTTAATTAGGCCTTTGTATAACTCAAGGGGTAGCTCTGGCAACAGAGCAGGAGAGGGAAGAAATGAGTCATAGGTAGAGGAGACTGACGTGAGTTTCTTTGGGCCAAATTTAGCTGACCTATACTGTTTAGTTACAAAGCAACTTCCCTCCCTCCCCGCCCCACTTCCCTCCTTCTCAATCTACAAGAGAAATCACAACATAAAAGTCATGATTTTTTTTTCTGAGAAATTAAAAATACGTTAAATTATAGGTACAGGTACTCTGTACAGGTACTCTGCTAACAAATGTCAGTTCAGAGGACTAAAGCTGTCTTGTCTACTGAATATGATGCAAAAAGTTCTAGACAATCTTGTTCTGAAAACAAGAACTTTTTTTTCTCCACCTTGACAAAGCTGCTGATGCAGAGTTTTACAGTAACTTTAGACTTCAACTTGCTTTCCTATAACTGTGTTATGCTTTTTAAATTGATAAAGCCTCAGTAGATGCAGTTACTAGAACTGACAGGCTTCACATGCTGTGAGCTTCTGGAGGATTTTCTTTACAAACTAGAACTGAATATCATATAAATGTAAAAGAAAAAATCTCCAAGAGAGATGTCCCATTAATTCCAGCACACAGTGACTTGGAGCTGTTTGAGAAAAGCAACATTAATCCGGCCAGTTGGGCTCAATATACTTTGCTTTTAAGAACATTTATGGTCATCTAAAAGCATTCTATTTTTAATGCAGTGACAACCCTCCCATGGTCCACTGTGGAAAACACCTTTCATTATAACCTAAGAATGTGTAGCAAATAAGCATCATTTTACTTTGACTCAATGAATATGGAAGGTTTGAGTTACAGTTTTCATAGAAAAATTTTAATGAATGCTTTTCAGTAACACAATGTGGACTGGACTTCTCTACTGTGGCTTTGCAGTTACTTTGCATTCTCATCTCCATCCCCCAAAGAGAACTCCAAATCCTACTGCACAGTAAAAACAAAGTCTACTAGGATTTTCATCTCAAGGTTCCTATAGCACTGAACTACTAATTATCATGGCAGGCAGAACAGACAGTTCTGATTAAATTGCCAACCCGGATTTGTAGACCATTCCATCTCCTTATTCATCATCTCTATAGCCACAATATTGGGAAACATCTTAAGATATAAATAGGCATAGATATGGTTGCATGCTGAATTCTAAGTAACTGAATGAATCCATTACTGCATCCTTGGAGGACTCCAGTTTTCTCCCAGAGCTGCAACTCCTTTTTGAGTGTTATCTACCTCATTATGCATAGATTAGTTACATCATCTATTGGTTTGCACAGACCACACAGAAGCTGAAAAGAGTTGACTACAGATTTTCAGAGAGATTAATTTAATTAGAAAGAGACTCAAGAAAACAACATATTCTTTTCTCTAAAAGGCAATGCTATTTATACTTTTTTACTTTCATATAAACAACAAAGCACTCACATGATGCTGTCAATCGTATCCAGAGTGTTTCCAGCTATAAGTCTGCATTCATGCACCCATAGTTGGCCTACAGCCACAGCATGGATTCATGGCACAAATTGTTTCCTTATACTTTTGTTGTAAGCCACTGAATTGGAGACTGGATAACTACAACTTTCACAATGACTGAAGGCATTGTTATTAACAGAAGAATCAGAAAAATAAATTAAAACTCTCATCCCTTTACTAGTGGCAGCTCTTTTGTAGAAAGCTCTTAGCTGCATTTTCTATTCTTGCCCTGGCTACTTTCTTCAGCACTGGAAATTAGGGCATTGGCTTGCGGAGTCATTGCCAAATTTAAGGGCAATTATGCAATGAAAAGAGGAAGTACGAGAGGTCAGAGATTGTACCTCTGCTTGAAATGCAGATGGTGAAGGTGCTGCCATGACTGAGTAGAAAATATGGACTGAGGTCCAAAGATGTGAAACCTTTGATGGTCCTGCTCTGCAGACACAGGTTGCAGCCACAGTCATTAGGATGCTCCCTGAAACACTGTCACAGTTCAAAGGATTTCCTTCTTTTTTTTTTCATTTTTTGAGCACTAAGTCACAAATTACCATCTCCTCACAGAACCCTCACCACTCTTTCCAGAGTAATGAAGAGTTGCAGTTAGAAGCTGGCAATCTTTCACGGGCAATGTGTCAGACTGTATTTTTTGTTCCTAATTTAGTTTAAACGTGTTGGTAGACAACATTGAGAAGCTGGGAGCCACTGCCTCTCACAGATGCTTCTATCAAGATGCTGTGGATCCCAAATCCCAGCCCTGTGCTGACCCTGTCAGACTAGCAGAAATCCCCTGATGTCTGCAGACCATTGGGAGTCCTTTTGAAGGAAAATTTTATTAATGTGCAGAATACTGCTTCTATTTTTTTTCCCCTGACTCACTCATTCTGCATTGCTTGACATTTTAACATATTGCCATATTAACCACCAAAAGTCTGATCTATGAGCATGACTTCAAACGTGTATTTACAAGAGCAGAGATGCAGCAGCATATGGACCACCAGCTGGTGAGAAGTAAGAATGGTACTTTGTGGAGCTTGAGTCACTAAGTAAATGTAAAAAAAACCCAAAACATCTCTGCAGTCAAAAAGTTAGAGACAAAAGCTTGGTTTCTTTGAATGGGAGTACTTTGAAAGGATAACCGCAACAAGGCCAGTACTAAGAAAGCACAAAATCTGGAGGCATTAAATAAACTAGAAGCTATGTTGTTTATTATAAGAGGTATATGCAAACAAGATGCTTCCTGCTAAGGCTGTAAGAAATAGTACCACAGAGGGAGTGATGTGAGACAGGAAAAAAGAGTGATGACAGTCTGTTCCTCTGGAACAGGAGGAATAAAAATCACTTTGAGAGCGAGGGTGACACTGAGGGAAGTGTCTTTTTTATTGAGGTCATAACCACCTACATTCAAATGCAGAAGTCTCCAGCCTTTCTTCCCAACTCTCCCTAGACTTGTGTGTTTTTCTCATGTGTTTCCCACCCATTTGCCTTCGGGAGGGATTCTCCTCCTCCTCCATCAACAGCTTCACCCTTTCCCTCCCCAAATGTTGAGTTAGGTCTGCAGAACATTAGATCTTGATATTTCCTACCCCAGCAGTTTTTAAGGCGTTGTCTTATTTAAATCACCTAAGCTTGAGTACTTTCAGGAAGTAGTTTGCTCCTTCTCATCCTGGTTTCGGCCCTCAGACTGTTGTTTTTCACCATATTACTCCGTAAACAGCTGAAAACTCCATGCCTAAGAACATGCAACTTTAACAAAGATTATTTTTCATCTAACTTCAGAGACTGAAGTTTACTATTCTGCTTTCATGCCAGTCTGTTTCATTAGCCTTTTTACTTTTCCTATTTCCCTTGAAGCCCAGGTGAGGAGAAACCCTGGTTTCATAGGACAGTTCTGCAGTCTATGTTTGCAGTACTGCCAACCACTGGTCCCCCTCACCTGGGCTCCCTTGCCAGCCCAGGAGTGGTTCCTGTGGTTTTCTCGGAGAGATGCAAGAAGAGGAAGTCTCCTGCAGCTCCATCGATGCAGCTGCTAAGCAGAAGCTCTTTTTCAATAACTGGGTACTTTTTGGAGAAAGTAGTAAACAGGAAAAAAAAAAAAGTGATTTGGCAAGGGGAAAGATTAATAGATAAACATTTATTTGTAATGGGGAAGGAAGACAGAGAAGGAAAGGCCTATTCCTTGAAAAAAATAGAATATTGTCTGGGGACTATTAAATAACAATATAACTAATTACAAAGATAATTCTCTTCATGCTGGAGCACCAAACAGCTGAAATACAGAGGCTGCTGAGAGCACTTACTATAGTAAATTACTGAAATGCTTCTCATGGTTTATTTTGCTGAATTAGGGTACTAAAAGGAGTGTTACATTATTTCTCTATTGACTCTTCCACATGTGATTATTTATTATTAGATGCATAAGTACAAATCAGACAGGAAGGTCAGATTACTAATAGTTCTCATCAGCTGTAGAGTATTATTGGCCCTGTAAAGGTAGACACATTGTTTACCTGCATAATAAGAATGATGTGAGTGATCATCAGAGTACTTGAACATCAGTCACATTAAAAAACCCTCTAAACCAGCATGCGAAGCATTCACGTTGTAAATGTTGTATTGGAGTTGTAATGTAAAGGAAATGAAAACCATGCCTTTCTGCCTACCCTTCCCTGAACGAAGAGCAGAAGCTCAGCAGTGAGAGAGAGAGAAATCTGAAATCATTGCTTTCACTGTGTAGGTTTGTTTGACCAACAAAGGAACTTTGTAATAAGACAAAGTCAGCCCTGTCTCAGGAACCCTCTGTGGCTCCTGCAAGTACTGCTGCCTTCTTAAAGGCAAGGCTGAGAACAGCTAAGTGACTTCTCCAAGTTCTTTGAGGGGCTTCCGTCAAAGCCAAGAGACCACATGCGGGGTTTTTTTTGTAATAAGACAAAGAGGTCAGAGAACATAGAACAAGAGAACAAAGTTCTTGCTCCAGGAGGACAATAACCATTTCTGAAATGAGTAGTTTCAGTCTGCCAAGGAGCAGGGACAAGTTCCAAAGCAGAACATCCCCTCAACCAAATCAAAATGCTCATAGAACTGCACAACTCTTACCTGTCTCACAAATTATTTCATAAATTCATTTGTGACTGTTTTTCTTCTCATTTCCTCTCCACAGGAGAGAACCCTTGTGAAGAAGGATCCAGATACAAAGACTTGTTAACTTGACCCCAAGTACAAATAATCCCCACAAAATCAGTGCTACTCATTGCACAGATACAGGCTCCTAACATCACTTAGGGGTACTGGATAAGTATCACTGCATATATTCTTGCAAGAAAAATACTACTAGCAGGATATTTAAGAGCTAAATCCACCACCAGTGTGAGCAGACTCAGCTGCATTCAGATCAAAATAGTTACTGCGGCTTCTACAGGTAATCTTCAGAATGATTTTCCGAATGTTTTTCTCTGCACTAAAAAAGGTCATCCAATAAGGAATAAAAAACAGTGTGAGATGAAGGCAATTACCATAACTTCAGTCTCAGTGGTGTAGTTTCCTCCCCACCCTTCCTGACACCTTTCAACTTCAGGGAGATAAGCCCAATTCTAGCTACCATTTCTATGCCCTTTTCAGTTTATGGTAATTGCTGTTGTGCAGCATCACGATACTGGGGCCTCTGTGCTGTCCTTCCCCCCATTTTGTGCAGGCAGTAGGAGAATTTTCTTTTGATTTATTCTTCTAATAGCTTCAACGATGTCAGAATATTAGAACTGCCTATTATCTAAAGGTTGCTTTGCAAATTCACTCTAAATGAAAATGTAACTTTTCAGTCATTAATGCACAGAAAGAAGTTGTGGTTAAAAGAGGAGATGGATGGTTTGGAAGCTTATCCATTACATTTAAAAGCAAATTATCAGTGACAGAATCTAGGTGAAACAGGCAGCAGGAGAAATGAAAAGACAGATTGAGATATCAATCAAAGAGAGTTTCAGATCCTTTTCTTTTTGCAGGGACCACTAAAATAGGCATTTAGAGGGATGTAACAAAGCAAAGAGAGTCTTCTGCCATGTGGGAAAACCCAAGGCATTTTTGCTGCCCGGCCACTGAGGGCAATGCATCCTGCACCCAGGCAGGAGAGGCAGGAAAGCAGAAGTGGATATTGGCAGAAACCTGGAGATGCCATGGGAGACACCACACACACTCCTTACAGGTCTGAAAGGCAATGGTTGAAGAAATCAAGAGGGTTGTTTAGTAAGAGGGAACTTTGTACCCAAGCTGGAAGCATCTTTGCAGGGAAATTTTTGAAGCAGACAAATTTAGGAAAAATATTTCCTTTCTCAAAACAAACAAACAAAAAAAATGCAAAGAGATACTGCAAATATCTCAGAGGATATTTAAGATTACAAAGACGGTATAGATCTCACCTTTAATATTTTCAGGCCTCAGTTATCATCTGTAAAATGGGAATGGTGGAGAGCTCTTTTTGAGACTAAAAGGACAACATGAAGTTACTCATAGTAGCTCATAGAAAGCTATGAGGCACCCCCACCAAGTGATTATCTAATTCAAATATACCAGATGCAGGTAGGACAAGAGAGTTTATTGATTAGTAGGACACCAGAGGAAAATTCAGATCTGCAGATGACTCATTGCATAAGAATTAATATTTGCTATTTGATTCTACATCATTAAAAGCTCGAGTTACTTCAGTCTTCATTAGATAAATAAGGCACTGCAGTAGTTTCTGTGTAGAAGTTTGAAGTTGTACTCTTTTCTTTGACTTGGAAAGAAACAGTGCATTTTATTTTTTCTGACCCTTGCATCTTTTGCTCCCATTCTCAGAAGTACTGTTTGGACTCTAAGTTCTGCATTATAAACTGCATTCTTGATATGGATCTCCCATATTTAGGTGCTCTGATTGTTCAAAGGACTCTCCAGCTGGGTAGCAAGACTATTTGAGTGCTAATACAGTGATTGTAAAGAATGGGACATCAGTTCCTATTTTAGAACATAAATCTTGGCAAGTTTGAATGGAGTATATTCAAACGGGAACAAATGGACATTTTCAGCATGTAATTTGAAACAAAACATTCAGCACTTACATGAATAAGCTCAGCAACTGCAGCACCCCTAGCCCAGTCTAAGAGCCCTAAAAGCCTGTGGGTGACAGTTCTAAGCCCAAAGCCATCATGCACAGGAGACCACCTGGTCCCGGGGTTCTGCAGTAGGAATCCTGCTCTCCAGGTCCCCTTTCTGTGGCTGCAGGTTTCAGCTAAGGCATTCACCTTCCTTCCTTCTCTATCTGTGGCTCCCAGACAGACAATCCCAGCTTCTTATGGCTTCCAAGAGGAAAAATGTACCAGCACTGCCTCTATTCAAGTGTCAGGCTTGGGTACATTGTATATATGTCCATGTGCTTATAGACACATCCATTTCCAGCTGCTGAGTCTTTCTAAAATTCACTTTGAAAAGTTCTCCCTTAAATTAATGTTAAGCAGAGCTGCTTACACTCTGCAACACTGGAAGTAAGCTTTACCTTTCCAACTGAGAGAGTGAAAAAAAAATTAAAAAAAAATCTGTGTGGGGTTGAGAAAAGTGACTTGCAGATCAGGCTGCTTGTCCTTGGAAGTGAGCACCTCGCCTGCTTGTGGCATTTTGCTCTAGCACAGAAGGTGTTGTGCATCAAATTAAAAGGATATTGAAGGAGACAAGACTGGAATGAGAATGAATAAACACTACAGCTGCACTGGGAAGACGTATAAAACACACAGGTGGAAGAATAATTGTCTTCTGACCATTCCTGCAGTACACCAGTGACAGTACTAAAGCACAAGAACTGAACTGGATTGTCTACTGCATGCTAAACATATGCCTCCTCTTTAATCCTGTGTAGTTCTATTGAGTTCAGTGAAGAAATTTTACATTAATGGAAAAAGTAAGGATGTGCAGCAGCTATTAAAGGCACTGAGAGGACAAACATACAGTGATTTTTTTTTTTTTTCTGATTCCCATTCCAGCAGTGCCACCATCAATGTCTGCATAGTCAGATCCCAGCAATCACCTCTGTCATGCAATGGGAGGACCAACTGCACCGAGGTCACATGATAAGAGATTTGTCCCCCTCCCTTCAGTAGGAAAATAGAGCTACAAGCCAGGCAAAAACTATTAATTACGTCAGTGTAGAAAACAAGAAGCAAGCTGAACAGCAGATAAACTCTTCTGGAAGGCTGAATCTGCCCAATTAGTCATAGGCTGAGCATGTCCTCTTGGAGAGGAAAAGGCTGAGAGAACTGGGTTGCTCAGCCTGGAAAAGAGAAGGCTCCAGGGAGACATTATTGCAACCTTCCAGTAACTAGAGGGGGCTTATAAGAAGGAAGGGACCACACTGTTTAGTAAGACTTGTTGTGAGAAGACAAGGAAAAGTGGTTTTAATCTAAAAGAGGGTATATTTAGGCTAAACAAAATGGAATTGTTCCTTAAAGGAATTTTTTTAATATCTTTTTTACAAGGAGATTGGTGAAACATTAGCAGAGGTTGCCCAGAGAGGTGGTAGATATCCCATCCCTGGAAATATTCAAGGTCAGGTTGGGCAGGGCTCTGTACAAACTGATCTAGTTGAAGATGTTCCTGCCGGGGGTTGGTTGGACTAGATGACCTTTAAAGGTCCCTTCCCAACCAAACTTTTCTGAGATTCCATGTCTACATGAAAGGCTAAGCAAGAATTACTCCACTAAAACGTTCCACTAGAAATTGCAAGGCAGCCGTGACAGTGTGAAGTTCTCTAACAGATCCAGTGCTTTGCTATCAAATCCTCTCCTCCCTTCACTAATTTTCAGTATTGATTTTCCTAACAGATGAAAATTTTGTAGTACCACTGGTTTTGGTTTTCTCTAAATGGAATCTTTTTCTTGGTGTGCATTTTGGCCAGATTTAAGTCTGGTTTTAGCAATGGCTTGAGAACAGACAATAGGAGAGAGGAAGGGTAATGTAGAATGCTTAGAGATATTATGAAATTTCCATCCTTGAAGATATTCAGAATTTGACTGGGCAAGGCCCTAAGCATCCTGGTCTGACTGAATCTGCTTTGAACAAGAGGTTTGACCACATGACCTTCAGAAGCACATTCCAACTTAATTTTTTCTGTGATTCTACAGATTCCCAGTCTAGGTCCTTTGTACATTGGAATTCCCATTGGAGGGAATGGGAATTTAAAGGACAACATCTCTATCTACTGCAGATGTATTTAATTTCAGTATGTTTCTTCTTTTATGTGATTCAATTCAAGGACAGAATTATTTACTTTTTCATGCCTGTGACAGACGCCATTCAGCAGAATAATTTCTGATAAACATCGAGCTCAATCAGCTGTAATTATATGGGCCTACAACTATATTTCATTTAAAGAAAAGCATTTACCAGAAAAAGTGTTTTATACAGAAATGATAAAATGACTGGGGCAAGTTCCTTATTTTCCTTTAGGAATTTTAAGCTGTGGACAGAGGTAGGCAGACACAAACATACACAAAAACTCACTTCTCCTGTGTCAATATCATACTTGTGCTTGTAGCCATGGTCAGCTGGGTGACCAGTTCCATGTCTGCACATACCAATGTTAGATTTCTTCATGTCCTTATGTTTAGGCATGAAATATGGTGTGCACTTACATGGGAGAAGAAAGAAACCAAACCTTTGAGAGCCACTGCCTGGGGGAAAATGATTTTCCATCTGCAAGTAAAGCATCACAGCTGTTTCCAAAGAGCCAGGGCCCACATTTCCTGTGAACACGCAGAAGACTCTTCTCAGGGTCTAAATGGAACAGAGTTGTGGAAGTCACTTGTATAAAACATCAGGGTGCACTTTTCAGCCCATTACAAACCACTGCATGCTTGCTGAAATGACAGCTTGCACTGACTTGTAGGGAACAATTTTTCTTGAACACAGTTACTCAGCAGGAAGCACAGAGCATAATTAATGTTTGTGTAGAACTCCATTTTAACTTAGGTCATCTAGGACTTCAGAATAACATGGTTACTCTTCGATTCATTTTTGCTCTTTTATTTATGAAACTGGATAGTTTTTATTTTCCCCAATTAGTTAAATAAACACCAAACACTTCTAAACACCAAATCTGAAAATGGCTAAATGGTGCAGTAATAGGTGTGCTGCAAACACATAGATTAGCTACAGCTCGGAGCAAGGAAGAAAATTAATTGATGTGTGACACACTGTTGTGTAAAATTGTTTTCTGCTTGAAATTGAACAGTGGCATTTATCATATTAACACAAACACCTTTTCCAATCATCTCTGCTAGCGCTGCTGAGGCACTGCCATTACCACTAGTAAATAGATGACAGTCATATTTATAAAAGGATGTGAACAGTGTGGTTTCAGGCACAGTGTTGAAGTGTCTGCTACTGAAAAATGAAATAACAATTAAAACCAAACAAACAAAGAAACAAAACCAACACTCCCAATCTGTACACACCTACCCAGTACAGAACAGATTATTACTTGTAGTACATGTTGTTTCTTCAAGTTCAAGAATCGTTCAGAACCCTTTGCTTGTATTCCATCACCCTGATGTACAGGCAAGAACTGTGCCAACTCAGGGCAATAAAGCAGCCTGTGCAAAGTGGAAAATGATTAAACATGCTGAACTGGATGCACTCCCCAATCAATAGGTCTTCCAGCACAGTGTAATCAGCCTGTCCATCACTGTGCCTTCTTACCCTCTTCTCACTGTAAGTTTTTCATATGAACTTCAGTTTATAAGAAGCACCTATTTGGAAAGCCAGAGGCTTTAAACTCTTCCTAAAAAGATCTTACAGTAGCCCGTATTCATTCAGGAAATCTTAAAAATCTCTGTTCAAGATCCCATGAGCCCAGGCAGCGTATTTCAGGCTGATCTGGAGGATGTAGGTTCTTAGTCTGAATTTTGTTTAATGAAGATTCTTTTTCACTTCATGACCTCACAAAAATGCTGTTTCCCCAACATGCAAAGTTGAATATTTTCAGTCTGTGAACACCTCATTACTGGGCTCAGCCTACAAGAGGAAAAAAGATTACTTGGCTTTAGCACTATTAAATCACCTGCCAGAGGACCAGGTGGGCTATTAAAAACAAAACTTAATGAACATCAGAGAGCAACCACGAAAAAAAATCAATGGCACAAATAGGAAGGAGATATGTGTGACTGAGTTGTGTGAAGGAGAGTTGTGTGGCCCAGAGCAAAGAAGTACAGCCCTCCACTGTCAAAAGTTTGAACCTGCCCTGGAGGCCTTCACTTGACCAGCAAAGGCAGAGAACTTAACACTAGCAAAGGTCACAACACCAAAAATCTATTTGAGATTATTTTGTGCAGCTCATGAGAATACATGAGAAGATCAAAGCTTTTGCTTAGGACTGGAAGAGATTAAATTGCAGAGAAAGTATCTGCAAGGTAGAAAAAAAAAGATAGCTAAATCTCAGAGACTCCTCATCAGCTCCCCAGCCAAGATGCATTATGTGAATGAAAAACAGTTGTAGCCTGTGCTACAAACAACATCAAAATACAAATCTCGCAGTGATTTGACATTTACAATACACACGTTTCTGCTACAAGGAAGAGCAGGCTTCTTACTTGGAACCACTTTAACTTAAGTCAAGGGATGGATCCTTCTCTTCTTGGGGAGCATGCAGACATTTATGCAGGAAATGTGCTACTGTTTCAGAGAAAATATTTCTGCTGAAACCTTTTTAATTTGACAGCCACCTCCCCAGGCCTTGCCTGCACAGCATGGCAAAACCGTGGGCAGCTGGGGCAAGGGGCACATCACCACTGCACAGAGAGTTCAGGGGCAGGAAAATCTTAGCTCTGACACTGGACTTTGAGCCTGCATGTCTCTGGCTCAGTGCTTTCATCTTTACTGGGAGAAATGAGGTCTTAAAAACCTCATTGCATTGTTGTTGTGGTGGGAAAGGTGCTCTGAAGTCAGGAACAGTAAACAAACACACCGTTCTTTTGGAGAACACAGGGAGCAGGGTGCCAACAGCAGCTAGCAGCAAGTCCTGTTTAAAAAACTACCAAAATAAATATCCAGTCTTTACTGAAATTATGAAACTGCTTTGGTGACAAGAGCAAAAACACCAAGAGTTCAAGTAGAAGAGATCAGTCCTTGAGAGAGGAACAGAGCAAAATTGTTCTTCACCTCAAATATCTCTTGGTCAGGGCCTTCTGCCCAGCCTTGTCCTGACCTCCTTGGTCCCCTCTAACCTTACCCTTGAGGTATTAGGGTGTTCTTGCAGGTTGTCCTTATGTTTCCCTCGGTTGGATTTATGCCATTTCGGTTCCTTGGAGCTAAATCTCACAAATCAGTAGATGCAACTGTCTTAAGCCAACAGGCAGGACAAAGGAGAAGAAAAGGTCAATCTTCAAATTCACCAAACATCTCAATTACAAGGAGATTCCTTCTTAAACCTCAGTCATTCACAAGCAATTTTTCTGACTACCTCCTTTCCCCCCCCATCTTGTTCTTTATAAGTAGACAAAAGTTGTAGTGAGCAGAGAGGTACACAAATTTAAGCTACAAGGCATCACAGGTATAAAAAAAAATGAGCACAAACTGAGCAGGAATACATTTAGTCTTGCAGTTGAAAGACTATTTGTAACCATAAAAATGGGGCTAAAACTAAATTAATTTTAAGAAAAATCCCAATCAGTTGATTAAATGGAATATAGAACACAATAGGGAGCACATCCCTTTGGCCCAAAGTACTTATTTCAGTCTTGTATTACCGTAAAATTTGTCATACCTTCTTTAACTGTTTCTTTGTGCCTTGTTTGCTGTTTAGATTGTCTGTGAGATTTGATTAGGTAAGAAACTGCAGGAAGAGAAACAGGCACATAAAGTGCAGAGGCCCAACAGCACTGGAGGGCAGATAATCTAGCCCAGAGGGAGATAAAATGTATAGCCTACAGTCTATTCACACTACTCCATAAAAAGCAGATCTGATTTACCTTCAAGCATGATGATTCTTTACTCCTGAACAATAAGAAAAAGGGAGATAAAGGCAACAAGCCATTTACCTTTAACACTGACAGCAGTGCCTAAGTAATTCACCACCAAGTATCCATTACACCTTCATTGCTATGCCTCATTTCTGTAAAACAGTAGGTCAGAAGGCACTCATAATTTAAGGTCCAAATATTTGCCTTCCTTGCCTTGGTTCTGAAAGGTCAAAGATGGTAGAGATTGGAAAAATTAAGCACCCCTCTTGCATTCTGCAAGTATTTTCTGTGACAGTGTATCTCATTTGTAAAGCACAAGAATGAGGCATGCCCTTCTTATAGCAGAGATTTATATTTCTTCTATAAATTATTATACAGAAGTGGCCATAATCTGTCCCTCAGTGAATACAAGATTCTCCTATGGTTGAAAAATAGGTAAACACACTGTACTGCATTTGATTTTAATAGCAACAATGTACTCATTCACTGGCCGACACAGCAGTGCTGATTTGGCCCAAAGATGATATTTGCAGCCTGTTCACTACAGCACATCTCTGAAAATGTTTCATGTGGCTCATTTGGCATTTGCAAACATCCAAAGTGCTTCAGGGCCACAGGAGAGAACCAGCAACACTGCATCAATCTTGTTAAATACAGAGGTTTCCTCGCCAACAGCGTGACACAAGTATAGTTTCCAAGCAGAGTAAAAAAAGCACATAAAGTGGAAAAATAAAAGGTCCAAAGTACATTACTTAATTAAAACCTTCATGTCTGGCATGTACCACAAGAGAAGTATTTTTGGTATGCCACCAATACTTCAGTATCAAACCCACAGATTTTACCCAAGGTTCTGCACATCACCATAACCTTAAGCACCCAAGTTCTAACACAGCTTTAAATCTAAATTAGCATACTGGAGTATTTCACACCAGTGATGCTTCACTGTAGAGTTATTGTTCCAAGTCTGCAGATACTTAAAATATCTCTATCTCAGATTTTTCTCAGTACTTCCAGTCACGCTAAATAAATGGAATGAGGAGAAAAACTTAAATTCATAACACAATCCTTAAAGACAGTATGAAATACCACTAGCCAAAAGCTTTCCTGGTACAAGTTACTGAGGGTTCAATGATCTCAGTTCTTTGAGTTGAGGGTTCATCCTGAAGTTTCTCTGCAGGTGATCTTGGGTTTTACTGACTGTGTCAGGCTCATCAGGGGTAGAGGTCTCTGCTTTAGGAGGGATTGACAGAACTCACTCACTGCTCCTTCCCCAGGCTGCAAATGAAAGGTGAGGATACAACTGCCCCAGGCAAGAGACACCTCAGCTGTGATGTCCAAGGAGGCACGAGTACCTGGCAAATTGTTGGAGAAAGGAGTGTGTACTCTGTTTCTGTGTCTGTATCCTGTCTCCCACCCCTTAACCTTTCTGCTTCAGTCCAGGGTCTCCAAATGGGGATTCCTCTGACTTTTTCCCATGCCAGTTCATCTGGAGCAGCACAGGCTGCCAATAGCTTTCTCAGCAGCTCTCTCAGGCACCTTCTTCTGCAGCCATTTGAAACCCTAATGGTATCTCTCAAGAACTTTTCAGACAGTCCCCAGGAAATGCTATAGGGAGTCAATGCCAGGAGCGAGTTTCCTTTCCTTGGGGTCATTCCCCATAGACCACCTGTACCAGGTAACCTGCAAGTCAAAGCTTCCAAGAAAAGCACTCCCATGGCCCATTGCCACCATCACAGTCTGTGGATTTGGTTGCCATGTGTGCTGCTGGGACCATACCCCAAGAAGAACATTTGGACTGTGGTCTACCTCCCCAAACCTCAGCGTGGTTCACCTGCCAGCTCCTTATTTGTCTTTCCTGAGGCTACTCATGTTTTTCCGTCTTCTAAATTAGTGGGACTGTCCATTTTAAGTAAAAGCTGCTATATTTCTTATTGATAGTTAAATTCAATGTACATAAAAGGGAACAAATTGTTCTCTGTCTATTATTCTGAGCTGCAGTAGACAGTAATTTTAGAGTGCGTAGTTTTCATTGACACATAAGGCTTATTTCTTTATTCATTTATGAATAAGAAAGGTTTGTTTCTTTATTCATTTATGGTGTGTTTGGCATGCACTAGCTGGTCTGAACAAAATGAATGACTATAAAAATAAGAAAACATAATTTCAAGACCATCAACTGGGCTCAATAAATCCAGATAACTGCATTTGTTTTGCATCTATTTTTCCTTTTTCACTATTATTACTCATTTACCTTGTCAGGTCAAAATGAACAGAAAAGTATTGGGATACGTACAAAAATTGCTGCCTACCATAAAAGAATGAACCTTGTATTCACAGAAATCTAGAGAGACCTCAGCTTATTTTAAATCCTTTTTCTGACTTGTACTGCCATCATTCAACTTCATTTCAAAGTGGGAAATGGAAATGGAATGTATTGTTAATTGTAATCAGATTGACATCAACTTGCTAAGAATGTTTTCCACAAATTACTGTCCTCTAAAAAAGTGCAGAGTTGGAAAAAACTTGTGATTGAACATCAGTAAGATGGGGATAGAAAAATCTATTAATACTTTTACACTACCCATGGGAGTTAATCAGAAAGCAAGACTTGACTGAAATGAAAGACCTTTTCACACCAGGATGTGATACCCTTACACATGGAAATTATTTGTTTATTTTATTTTCTATAACACTTAATGAAGTATCTAGCAAACGTTAAAATGGTCACACAACTTTCTACAGGGTGTGCAGAACCCACATTTGTTTTAGTGACCTATTCCCACATTTACTACTGATACTCCATGTACTAGCTCTTTATAACTCATGCTATAAACCAGAAACGTGCACAGCTAGCCGAACACATCACTAGCTAACCTTAAATTTTTCTTTTTCTTCCTCAGTTTCCCATTTCTATAGCCTTGTCTCTGTCTAATTGTCCAAGACAAATGATTGGTTGCAGTGGTTCTGAAACACATTGAGAGTGAAAAACAATCAAAAGGGGCCAACTGTCAGAACTTTTTAATATGTGAGGATTTTTTGCTAACTCAGGTCTGATTAATGAGGTGATAGAGCTGATCATCTGCCTGGATTAGTCTTCAGGAGTCAGAAGGTAGCAGATCATGGCTCTGCCAGGTTATAAATACAACATCCACTAGTAAGCAATCATCTAAGGGCATAAAAATCCTGTCATATCATGAGATATGACTATTAAAGGTTAACTTTGGCCACAGTTTTGGCCAGAGAATTCACATTAAATCAAAGCAGAAACTCAACCCCAAATTCCCATTGGCTCTTCAATATTAAATACACCAGGGCAACAACTAATCCTAAGGTATCAAAATGTGCCTTTAAGACAAAGCCCATGAAAGAGAAATTGTGGAGTTTTATTGCTAGGCTCCTACAGAGCTCTCCCAGATGTCAGCCAGTAAAGCAGACACAGGACACTGCTGGCCCCATACCCTTCCACCCTGCTACTGTCCAAACATTTGCTTGTCTGTATTCCCCAGAGTGCAGGCACTGCCATTCCTGTTGCACTGGAACACAGCAAGGAAGAAAAAGAACAGGATTTTGAATTCCCCTTCCATACTCATCCGAGGGTCCATAGGGAACAGAACAAGTCTAAGACTTATCAGAAAAAGGCCAAGAAATACAGCTAGTGAGTGTGCTTTGGCCCTCCTGCCAAGATGTCTGGAGCTGTTAAAAGTAGATTACATGTAAACAAGACAGGAACAAGATACTGGGCATTAGACCGTGAAAGGATGTCACTTCTCAGCAAAGAGGTAGTTGCCAGTAGGAAGTTCAGGGATGATGCCAAAATACACTTTGCTAAGGAGAAAGAGAGTGAGAAAAGAAAGATTCTGTTACAACAAGCTATAAGTGGATATTCCTGTAAGTATTCAAGAAGATTGCTCATCTAAAAGTGTAATACAGCTGCCAGGATCAAGCCTAAGCCTTCCAGTAGCAATGGAGGAGTGCAGTTTCTTTCCAAAAGACAATAGATTGAGAGAAAGTGACTAGCAGGTGCTGAAATAAGTAACAAAACACACTGTTTATCTATGCTCAGAGGCAAAGGAATAGGAAAAAAATACGTTGTAAAAAATTTCTGCATTCCAACACCAAGTGCTCAGGCGTTCACTACTTGCAATAGTGCAGCGGTCAGCAGTGAGTTAGAGTAGGCTCTGCTGATGGTCAAGGTTGTCAGCCTTCCTGCTGAATAGCTACTGCTCAGGCAGAATTTCCAGTCCTTTCTGTGGTCTTGTCCTGCATAAATGCAATATAAGGACCTGAGAAAGTTAAACCTCTTAATTTTATACTCTCAGTTCTCATTATGCAGAGGAAATCAAAGGGATGTTAGGAATGAGCAATGTACAAGCAAGACCAGTGAAGCTGAGGGAGGTAGCCCTTCAGCTCCCAAAATTCTCTTTCTATAAAGCAAGGAGAACATGTCAGATCAAAAAGAAAACACAAACTGTTCCAAATAAACTATCTTGATAATTGAGGACTTGCTGTTTTCTCACATGAGCTATCTTTATTTAGTGCTTCTTTCTCCCACAAACAGTTCCCCTCTCATCTCACATTCCCAGAGGTCCCTTGCAGACTATAACATTATTAAGTAGTCACCAGCTTCTGCAAATACCACCCAGCAGATGGGGGCTGGGGAGGACGGCTTACCTCATCATCAAGTGCTACCCAACTCCTGGCATTTGCATTAGCTCAGCTGTGGTGTCTGTTTATCAGGCTTGATGCTTTCCCCAATCCAAAAGTCGAGCAAGAGACAATCCCTTAATCTACCCTGCTTTAATGCAATAACTTCTACATTTGTAGGAGCCAAGAGGCTGCAGCTCTGGTCTGGAGCTGGCAGGATCCTAAAGCTGTTATTTTGCAGAGACAAACCCCATTACTCAGCTACTAAGCAGCAGCACATTTCTGGCAAAAGAGATGATGATACCTTTAGCAAGGACCAGGGGAGAGTTACAGACTTCAAAATTACATGAGAGCGAAGCAAGTACAATCTGCTATTTACAGTGTCACTTGACATCTGCAGCCCTAAAAGATTTGGCTGTATGGGCCACATGATAATCTTCCAACTCCTTGAGAAGTGGCACAGAGTTTCAGTATCCTTTAAGGAGGTATTAGAATGTTACACTTTGACTGAGCTGGTAATTTGACTCTAATTGCTGTTGACCAGTAAGGCTTGCATGAGTAGGAACCAGATTTCTCTGTGTCTCGGCCCCTCTACCAGACTGGAAATTCTGCTTTCCTGGCTTCCTGTGTGTGTTGGGTTTTCTTGTTCGAGGGGACCAGCTCTCAGATCAGACCTTCTGGTTTCCAAGTTTGTACCATAACAAGCTAACACTGTTGCAAACCTCAGACCCAGTTAACCATCATTTGCACTTGGCATCCAAGTCCAAGGGAATGTGCTAAAATTTAAATTGCTTGCACAGCCTAGTTAGCATTAGGGTACTGCACCTAAGGTACACATGCTTGCTCTTTCTGCTGTCTGAGCCATATCATATTCTGGGCACAAAATACAGGCATGGCACTGCTTCTAGAACCAATCCCTGGGTCCAGAGGGGACTTTCAGACCTCCTGAAAAAGGAACCCTGAGTCCTTAAACACCTGAAGAGAGAAGTACAAAGTAGTTAGGGAAAGGAGTGATATAGATTTTTATTTTGTTTTATTTTTGCTTGCTTTCTTTCTTACTGGCTTCATGACTTTATATTCCTGGTTATCCAGTCTCATTGGAGGGCATGGAAATCTGTGCTGATAGCCACCTAGCAAGAGCATATCCTGAGAAAAAGTAGGAACAAGACTGAGGTCTTCAATTTGAAATAAAACAAATTTGCTGCCTGCTCAAATCTCTGAAAGTGTGGGATATATACCACTACCACTGGGTTTTTAAAATAGGACATCACAGCTGCTGGGCTCCATGCTAACCCTGTACTGCCCATCCCTGTGGGGTAGGGGGATTTGAAGCACCATGAATGGATCAAGCTCCACCATGGACCTGTACCTCTTGCCTCGCAGAGGAATCCCAGTCGTGCTGGGGAGCCTGGCCACTTGTCCTCAGGCAAATCAGCGTGTGCACAACCTCCCAGGGCACTCCAGAACCCCAAATTCTGCATGTCCGTGAGACTGGTTAGAGAGAGTAATTTTTCTATACTCATGCCTTGAAAACAGGACATGCACTTCAGCCTAGTATTGCTTCTGAGCCTGTCCCCACCCTTAGTGCTCGATGCTCTCCCTTTGAGAGGTGTATTCCATGCACTCGGATTCTCACCATTGCACATTCTGCATTTCTTTTTCTGTAGTTTTAACAGTATCCATTACTTAGCTGTTATCCTAGTTAGACATTGTCTACACTGAATAAAGCAGTCTCATGCCCGTGACTCACTGATGTACATCTGGATGAAAACTGAGTCTGTTTTCTGCCACACAGCCTATTCTGGCAAGAGAAAGTTTGAAGAAGCACATGACAGGAGTTAGCCAGGCAGTAATAAGACTCACCTGAACATATACATCTTTTAATTGCTAAATGAGACATGTTCCACAACAGCTAAGATTTTTTTTTTTAAGGAGATAATTCATTCCATTCATAATAGATTTAATTGTGCTCTGATTGCTCTCACCTGGCAATTTTGTTTTGAGGCACGTTTTTTTTCCCCAAAGCACTTTCAAAGCATAGGATGGGCCTTGTGCCAGGTATAGTACAAGTTTCAAGCCCTGAAATAAATGGAATGGGATTTGCAGAGCCAGCTTTAGACATAGACAAAGTATGCAGTTGCTGGGGCAGCTGCCTGCTTTGCCTCTGCCAGAGACCTGCCACTGCTACTGCCAAAGGAAAGGATGCTCTAAGTAGACTAACAACTCTTGCTCATCCTTCTTGGAAGAAGCAGTGGTGATGGCCCTTTGTTCTGACACAAGTAGGAGCACCACGCCTACTTCTCCACAGCCCTGCCACCTTCCTTGACAGCACTCATCCACGGGGTAGTGAAATTCTGCATTTTCTTTGCCTCTGAGTCAGCTCTGTTTCCTGCATTATTCTGGATTCAGATGTTTCATTGATATTTGTCTGGTTTAAAGTGGTATGCAGGATAATGAAATAATTTTGAAATCTTCCCATTAGCTATTCTGAAATACAGCCCTGAACAGATCTGAGAGTATTGGGATGTTTTTAATACATCTTAAGGCTGCCATCCCTCACATGCTTTTTTAGTCTTTTTCTTGTTTTCTCAAAAGATCCTTCACTCAAGTGACCCCACCAGAATCTTGAGGTCCCATTCTGAGATAAGGATTCATTATGCTGCGTGTTGTTCTCCCACAGGCCTAAGAGATTTCCTCTCCCTCGATAAACTCATACTTTGAATGGAGAAGAAGGAAAAGGGTAGGAGAGCAAGTCAAGCAACAGAAAAGGGAGCTGATAGTCTCTATATTGGGACCCATACTGTTTATTTGACATAACCAGGAGTCCAATGTAACAGTGCCTGGCATAGAGAAGTGCCTGCAAAATGAGTGTAGCGTACCCTAAGACAACAGAAAATCTGTCCTGTATGATGGAAGGCACGTAAAACTAGAAAGAATAAATTCAAATAGCCCCACAGAGTGCAAGATGGACTGAGACAACCTGCATGGGTATACAAGGGATAAACATGCCAGCTAGCCCAGGCAATTTCACTAAATCATTTCACCAGAGGTACAGTCAGTGCTGAATAAATTAGTCAATAAAATCAGAATTTAGCAAAAATAATCTAAATCTGTGGTGGCAAGCAGAGGAGGAGACCTTGACTGGGTTTCTGAGGAGACAGAAAAACAATTTCTGAAGTCTATTATCTCTTGTTTTAATTAATTCCTTCTTCTAACCTACCAAACTGTAACATAAAAATAGCTCAGATTATACTCTAGGGCAGTTGTTTACATGCATATTTACCAATTCTCCAGTGAGCAGATTTCTGAAGCAGATCACTCACTGCTTAATTTTCTCAGCAAAAGGAACACAGAAATCTATCCACAGTGGAAGCACCCATGCTCTTCAGGGGTGAAAGATAAGGGTTGTAATAGTCAAACCAGAAGCAAAATCTGAACAGATGTAAAATACTCATCATGTCTATTGATTTTAAGCTGCCTGGAAGCATCTCCTGGGAATGTTTCTCTAGATATTATCTCTGTAATCATAGAATTCTCAATTGTAAATTCAACTTCTCTGTAGCAGAGCATTCATATTGTAAACACATAAAAGTGCTGAACTGATAAATGCATTGCTACCAGAGATGAAATGACAAATTCATTAGCTGCATCAGGTTCTGAAAGGTAGGACTGTTTTCTCAATGACATTTATTCCATTTCTGACTCATCTGACTCAGTCATTGGCAGTACTGATATGGTACCTGGTTCTGCTCTCCCACAAGTACCAATTACTGAAGGGAGTGACGTATTGAAGGGTTGAGATCCACTGTTAGAAAATATCTTTTGACAATAGCCTTTTTGTGAAAAATCAGTTTAGGAAAAAAGACATTTAGGAACCTGGGCATTTGGGGACAGTGAACTGCATTTACAGGTATCCAGATGCTCCGTCTCTCAAGTAGTTCCCTATCTGCTACTCTTATTGAAAGGCTGTTTCAGAATGATGTTCTGTCATTGGAAATCTTCTAAATTCCAGTAGAAAATGTAATCATGATCAGTTTCTTCTTTAACCATCACTTTTCTTTAGAGGAAATAATTTTTGCCCCTCCCTGTTACGTTTACAGTATCAGCCACATCCCCACTCAGTTTTTCTTTTTTTTTTGGACTTACCTAGACAAACTTTACTTTGAATTTGTTTTCTAAGTTGCCTCAGGTCTCAGAAAAATCCTTTTCTGTGCATCTCTTCCTGAATCCCTCTCTTGAAAAAGGGTGACTGAGATTCTGCATAATGTTCCCAGAGACGTCACTGCCCTTTCCCCAGCATGCCAGCATTCCTTCTCTTGCTGAAACACCTCACACCATAGTTTACTGGAGCCACTTAGAAAACAGATCTTTGGCCTAAAAGCCATTTTAGCACTGCATTCAGTGACTAAATGAAAGTTACTGAGCCATCAGATATAATTTAGGATACCTCTTTATGGTCAAAGGAATATGTTTCAGTCTTAATTGTTAGCCTTATTCTACTTACCATGCAAAATATGTGTAATTTTAAAGGGATGCCTTGTAATTATTAGATTCTCTGGAGGCACTAGGCATGGATTGCTGGAACTCCGAAAGCACAGACCAGTCTTTGCACAGAAGAGCTGCTATTCTCAGTAAAGATAATCCTACTCTATATTCAGTATGATTTTATTCACACATTCACATCCCCCTACTTAAAATCATCACAGCAGATTTTGGAAAAGGTATGAAATATAAATACAATCACAGTTGATGTATGCAGTAAATACATCCATATATTTAGAAAAGACCTCTCACATAGTGCATTCCTAGATGACAAAATGAGTCAGTGATTATCTAAAGCTCCCAAACTCAGAGGCTCCAAGGAAGACTGTTGAAAGGGAAAATTACACTGGCAATAGAGGATTTAGAAGGTAGCTTTTAATATCATACTAATTTATGCAGCTGATACCTTAAGCATCTTAATATTCCAAACTAGGATACCAAAATATCTTTCCAAATTTGACTCCTTATGATTGATAAAAATTAACGTGTAGACAGAGAAGTCTTCTCAACCTGATATTTACTGACAGCTACCCCATAATGTTCTCTACATTGAAACAAAGCTGTAAGTGTACTCAGAGAGAACAGCTGGAGTGTTGTAAAGATTGCCTGAAGTAAAACCATAAAAAAAGGGTGAAAAAAATATGGATCTGCTGCTGGGACACTGGAACAAAGCATTTATGATAGAGTAAAAGTAGGGGGGGAATGATTTGTGGTGGCCTAATTACATTAGAAACAGCTCTTATTCGGCTAGATGAAGAAAAGAACCCAATGGAAATGGAGGAAAGAACAGCACTTAGGTCAATCTGATATTTGTTTTCCTGCATGTGGAAAATCTTTCCTCATGAAAACTGTTTCCTGCCATTATGCAAAAACTCATCATAAAAATAAATGCCTCAGAGAAGCTGTTGTGTATTGTCATTGGCCGCATTGGAGAGCCACTGCTAATACTGACCCTTCAGGACACATGTAAAACACACTAGCAGGTATAGTTCCAATGGGAAACGTCCACAAATAACAGGGATATTTTGGGACCTATACAATGCATTTATGGCTATTGCTTCCCACTGGAAATAGCAAAATGTGTTTAAGCAGTATAGAAACTATCAGCTGTCACTGAATTACATTGCAAGGATGATCTCTAACCCTTAAAAGAGTGACTGTTTTTATTTTGAAGCAATAGTTTATAAGTTGTTGGGCAGTAAAGCTAGCTGATGTTTTTCACAATATGCAGATGATCAGCTTCTCTAGCAGGAGACACAAAATGAAATATTATTAACAATTTATGATTATTTCCATGCAGATACTGAATGACTAATTCCCATCATATTTTTCTGCAGTTGCAGGAGAGAGTGTTTCTGCACCTGTTTCTCTTTTTCTCCTGCAAATCTAATGAGTAAAATTGTATGCAGCCAGCTATTAAATTTCAGATCTGTTAGTATATTTCATGCATTTAAAGACTGACAAAATGTGAAGTCATATAGCCACAATATAATGCCACAGCGATACCAAGGAAAGTGATCACCAAGCATGCGAAGATTCAAAATCTTGGATTTTGTTGCAATAACCCACTAGCTTAAAGCCAATATTGGATATTCATATTCAAACTAGAGTACCCCATTAATGCAATAAAGCAAAAGTTTGGAAAAATGTGATCTGTTACCACAGATGCTTTTGAGAGCTTAAATCTGTTGATAAATACCGGAAATTTATGGAAAACTAATTAGCTTATGTTATCATACATAGAGTAAAGCATCTTAGCATTTTGAGAACAGAAAGTTCATTAATTCATTAGTCATAAATTCCTATATTTTGTTCATACACCTCTATTGAACTGACTGCCTTGTGTCTGAATAAAATGTAATTTGTATTTTGGCAACACAATTATTTGAAGGCATCAACAAACAAAATCAAACATTGCAAATAACTCCAATTCTACCACAACTGCTCTGTCACCCTGCCTAATAGAGTGATAATTATTCATTCACGTATTTATAGCATAGGAATGGCATTTTAAAGTCTTTATGTACTATTTTCCTCATACATTTAATGAAAATAGTGGATTTAAAGTATGGACATACATACACATATATGTATGCATATTCATACATGTTTGCTTCATAAAAGGCCACCCACATGGTTTGAAAAATATAGGTGGATAAACAGGTAGGTAAGGGAGATGTGATGACCAAGCAGCGTTACTGATCACTGAGGCTACCCAAAATTTTCCATTGACAGGTTTCTTACTGCTTTGCAAAATTTTGACTGTATCAATTGGAATGTTGTATGCCACATTTTTGTGTTAAAATGCCTCAGCTATTTCAGAAAATATAACTAAGAAAAATAAAAAAAGTGGGTTTACTCATAGCAATTACTTTTTTCATTAAGAGGACCTCAACCAGCCTGCTTTGCATCTGGGACCTAAAATATTCCAAGGAACTTTCCAGAGTGTCAAGAATTTGTGTTATAATTAGCATAGGCTTGGCAAGTTTCTGAAAAGGGCTTTAAACTAAAGTTGTGAAGGGACAGGAATCTCAATCCATCCCAGTCGCACCAGTTTGATGTCAGTGCCTTTAACAGAGCCTGGAGAGGGATCACATGGCAGTAGGAGGTCACCTGAAAAGCAGCACAAAGGAATTCCAGACCCTCTGGCCAGTAGCTTGGCTTTAACAGGAGGCCAGCTTAACTGCCTCTGTGAGGAATAACGAAGATACTATTGTACATCTTTGCCATCAACATGGACAGTGGGATTCAGTGCATCCTCAGCAATCTGCTGACGACACCAAGCTGTGTGGGGGAGTTGGCACGTTTGAGGGAAGGGATGCCATCCAGAGGGACCTGGACAGGCCTCAGAGGTGGCAGGTGGGCCCATGCAAACCTCGTGAAGTATAAAAAGGACAAGAGCAAAGTCCTGTGTATGGGTGACGGCAATCCCAAGCACAAATACAGGCTGGGCAGAGAACGGATTGAGAGCAGCCCCGAGGAGAAGGACCTGGGGGACTTCCAGTATCTAAAGTGGGCTTACAGGAGAGGAACATTTGAGAGGGGCATGCAGTGCTAGGACAAGGAAGAATGGCTTTAAACTGGAAAGGCATAAATTTAGATTAAATACTAGGAATAAATTCTTTGCTGTGAGGATGGTGAGGCTCAGGTTGTCCAAAGAAGTTATGGATGCCTTATCCCTGGAATTGCTCAGGCCAGGCTGGATGAGCAACCTCATCTAGTGGAAAGTGTCCCAGACCATGGCAGGGGAGTTGAAACTAGATAATTTTTAAGGTGCCTTCCAACCAAAATCGCTCTATGTTTCTATGATTGTTATAAATTTTTGAAGCTGTGCACTTCAAAAGCATTAGTTTCTAAACTAGATCTCACATAGGTTCAATCTCAGCCAAGTGTTCTTGGTCCTAGAGTTTCAAGACTAAGACTTCCTAGCTAACTCTTCATGGCAGATGAAGTTTTTGTAGTGTCTGGCTTCCTAAGAGGGCACATGGGTGTGGTCTCTCACCAGGTGCAGCAGGTGATGAACCAAGAGGAGCCAGTGGACATACAAGAAACATCTAATTTGGGGATTGATCTGATGGACAAAGCTGAAGAGAAACCATAGCAGGAGCTTGTTAGAAGAGTGGGGCACAAAAAAGACAAGAACTAGGATGAGGAAAAAAAGTGGGGGTTGTGACTGGTCAGAAAGTTACTGAGAGGTAGGGAAGCAAGCAGGCCTTTTTCAGGGAAACACCTTCTCCTGAGATATGTTAAACTGAGCTGGCAGAGCAACATCTCTGTATTCCTATGCTGTCACAAAACAGGCGTTAACTTCACTGATTATAGGTGTCCTCATTGTCCTCCCTTTCCTGCTTCGTGGACATTCCCAGCCTCCTTATAGTCTCACACACTCTGTTAGCACTTGTGTCTGCACTGCAGAGCCATTGGTGCAGACCCAGCAGATTACCCCAACTCGTGGGATGCCTGGCTCCATAGGACCCTGTTTTCCAACTAGGGAGTTATACTTAAAATGTTCATTAAGATATATTGTTGCAGTCCCTGCAGCAGTTTTACACTATTTAATGCTGTGGTCATGGATAGTTCTGGTAACTCCAGGAATAGAACTACCACCCCCTCACAGAAAATGGATTGTTTGACACTTTTATTAGTTCCAGCCTTTGTTCCATGGAGATGACAGCCAGTTACCTACACTGGCATGACTGGTAGGAAAGTAGGTAGAAGGAAAGCACAGCTGACAGCATCTTGCAAGTCGGTGATGCTAAATCAGCATCAGTGCCACGTGCCTTCTCAATGAGGACGGGATGTAGAGGTAGAGTCGTGACAGTATGTTCCAAGGTGTCCCTGTGGTTCTCCCAGCTTGCTCTGTCAATGTTTCATCTCAGGTTATTAGTATTTATAAAAGCATGCCCTTAAAATAGCTTTATGGTGTTAATAGAAGCAAAAATAGCGGTTCTTGTGCTTAAGTTGTTCATAGCGGGGTAAAATAGGGCTAAATTGGGCAAGTACAGAAATCGGAATAGCACAACCCAGTTTAAGGGTGACTTTCAAATCCCCTTCATGTCTTAAAAATCACTGACTTTAAGCTAAAATTTAGACTGGGATACATTCCTTCCTGCTTTACAGAAAATTCTTCTCCCTTTAACAGGCATGATATTTNAGGGAAGGGATGCCATCCAGAGGGACCTGGACAGGCCTCAGAGGTGGCAGGTGGGCCCATGCAAACCTCGTGAAGTATAAAAAGGACAAGAGCAAAGTCCTGTGTATGGGTGACGGCAATCCCAAGCACAAATACAGGCTGGGCAGAGAACGGATTGAGAGCAGCCCCGAGGAGAAGGACCTGGGGGACTTCCAGTATCTAAAGTGGGCTTACAGGAGAGGAACATTTGAGAGGGGCATGCAGTGCTAGGACAAGGAAGAATGGCTTTAAACTGGAAAGGCATAAATTTAGATTAAATACTAGGAATAAATTCTTTGCTGTGAGGATGGTGAGGCTCAGGTTGTCCAAAGAAGTTATGGATGCCTTATCCCTGGAATTGCTCAGGCCAGGCTGGATGAGCAACCTCATCTAGTGGAAAGTGTCCCAGACCATGGCAGGGGAGTTGAAACTAGATAATTTTTAAGGTGCCTTCCAACCAAAATCGCTCTATGTTTCTATGATTGTTATAAATTTTTGAAGCTGTGCACTTCAAAAGCATTAGTTTCTAAACTAGATCTCACATAGGTTCAATCTCAGCCAAGTGTTCTTGGTCCTAGAGTTTCAAGACTAAGACTTCCTAGCTAACTCTTCATGGCAGATGAAGTTTTTGTAGTGTCTGGCTTCCTAAGAGGGCACATGGGTGTGGTCTCTCACCAGGTGCAGCAGGTGATGAACCAAGAGGAGCCAGTGGACATACAAGAAACATCTAATTTGGGGATTGATCTGATGGACAAAGCTGAAGAGAAACCATAGCAGGAGCTTGTTAGAAGAGTGGGGCACAAAAAAGAGAAGAACTAGGATGAGGAAAAAAAGTGGGGGTTGTGACTGGTCAGAAAGTTACTGAGAGGTAGGGAAGCAAGCAGGCCTTTTTCAGGGAAACACCTTCTCCTGAGATATGTTAAACTGAGCTGGCAGAGCAACATCTCTGTATTCCTATGCTGTCACAAAACAGGCGTTAACTTCACTGATTATAGGTGTCCTCATTGTCCTCCCTTTCCTGCTTCGTGGACATTCCCAGCCTCCTTATAGTCTCACACACTCTGTTAGCACTTGTGTCTGCACTGCAGAGCCATTGGTGCAGACCCAGCAGATTACCCCAACTCGTGGGATGCCTGGCTCCATAGGACCCTGTTTTCCAACTAGGGAGTTATACTTAAAATGTTCATTAAGATATATTGTTGCAGTCCCTGCAGCAGTTTTACACTATTTAATGCTGTGGTCATGGATAGTTCTGGTAACTCCAGGAATAGAACTACCACCCCCTCACAGAAAATGGATTGTTTGACACTTTTATTAGTTCCAGCCTTTGTTCCATGGAGATGACAGCCAGTTACCTACACTGGCATGACTGGTAGGAAAGTAGGTAGAAGGAAAGCACAGCTGACAGCATCTTGCAAGTCGGTGATGCTAAATCAGCATCAGTGCCACGTGCCTTCTCAATGAGGACGGGATGTAGAGGTAGAGTCGTGACAGTATGTTCCAAGGTGTCCCTGTGGTTCTCCCAGCTTGCTCTGTCAATGTTTCATCTCAGGTTATTAGTATTTATAAAAGCATGCCCTTAAAATAGCTTTATGGTGTTAATAGAAGCAAAAATAGCGGTTCTTGTGCTTAAGTTGTTCATAGCGGGGTAAAATAGGGCTAAATTGGGCAAGTACAGAAATCGGAATAGCACAACCCAGTTTAAGGGTGACTTTCAAATCCCCTTCATGTCTTAAAAATCACTGACTTTAAGCTAAAATTTAGACTGGGATACATTCCTTCCTGCTTTACAGAAAATTCTTCTCCCTTTAACAGGCATGATATTTGGGGTGACTTTTTCTTGAAGTCTGCTTAAATCTACTCACTAAGTCTTCCACTCACAAGTGGAGCAACCACAAAATTCTCCAACTTCTGAAAAACACATTATTTCAGAAAAATCTTTCAGATTTGCATTTGACATTTGCAAAATAGACATGTGGATCCTCCTGTTGTGGGTTGACCCTGACTGGACACCAGCTGCTCAGCAAATCTGCCCTGTCACTTCCCTTCTCAGCTGGACAGGGAGGCAAGAGAAAATATTATGAAAGGCTCATGGGCTGAGAGATCACACACCAATTGCCATCACAAGCCAAACAGACCCCACTTGGGGAAATTAGTTTATCACCAATAAAATCAGAGAAAAATAATGAGAAAATAAAATCTGAATCTTAAAACACCTTCCCACCACCCCTCCCTCCTTCACTCTCATCTATCTCCTCCCCTCAAATGTCACAGGAGGACAGGAATGGGGGCTGTGGTCAGTTCATCCTTCGTCTCTGCCGCTCCTTCCTTCTCAGTGGGACGACTCTTCACAGTTCCTACTCCAGTGTGGAGCCCCTCCCATGGGAGACAGTAGGGACACAGTTCTCTTACCATGGGCTGCCCATGCTCCAGCTCCTGGAGCACCTCCTGACACTCCTTCTGCACTGACCTTGGTGTCTGAGGAATGGTTTCTCTCACAGATTCTCACTCCCCTCTTCAGCTGCAGCTTCAGAGAGAACTGAAAAAATTTTATTCACCACCTACAGAATATGGAGAGGGAAGCGTACAGGGTATTGCATTTATTTTTCTTATCAAATTATTTCTTAAATAGGCATAGCAGTCTGTATGTGTCTATCCCAGGCACAGTGGATCAATGACATTCTGGCACCAAAACTGATGAATTGTTAGCTGTTCTTCTCTAGACAGTGTTGATCACATTTCACTGAGATACCCACACCTTTTTTTTTTTCCAAATTCGCTATATGTCTGTAAGTGTCCTCTGTGATCATTGCCAGATGAGCCGCAGACAATATTTGAAGTAACATACTGCATGTTCTAGGACAAGACAAGGAAACACAGACTATTACAACAGTGTGCCCAAATTCCAACCTCACTTGACACTGGAGTCAATCTCAATCACATCAGTGAAGTATAAGGGAAGCTCTGGAGAAAAACGAGGAAAATTAGTTACTTTATCATGCCTTGGCATAATAAAAAGTAGTTTTAATATTTGATAATCAGAAAAACTTTATCATCAGGTTTTTGGGACTGATATTTTTCCTGTAGTAAACTACTAATTGTCTGGAGTGACTATACAACTTTTTTTAAAATAGGCTGGTTTCTTATTTGCAATACTTACAAACTTCTTATAAATCTTGTTTCAGAAAGGAAACAACACAGTAATAAAATTGGAGCTTTTCCCATTTTGTTTCCTTTAAAATTTGCAGTTGTTTTAGACAAAAATATTTGTCTGTTTTGCTGATTTCTTTTTTTGCCAGTGCTAAAACAATATCCCATGTAAACTGAAGAGGCTGACAAATTAATTTTTGTGGTTTAATATCAAGCAAATAAATCTTACCATTACTAATTATTTTTCGACCTTGCATATGAGAATAGGATTAGACTGACTACAACTGACACTGATTATATGAGACAGGATGTTATTAAATCCCTTTGGGGAGCTTTTGAAAGATCCACTACATTTAGAGAAGAGAGCTTTTCTCTGTACTAGCTCATTTATGGAGCAATTACATGGGACTTACTACAAAAACGATGTCAGGAAAAGCACTGAACAAACAGCTAAAGTGGAACTCACATCACTCCCATCTCTGTCAAAACATCTCACAGCCTCACAGCCTTAAAATATTTCATCAAGATTACCTATGGCAAAGCCTTTTGCTATATATCAGTAAAAGGTATGAGATAGATTAGATTAAGACTACATGGAGGAGAACTTGTTCTGGATCTGAAGGCAGCAGAGATTTCTCCTTGCTCAAATGGCTTCTTTGCACCAAGAGCCCAAATTTTATTAATTTTGCAGGCTTGAAAATCCTAATGTTTTCATTTAAGCCATCTCAGGATTTTCAAGTTTTATTATTTCATCAGAACACTCTTATAGAGGGTTTCTCAGTGAAGTGCAGAGAAATATGCAAAATGTACTGGCTTGAAAAACCTCTGCTCATTCTGGAAAAACCTGTGGCTAGATTGCCTGGTTTGTTTGGTTGGGGTCTTTTCAAAATCAAGATTTTTCAGATGATTTTTAGGAGCAGTTTACAATTTTGTACATAAAAGTATGCAAATACAAAATGGAGAGCCAGGTAAAGACCATTTCCAAAACTGTGTTCCTACAACTGTTTTCCTAATATCCATAGCTGAGAACGAAAAGGCATAGTGAAGTGCCACAGAACTGTTTGTATTAAATACGTACACACCTATTGATTATGACATTTGCAGTTCAAGAACATCAAAAAAGCTGAGAAAGATGCATAATCCAAAGTAATACTGATAGCTCACTGAAGAGCCAACAGTACCGAGGTGACAGACTGCAGAGACTTATTCTCACCCCCAGTTTGATTTGAAAGTTGATATTGCTGTAAATTCATGTGATGGCAGCACTTAATACTTGGGCCCTCACATTTCATATGTCTTCCCTGAGTGTCTTCACATACTTAATCCAAGTCCAGTATGGAAGAAGTTAAAAGATACTTAAATGTTCTTTCCTTAGGTACAACTCGGTACAACTGAAGTAACAGACTGGAATTCGCTTATGGCTTTTCCTCAGTGTCTCAGAGACCATCATCTTGCTGCCAGTAGCCCTTGACATGACGCCAAACCCAGGGCAGACTTAGAGCAGTGGCAAGAGCCTCAGCAGGGTGATCCTTTCCCACAGACACTGAGATTCTCTGCTGCTCTCTGTAGCACTCCTGAAATACTTCATGTATGTAAAGATGCGTTCATGGTCCAGAAGGTCCCTACTTTGCTGTACCCACTGGTAATTGATGGGTAGGATTTTCTGCATGTGTAGTGATCACTGACCAGAGGGAAAGTTTATGCAAAAATTCTGATTCATAAATATGGATATGCTTGCGTGAGGAAAAACTGATTTTTTTATTGAGTTTGTCCTTCCAGGCATGTTATGTTGCATTTCTGATATTACAAAGGAATAAAGAAACTCTGTGTGAGGTATTCTGCATGGCCAAATATTGTAGTCCTTACTCAGAGCTTACTCAGGAAAAAACACCTTTGACTTCAGTGAGGATTTGCTTGACTAAGGACTGCACAGACTGTTTTGAATCTTACCAGCATTGCTTGATGCTAATGTTGGGCAACAGTTCTCATTGCTAATTTGCCTGCCTCGTCCTTCTACTGGGCTCGGGATCTGCTTTTGCTGTGTGTTATTCATAGCTTCTATTGCTAGTTTAGATTGCTTCTCTTTGTGCTTTTCTTTCCCAGCAAACATTTTGCAGCTACTGTTCTGCTGCTGGTAGATGAGCACAGAACCTGATATGCAGGACTTGAACCTCAGCCCAGATTCAATTAACACAGTTAAACACGTTCTCACTATGGTGCTCAGAAGGCATTTTGATGACCCTCTTTCAATGAAGCATAAATTTGTTTAAGCTGATGTTTTTACAATGCAAAAATATAAGGGCTTGATTCACAGATCTTAAGACCAAATGCTTCTCCAGTAAAATAGATGGAGTAGCACCCATTTAGAGCTGTCACAAGGTCAATTGTAAATGCTTATTCTGACCTACAATAGTCACCCAAGAAAGTTTCTAAACGTGTGCTGTAGCATCACTGTTTTGTAGTTTTAATAATACTGCTTTAAAGTAATATCCTGAGTAATAATTAATACCAGATTATGCCATACCCTTCTAATATGCAGCAAATCTAGCAAGATTATCACTCGTATGTCTTATGAGCCACACCTAGCCATGGTTTATCCTCTATTCATGCTACAGGGTACGAAATTCCTGGGTGCCAACCTGCCTATGGCAACCTAGAATTCTCCAGGGCAGGCTCGCAAAATCTTCACCTACTCTCTGGGACAGGTAACTAATAAGTGATGTTTTGTGAAGTTATGCTTTCTTTCTAACTTTCTGATGTCTGTAAAAATGTTTCATTTCTTCATGTCAGTCTGTGGTCTCTCATTGTTCAGTTCCACTATGTTTTCTGGACTAGGGGAGTAACAGCAGATCTGTTTGTTATAGTACTCTAGATGCTTGCCTCAGCCAAGCCTGTAATAATTGTTATTAACATGCATAAAAACTGAAAGTTGTTTAAGAAGCTGCAAAATCCACAGCTGCCTACTACCACTTAATCGCTTTTTCTGATGAAGTAGTTTGACAATACGGGTGCATTGCACTTCACTGTTGATACCACAGTTATCTGGGCAGTTCACCCACCTTTCTTAATTGCTGGTATGTATATATATTCTCTTTCCTTTATCAGGTTTACATTAACCTTGGGTCTCCTGAACTAAGGATTTTTTCAATGCTATAGGTACAAAATACTGAAAGGATGGAGGAGTTATGACTGACTCTGGTTTATATTTCTATGCAGCATGTAGTATAAGTTTAAGTAATGACTCAGTTTTCTTTATTTTGCTTAAATTCTCTTCTACCTTTCTCCTGAAAGCACTGTCTGTTCTTTTTTGCTTGACTTTATTTCAAGTGGCAGGTATGTAGAAGAAATGTCATTCACTAATCCTATAGCTTTCAGTGACATATGAAATATTGTAATATATTTCAAAGTAAGAAGGTAATTAGGTTAAAAAAAAGACTAAGCTTCAGATTTGTTCTTGCAGTCTATTGATTTTCTCTGAATAATGTGTGAGAATTTTCATCTTAAGAGTGCTGCTAGTGTAGGGAAGACATAAGTGAGATTCTTTTTGGTATTTTTTCCCACGGTCTACACTCTGTGGAGTAAAAAAACTCAGCAATCTTGAAAAAGTGGTCTAAATTCCTGCTTTTCAATCCCCTGGGATTCTGCAGATACACTCTACTCTTACCTGGAGCTTGATGCAAAAAAAACTTTGCTCTACTGCTTGTTCTTGCTAAAATCAAGAGATGATCAGTGAAGTGAAACGTAATCCGGGCATATAAAACTCTTTCAAAAAATGTTTGACTCTAATTCCAACTTGGTTAAATATTTGGAAATCCTTTAAAATGAGAACAAATTCATACATTCACAGTGTAATCAGTGAGTTTGATCTTGCATTCTGTTTTTAAATGGATGTCCACATGGAAGTTCTGAGTCTTGGGATGACACCCAGTCATCTTTCTGTAGAGCTCACTAAAAAAATATCTTTTTTTCCTACCACCACTGTCTACTTGTAGTTGTTACTTACAAAATTAAAAAAAGCTTACTCTTGTAGAGGACAATACCACAGTTTATCTCCATGTGTACTACAACTTAAAATGCACAAATCCAGCATTTTAGCTCAGGCTATTTAGCCATTTCATAAAAAAATTAAAATAAACAGCCATTGAAAGATAATTTTCATTTTCCTGCCTGCTTTTTGGAAAGTTCACAAGGATCTAAACTTTTAGAGAAATTTTTGTATTTCCTGAAAGCCAGCTTGTTTCTTTCCTGTTGATTAACTCCGATCTTAATCGCACTGTTTCAACATATCTAGGCTGTAAAAATATATCTGGAAACTTGCTTTCGAGTTATATTGGAAAATACCATCTCGCTGAAGGAACTAATAAAAAACCCAAACATTTGTTTGGTAAAATGAAAGATAGTGAGTATGACAAAATGAGGATAGGTTCTATTTTATCCAGCCTGATGCACCTTAACCTTTAAAAACTAATAAGAAAGCAGTTACAGTATCAGCAAGAGAGTTAAAGTAAAAACCTATGATTTGATTAACCCAGAATGCTGAAGTAGTTCAGTTATAAGGCACCAAAAAAACCCCAAAATATATGGCCTGTGTTTATGTAATCCACATCTCAAGGCACAAGAGGAATTTTTGGGAAAGACTGGAGTAATGAATCTGCTTCCTCACTCTGTACAGTTCTCTGGGGTGCTCTGTCCCCAGGGCAGCTGGAATCAGAGCGCTCCTGGGGCTCCTCTGAAGGAGCACATTGTGCACTGCTTTTCACATGAATAGTGTGAGCAGCTCTTCAGATGAACACCTGCTGCCTGATTTGGTTCCTCCACATTTGCAGAGAGCTCCTTCATTTGCTGGCTCACTCCAAAAACTACCCAAGAGCCAGTGTCAAGGTGCAGGACTGGTAACAAGCGTTTGGAGGAATGCAGTCCTGTTCCCTCTCCTTTCCCGTACAGATGCAAAAGAGGTGACAAAACAGAATCTTACACTGAAATCCAGTGCAGCCAAGGGAGCAGTATAAAATACTGAACTAATAAATTATGACATTCAGCTGGGAGGAAGGTTGTGTGAAATGAAGGCACAACATGCTGAGCAGTGGGGAACTTGCTAGAGGTGAACTCATTTATACTCTTGCAGAGTAGAAGACTTCTCAGTTAACAAGTCCCAAAATAGTGTGCTGCAGTGTATAAAACAAGGTAGGGCTCGAAATAATTAGCCACAGATGACAGATGGCAGCTCCTTTCTCTTTTTTTGCTTCTTTTCTTTTGCTGTAATATCAAGTTGATCAAAGAGCTGAGGATCATTTGTTATTGTAGGAAAACTAAAAATATCTTGAAATATTCAGGCAAAATAAGTTCATTCAGGTACGAACCAGTAGCTCTCATTGTTCCTGTTCAACAGCTTATACATGAGTCTATGTGTAGTAATAGTTTCCCTCAGAATCTGAATTACATGTGCACAGCTGAGAACTTGGGTGTGAGAATTTAGGAGTATTATTTAATCAATTTACTAGATCAAATTATTAATTTATTTAATTTAATTGTTTGCTTGTGTTAACAAACCAGTGATCTACTCTACTGCCAGAAAGCCTTCCCAAAAGTGTCCGGAGCTCTCCTCTGTGGCATGTCACTTGAGCAATGTCATACAGCTGTGTGTGACGGGAAACAAATGCTAAAGAACAGAGATTGCAGTGGAACTGACTGCACTAATGACCACTGGAGGTGTCTGAAGGGTCAGGAAAGAGCAGCATTACCTCTCGTGCTCTTTAGGAGTAATATCTGGCAAGCATGGGTACTTTTTTAAAGGCAAGCACCTATGGATTCAAGTTAGAGATACAACAGGTTTTTCTGTCGTGTATGACTTCTGTCACAAAAGAGAATGAGGATGCAACTGTGACAGATGTAGTTAAAAGGAAAATTCAGTAATTTGCCCAAAAAATGTAATATATAGTTCTTGTAATGGAAGAAAAACAGTAGCATCTGCAGTTCCTCCCCTACCACCAGTCCCACAGTAATTCTGTCTGACTGGTTCTAGAGCCAAAAGAGCATATTTAATTTTATCAGCAGTTTAGCATAACCTTTCTGATGGAAGCATTAAGCCAACCCACCTAAATGAGTCCCTTGAACCAGACAAAGATGAATTTCAAATCAGAGGAAAGATAAAAGGATTGGGAGAGGAAGAAAATAGAAAGGAATGAAACAGTTAAGGTGAGAACAGAGATTATAACCTCTGTCAGTTAACCTATGTCTGGATGTTTTATACGAAATAAAACAGGAACAAAATTCTATCCCTACTGCTAAAGCACATTTCTCTAGTATTCCCCTACCACACGTCCAACCTCTGTCCTTTAATAGAAAGGGTAAGATCAATTTCAGATTGCTTCTGGGCAGTGGGCTTCACCCATTCTCATTACATTCCTACTACAAATAAACTGCACCATTCAGGAGGAACAACACTTCTGTTCCAGCACAGCTTTATCCAGATGAATCGGGGAAATAAACAGACAAAAACAAAAGTGAGAAAGGTTTAATATCACAATTAAAATATAACTTTATAAGCTTGTGAGCTGATGTGGCAGGCTGCTTTCAGTAATTTCCAGAGGGAGTGCTTATCCATGACTACAAAGTGAAGCAATCTAGGAGCTGGCCACTTGAAGCTGTAAGGAGAGCTACTGCAACTCAAGGCAGCCTGCTTAATCACCTGGAGAACTCTCTTTAGCTTTCTAATCACATATTGAAGTCTACTTCTAATTTTGCTTCCTCAGTTTTTCAATACCTTACTATTTTTTTCCCCTTTCTTATCACCTCTCGGTAGTCTGGATTCCCTAGCGAGATGCAGTGCAGACGGGCAGGATTCTGACCGACATTAAAAACCAGACAACAACTGTTCAACAACTTCAAATAACTTTCTGTCTGAGGCAACCCCCTCCGATGGCCTGTGTTACATCAAGACATATTTACTGCAGTCAGCCTTTGCTGCTGGCTTTCTTATCCTTTTGAACCCTGCAACTTTACACTGTAACTCACCATTTCTGCTGGTCAAATATTTTATGCAAACTTATCAGCCTCTGGGAAGCCAGGAAATAGTGGCTTTTACAGAGGTGAATCTTCTTCCAGCCATGTGAAGAGCAGAGTCTGGGCAGCAAGCAGTGAAGATCCCTTAATCCCTAGGAAGGGTCAGGGTCATTATGACTCTGCTCTCTTAGACAAATGCTGTCTGAAATTTGTCATGCCAGCAGTTACCTCCCTTCTCTCCCAGTTTCACCAGCAGCATTTGGACAATGCAGACAAAGTGAAGCAGGGCATGAACGTGAACAGAGTCCTTCATTATGGAAAGAAAATAAACATGTACTTCCTACCTCTAGAGAATGAGCCAGAAAGCATGTATTCCTCCTGGAATCACATGCTGGTTTTCTTCTTCTGGAACCATATTTTCCAGCTCTCCATCCCTTCATTTTCTAGCAATAAAGAGAAACAAACTGAACAGGAACAGTGCTTATTCAAACTTCTGTAGGATCACTTACCGAGCCTAAAGGTTTGCATTTAAGCCACGATGGGTCTACCTGCCACAGCTGAAAACAATTAGTTGCCACTTATAGGAGAGCCTAAAAGAGGCACTAGGAGGCAGCTTGGAAGAAAGCAGAGATTGCAGTAACAATTTCTGCTGCTTCCACTCTTTCCCTCTGCTTTAGTCACCTTTGAATTTGGGCACAAGGCTCCTGCTGTTTCACTGTGAACTGCATTCATTTCTCACATACTCAGGTATTTAACCTCAGAAGCGTCTCATAAGCAAAAATGCTCATCTCATTAATAGGAGACAGAAACATATGTGGAAGGTTCCAGTTCCAAATCAAGGTAGCAGAAGTATTAAATCAGTCCTCAGAGAGCTGGCTCAGCCCTTCAGTCTCTGCTCAGCCCTGCACCAAGTACTGGGCTGAGGATCCCAGTGACAGTGCACATCCTGGTTTGTAAGTCCATATTCTTCCTTCTCCATGAGCTGCTCTGTACCCTTGCAGGTCTGGATTCTCACAGTTCATTTTCATTTGCCCTTTTGTATTTTTTCAGTACACTGGAGGAATCAAAATTGTCTGCTGAAGAAACTTCATTTAAAATAATCAAAACGCCTTTCGTGTCTATTTTTGAAAGCTGTGATTTTATTCATGGTATTTCTATTCAATCCGTTCAGAACCTCAGGTTATGGATAGCACCTTTAAATAAAGGAAAACGTGTGTCTTTATTATGAGCATATTTTTAAAACCTTGTCACGTTTCACTGACAATAATGGCATTCATTTAAGACAACTCAGTGCTGACAGATGGTCCTCTAAGGGTTTATTGCATGTCAACATGTAACTGAATTTTCATGTCTTAATCACCTCATATTATTGTTAATACTGAATGCTTTTGCTGGATAGATTTATCTGTGGGCTCCTGATATTTGTTATAGAAGTCACCCTTCTGCAATGAAAGACTGTTAGGTCATTATAACCAAAACATAATTCAGTTTTATTTTTAAGAGAGATCACTCTTTTCTACCTCTTATGAATAAGGCCAGTACAGTTTAGACACATTTACCATATGATATATCTTGTCAGGTCTGAATTTTTAATTGTGTGAAGTATGAAAGAGTGAGGAACTCACATCCAAAGTAAAGAAAAGCTACCTTCCAAAATGCAGTGATACATCTGTTTTAAAGTAGCTGTATCAAATCTACAGGTGCCTCAAACAGACTTTCATGCTAAGGATCTATCCCACAGCACCTGGCGCTCCAACTGCTAAACATCTCTTTATTTTCCCCACCTCCCTTCCAAATGACTCTCTAATTTTTCTGATAAAGGATCCCTCTTCTCTGGTTTAAATTCTGCCAGAATGCCTGGAACCTAAGAAAAGGACTGTTACTTGTGTTATGGGTCCGTCAGTCATTTGGAAACTATCTGAATTCCAGATTTGGATCACCCACACATTTGTTCTGAAACATATGTACAGGCCTTCCTTCTCATAATCCAAACTCAGCTTCAAGTTGTTTATTTTGAAAACAAGTACTGCAAAGAAAATTCAAGTGGTTTAATACTTGCAATAAACTCCTCCAAAAGCTATCTGTCTAAATACATTTGTATATATATCTACAGGAAAGAGACATATGCCTGCAATTTGACAGGCAAACTGTTCATACTCCAAAGTTTCAAATATTTAACAAACTTCTTCAAAAGTATCGGAGAAATTTGGTGCATGTGCTGTAATGAAAAAAAAATGCTGACAGACCTTGGTAAAAATTTAAAATAAAGTATAGGTAAGCTGAACAAACTCTTTGTGAGCCTGAATTTATAGGAAAATGCCTTTTGTAGAACATGGATACAAATTTGCCAAAGCAAATTTCTTTAAGTACAAATGAAGCTGCTGAATAAAGACTGCAAGGGAATTGGGATTTGTGGACTTGACTCTGGGTCTGAGCTGCAGCATGTAATCTTTTTCCCCAATAAAATGTTTAATTTCAAGTCTGTAGTTGGATTCTCAGGCTCTGGATCTTGGCTTTGTAATTTGATCCCATCCCCCTCCTAATCAGATAAAGCAAGAGCAAGGTTAGACACAAAAACTGCAGACAAGGAAGATTTGGCATTAACCTTTTGAAACGGTGACCCTGAGCATGTAACACATAATCAAAACTTGATTAACATAGAAATCCAATTACTGCTTCATTAAAAATCTTTCATTAATCTAGAAAACACTTGTAAAATGCTTGGGCCTCATTTCCAAACAACTACAACTTGGAAAAAATATTGTTGAGGGGTCAGATTCAATGTCTCAACTGTCATCTCAAAGGTATTCCTTCTAAGCTGGAGTTTGAGTGCCTTTCTTGCAGCATGTCCACCTTGGGCAGCCTCCAGAACCATTCCAGAGTCATGTCCAGCAAAGACGTGCTGGAATAAAAAGTCCTGTGTAATCCAGACCACCAGACGTGGACCATCAAGAGCTGCTGGAGCCAAAATTCCTTGGTAGTCTCAAGATCAAGTTGGCAATGCAGTCCAGCTCCCTTGAGTAGTAACGCAGCAGCACTGAGGACATGCTGGCATCTCTGCCATCTGTGAACGTCCCCAGAGGTGTCTGTCCCCACCTTCTGCTCCCTGGGGTGTGAGCTACAGGTCAGGAAGGTGTCTCCCAGAGCCTTGCCTCTTGCCTGGCTGATGATCTTCATCTCTGTGATCCAAAAATCAGAAACAAAACCAGAAGTGTGGCTGGCTGCATTCCTCGAGCCAAAGAGCTCATCTGTTTGCAGAGGTTCACGGCAGATTTACAGTGTTGGGAAAGTGTTTCCAGGAAAGCAAGGGCACAAAGCTGCCCCAGCCCCTCTGGCTGCCTGCCATGTCTGTCGTCAGTGGTTAAAGCTGGGTTGGCACAACTGGGTGCACAGGTTCTCCCTTTGCCTTTCCTGGAGACCCTCTTCTTTATACTCTTTCACAGAAAGCACCTCTACAGAGTTGACTGTTGTTGACCTTCCCCTAGATAAAACCCCACAGGGTAAAAGAAGAAAACATTATTTTTGAAATTCTGTTCAGAATACATTTTTAAACTTTTCCTCAGTGCTCCCAAATTCCGGATCCTAGGAAGTTTTATTTTAGAATGTGACACATCGCAGACATGAAGCAGATCTGATAAACACTTTAAAAGCATTTAGTGGTTCATTTTTGTGGGCCCCCACGCCATCTAAGCAAACAAGAAAGGAAATACTATTACCTCATCTCGTACACACAGAACTGAGTCAGGAAGAGGGGGAGTTATCTGATGAGATGTGATTGTCTACGTCTGAGATACTTGACTAGATTCCCTTTGTAATTAACGGAAATGGATACTTCCAGATTTGCGTCAACTCGTCTAAAAGTAGGCTTCTAAAATAGGTCAGATTAATTTCATCCTGATAGTGCCTGCTCTTGACTAAGAACAGGAGCCAGAGCTGACCAGCAGTAGGCAAGCTCAGTCTTGCCTTAACTCTCTTGAGTGATACAGCCTTTATCAAAGCCAGGTTTAAAACTCAGAGAACCAGACCTTCCAGATTAGTTCCTTATTACACATTCTTTCTTTTGAGCCAGGCTTTCCCCCCCAAAATGCTATTAGTTGTACTTAGGATTTCACAGCTACATTAAAATGTCTGTTTCACTACCCAGAAATGAGAACTTTTGATATGGGTATTTTTCAGTATATTTGGCATGGGCATCTATCTTGCCTTTGTTTTGCATTCCTTTCACTGCTAATTTTCCTCCTAATACCATTAATCAATTTTTTTTCACTCACTTCAGGAGCAATGTGAAGGAATGTAATCAGTCCTTTCGGGGAGAATTTCCCTGGTTCAAAAAAATGGGTTTGCTCTGGCTTTAGACTACATTGCAGAACCATCTAAAACCAGAGCCCTGGGGTGGCAGGCAGACATGAAAGTGCTGCCAAAGCAGTTTGACCAGCGAGGTGGAGATATGGGGTTGCTGGAATACTCCACTGATGGGGCAGACCCATAGATATCAACTCTCATGGAGTAAAGGTTCAGGGAGCACCTGAACCTAAACTCTTTGTCGGCCACCTGAGGGTAGAAGGCTCTAGAAATCCTCCAGCCTCCAGGCAACTGAACATCCCCAACTTTGCATGCCAGCACTCCTTTGTCATCAGCCCATCTGCCAGGCAGATGAGCTGGCAGAAGATCAGACAGGTACAATGAAAACCTGCTTGTTTTCCAGCACACCTTCCTCACAATAGGCCCTTATCATGTGGCATCTCAGCTTTGTCTGAAATCCAGTGGGAATGTGTTCACCTAGAGCTTCTCCAGCCAGCACTACAGATTAACCCTGACCAACAGCTGCAGGCTGAGATAATGTTTGTGGGCGCAAATTTCTGTGCAAATACATGTTTCCTTAATTTTATACTTTTAATGAGTATAAACAGAGCTAATCAGTGAAAATACTACTTTGGAAAGTTTAAAGACCTGTTTTTAATAACCTTTAAAGTAGCTTCCCTTGAGAGGTTTTCTTTCACCAGTCTAAATATTTAATATTGTATTTACTGTCCTTGTTGTTAGAGAAATATTTTAATGAAGCAAAGTGGGTAATGACTTGCAAACCACTGATTGTCACAGGAGCAGTACGTTAGAGATCATCAAAAGAAATAGACAACCACTTGTGCTAAAGGTGGAATAATCTACAGGACTTTTGAGCCTGCGCTGTAATTCCATACTCCTTGAAGCTGTCAGAATTTCAGGAAGACCATAGGATTTGTATTTTCTAAGACATAGCATTACGAGATTGCTAAGACATAGCACTACCAGAATTTTATTTGCAAATAATTCCTCTCATTTCTCCAGGCTGTACTTTTTTCCATTGATTTATTTTTTTAGTTTTACATATATATAAAACTAAAGAACTATGAGGTTCTTAGTTCTAATGTTCTTAGTTCTTATGTTCTACCCATAGAACATAAAGTATGAATCAAAATATAGTGATTTACCAGCATTAAAAAAACCTGTGCAATGAACTTTTCTAATTGACTGATATGTGACAAGCAGAAAAAAAATGCAGCTAATTTATGGAGTTGGTTGGTTTGTAGAAAAGGGAAAATGCTAAATGGTTGACTTCGTGACTCCATATTTTGACTTTCTCTCTTTTCCCTCTTTTCAACTCTGGTTAAATTACCACTATCAAATTTACGGTAGTACAGAGCAAAATTAATCCCTCCTCATGAAAGCCTCAGATTTGTAGAACAAAAAACACAACAAAGCATAAGGAATGAGAACCCAAGCCTGTAGTTATGTGATGACATGGGAAGATAATGATAAGGGGAAGGTTTTCAGAAAAAGAACATCTGTTTCATGAGATATGAAAAAAACAAACAACAAAACAATAAAACAAACAAAAATCTCATGAAATACCTTTGATTAGCATAAAATAAAAATTGAGGCTCTGATCCTGTTATTAGAGATGCAGAATTTGATACATTGCATTTTCTTCTTTCTGCTGTGTCACTAGCTTTGCCTTTGCTTCTTAGATGCTTGTTCATATAGAACCAAAATCAAGAGAAAACAACAGGGTTTACCTCCAACCAATAATGTATCTAGATAAGGCTCAAATCGTGCAGAAATAAAAGCCATCTTGGGAATCCTGGGAAATCTGCTCTCAGTGTTAGAGCTATTAGTACCCATTCAATGGTTACAGTCTAAGATTTGGGAAAATTTCCCAATTGTGCCATTCATGAGTGTAAGTTTCATTGTGCCATTGCTTAAAGTTAGCTGCCTTTCCAGAACTTGCTTGACTCAAGACAGATATTAAAGCAGATAATTTAACACTTTCCCAGCTGTGGTCTTTTCTCTCTCTCTTTCTTTTTTCTTCTTCCATGAAAGCGACTATAAGGTTTTCTCCCATTCAGCATATTCTTGTCAGAACGTAATTTGTTTTCTTCTAAAAGTTTGCCTTTCCATCTAATAACTTATGTTTAGTAAGGACTGTTATGCATCTACTATTTAAAATTTATTAATCCCATCATAAATCAGGGATTATTTCCTATCTAAAAATTATATGTCCTCTTGAAAACCATCAGCTGTTTTAACATGTATCAGATGAATCAAAGTACACAGAGAGGAGGGGTTCTCCTAGGGTTGGGAGAGTTTAAAAATGTCACCCCATCTTTCCAGCTTGGGTGGAAATGAGTAAAGCTTTTTAGAATTATGGTTTTCTGGTTAAGAATAATTTTGATCTTTGAAGCTGCCTGAGTTTTGCCTTAATCAGTGAAGTTTTTTTTCTTTTTTTGAACAAAGTTACAGCTATGGTTTACTACCCAAAACATCACGTGGAAGAGTCCATGTGTGTAGACTGTTTCAGTAAAGCTCATTAGAATAGTTTTTATTTTAATGGATTGAATAATCTCATTCTGAAAGCAAAGAATTCAAGTTCAAAGTGAACTTCAAGGGAGAAAATGAGCTGGAAGTTTATCCTTCTAGTACAAGCTTCAGCCTGCCAAAACCTACAAAACTGTCCAGATTTGAATCTAAAAACACATTTTGGCATCTCAGACCAGCACTGCCTTCCACCTCAGGATCGAGCTTTACACAGAACTCAGATTTTTAACCCCAAATTTCCCCACGTAGACAGGTCTAGGCACATAGGTCTATGCAGAAGAAACTTCATTTGAGGCGTCAGAGGTTTTGCTCCTGCTTATTCTTCTCACAACTGAGACCCAAAGCAAGAAGTACCTACATGAGGAAGCAGAAAACAAAGTTATTGGAGGTGATTAACCTTCCCCTTTTTCCTCTTTTATTAAGCAGTCTCCAGCTGTTACTAACTTAACACTCCTGGCATTACCATTATATTTGTATCCCAATAGCTCCTCTTCTTCCCAAAGGTTATGCTCCCTGTGTCCAAAACTTCCCAGTGCAGCAGGATGCTCTAACATTCCCTGATCTGGCTTGACTTGCATTAACTGCACTTACCCAGCAGCCTCAGCTTGGGCATGTTTATTCAAAATCGTAGCTGGAGGACCTACTGTCTACTTTTCATACAAATCCTGGTGATTAGATTTTTAGAGCAGCAGAAGACTTGAGATCATATCTCTTTTCTCTCTAAACAGTTTTGACACTGTAACTGCCACTTCACAGAAGAAAATCCAAGTTGCCAGGCTACAGGAAGGAAAACTGACCACTCTTCTTTCCCAAGATAAGCAGATGAGTAGCAAGAACAGGCCAGAAGCAGAGCAAGTGAAAGGTGGTATGATGTGGTAACATCATCAATGAGGACATGTAGAAATGAGCGGCATGGGTTCTCAGTTCCCTCGATAACGTCAGAGTTTAATTCACCAAGTGAAATATAAAAATTAAATGGTTCTATTAAGTGGAGCTGCATTAAACGTCAAATTAGAAAATATTATTTTAAGAGAATATAACTAGAAGTGGTTATCTAAGTATAACTGCAACCACGCAATATGTGCAATTGAAATAGAGCACTGTGTTGGCAAAACATTAGGCTGTTTCCTAGCTCAAAGCTGCATGGATCAAGCCAGCAGCAATTGTAAGGCTTTTGCATTGACTTACTGAGCTCCTATCATAACTCGAAGAGGAGAAGCCAGTCATGCTGTAGACAGCTCAGATAAGTGTTCCTTGAAGATTGACATGTTGTTCCCAACTCTCTTGTCTAATTAAAGACCCAAAACATTATTCTACTGCAGCTGATGGCAGTGCTCACTTAACATCAAAGAGAAACAAGATTTGCCATTCGTTTATGAAGAACTATTTTTACCATATGATTAAAAAAAACCAAGAAAATTTACAATGCATCCCGTGGTAGCACTGTGTGTCCAAGTGGTGGCAGATCCCAGTTCCATAGTGCCTCAGGGGTCCCACCTAGAGCCAAGAGATCAGCTAAATACTGAGGTTGCAGTGTCTGAACCAAGTTACATTCATCTCCAGAGATCCCAGCTCTGGCAGGAATCCCATCCTGCTGTTCAACTGGCAAAAATGCGAAAAGACTGAGGAACTTGCAAACTAAATAGACAAGGATACAAAAATCTCCATTGTGCGGATAAGGATTGAGGCACATGCAAAGTGGCTCACCTGAGTCTCATGCTTTGTTTTGTTTAAGACTGTAACTGAAGATAATTTACAATCAGGGCATAAGTTCTTCAGTGAAAAAACCGTGAAAACTTAGGGATTACACCTGGGTCTGGAAAGTCTTGGCTCCCAAATAAGTGAGGGGAAAAAAGGGAAAGATCTACAACCTTGCAATTGTGATACATTAATTGATTGCCATTCCCCAAACGAAATGCTGAACAATAAGATCTCTAGCATCTCTGTGGCAGTGATTGGGGTGGAAATGGAATTAAGCAAGACAAAAGTTTCTTCCTCCACAGAACTGTAATTACAATTTTAGATAAGGAAATTTTTTTTGGTAGTTTATTTAGAGTTGCTGCTCTATAGAGACCCGCTACTTCCATCCTAGTATGGTAAGATAAATCTGAAAGGAAGGTCCTGTGTGAAACCAAACCCTAGATCGTGCTTTGTATTTTAATGGAGATTCTTTCACAACATATTCCATTCTGGATAATGAGATAGTAGCAATAAATGCACCAGAAAGGACAGATGGAAGATAGTCAGCTGTCTGAATCAGAAGATTTCCAAAGTGCAGTAAACAAATTATTAAGCATACTTTTCTGGCTTGAGGCCAAGCTATACTCTAGGGAACTGGTCAAAGAGTGGATCATAAAAAGCTTTTTGGGAGCAGCTAAATTCTACAGCTGTGGTCTTTGTTTTTCTAGTACTTTGCAAGAACAGAAGGGGGAATTACGAAAGCGCCTATCGTACACTACCCATAAGCTGGAAATGCTTGAAACGGAGTTTGATTCTACACGTCAGTATCTTGAAATAGAATTGAGACGTGCTCAGGAGGAACTTGAAAAAGTAACTGAAAAACTGAGAAGGTTAGTAATGAACTTTTTGAAATAAACAGAGTTATTAGAATTTTAAAAGTGACTGTATTAAAGACATATGTAAGTAAAAACAAATATAGTCACAAATATGCATAATTTATTATTTATTGATTACACATTGTGTTTCATATTTAATATATAGATTTCATTTACCTGAATATGTATTACATGCACATGCAGTTATTTACATGTGATATGTAAAATGTCTCTGTACCAAAAGCAAATATGCTAATAGAAATACCCCTATATATGTGCATATATGGCATTATTTATGTATAAATAATACACATGTAGGGTAGTGCCACATGGTATTACACATACAAAGTTTATAAACACACTACATATATAGATATATATATATAAAATTTATACTCTATATATACAGATAAATCCTTTTTAAATTACTTTGTTAATTTTCTTTGTTTAGACTTCTTTGCTTTGATACAAGAGAATAGAATGGGTCTCCATCACTCAAAGCTGAGACTATGTTCAATTCAAATAAGATTAAGGCATTTTGCATTGTAGTATAGCAAATAATTTGCTTTTTAGTCTCAAGCAGAATGGAATGGTGCTGAAAAGCTATTATTTAAAACTGTTGTAGCTGTGGTAGATTGCTGTTGCAAATCGGAGACCTAGTTAGTGTTAATGATAGATTATGTTAAGCAAGCAGTCCTGACATTCCTGGCACTGATTAAAATGGTCTGTAGACTTAGCCTAAAATTTATCATTGATTCTTAATATCCATTTTTTCATTTGTTTTCAAAACTTCTGGAACTAGAATTATCCACTTTTGCAGGAATGTATTTGCATGTCTTGTGAGACTTTCCTAAACTGATATCTTAATGGAACTATTTGATTAATTCATTGGATGACCTAAAACAAAATTCAGAATAAATCATTCCAGGGCGATACCCAAAGAAATATTTTTCATTCCTTGCAGAAGGCAAAAGCCAAACCAAAACAATGACAAAAACCACCAATCAACTGAGTCAATCAAACCATTTTAAGCAAATTTTAAACAGAATAAGACTGTAAGATCTCAATTTAGGAAACATTCTAATGTGGTCTTATAACTTAAATGCTCCTCTAACTGGGGATGCTTCTCAAAAAGAAACTAAAATATGCAGGTGTTGTGGTGACTTTGAAATCTACACACACCTATCAAGAGCAGTCTTGAGATTCTCTATATAGTTTTCTTGTCAGCAATATTTTTCCTATCTTTTCAATTAGAGCAGAGCCACTGAAAGTAACTTCATTCTTGACACAGTTTTGCTTGAATACATTCCAGGACAGGGAACACTGGTACTCTTTTCTCTTGAAGCATGAATTTGGGCAGCTGCTGTAAAGCATCAGAAGAGCTGACCATCCCTCTCCTGTTAAAACAGAGGGGCTTCCTAGTCAGTAGAAAGCCTCTTATAAACATCACTGGGCATTAATGAGTTAAGCACCCTTTGAAACCCGGGCCAGGGGCTCACAGCCAAGTCTAGCACTCGTACTAGAACATCACATTAGCAGAACTGACTTTCCAATATTCTAATGGAACATTGTACCATATTATGAAGAAAACTTATATTAAAAATTATGTTTCAGGCAGGTGATTACTCCCCCGAAGACATATCATAATGGAAGCCAAAAATGTTTTACGAGGTGAGCTTTAAAAATGTTTCTATTGAGAATAGCAAGGCATCCTGCAAGCTGAACATCTAGATTTGTCAACCTGGAAAAGGATAATGTCTGAAAAAACCCTGTCATCCAAAAGCATGTCAGCAACATGTCACAGAGGAAAATCAAAGTGAGAAAAACAAAGAAGTAGAATTAGTTTCAATTATGTGCCTCTTTATTCACTGCAGAGGGAGAGAAATTCAACCTCTCATAAATAAATAGGCCCTGTGTGACAAGATCCCACTTGTGCACTGGAGAACATTTCTGTTATAAAATTTCTGTTTCTGTAAAGTGCAAATTTTTTTCCAAGAGGCTGAAAGACTACCCTTTTCTAATCCTTTCTGAAAGTCTTAATTTACCCAGAATTGCCTGTGCTGTTGCTAGACCTCCCCACTTTTACCCAAGAGAAGAGGTCACTTGTGTGGCTCAATGGTCAAGTTTTCAAACTCTCTACAAACGTTTAGAGATAGCTTCTTTCTTTTTTCTCAGTGGGAGAACAGTGCTGACTAGATTTGAAAACAATAATTGTAAAGCATATGTTCAGCTTTGAAAAGTGACTGAAAAGAGATAGGGGATTTCATATACCTCAGAGTGGTCCCTTATCTGACATGGTCAGCATAGCTTTTATAAGTTTAATCTAAAAAAATTTCAAAAACCAAACTTGGAACCACATCTGGACTTCAAAGCTCACATTGGGTTTCTTCCTTAAGGCTCTACCCTGGAAAACAACTTGGCGAGGTTCCCATCCTATCTTTTAACAGAAAGTAGAGTTATTTTAAGGCATGAGAAGTAAACCCATACAAGGCTATATTTAGCACTGAGATTAGCCCACACATATAATTGTTTCACCAAAAGCAAGGCATTTCACAGACTGAAGGGGTGTTCTGAACAGGAATCCTGGAGGAAAAACTATTGTTTCCATGAGGATGTTGGTGTAACTTGCGATAACAGAGAGACAAAAGTTTTTTGAACAAGAAGCTGCTCTTTCAAGAGTCACTTTTCAAAGCTAACTGCACTCTAGGAGAAATTCCCTTCTTTAAAGAAAGTCAGCCCAAGACTAAGTTTTACTTTAGATGTATTTCACGGCCTTAAGAGGGCTTGAGATTGAGTGGAAGCAGAGAAATAGAGGCTTTTGCAGACTTCCTCTTCAGTGGTCATCTGCAGTCTTAGGGAGGAGTGTGTTGTCTGGTGGATTGGAGCACAGACACCTGACACATTCAATATGGTCAGAATATTTTTCATTAGGCCCTAATTTGTTCAAGAATCGAAATATTTGTTTAATGGATGCACATATGTGCACCTGAAACCACATGAATATCTCCTAATGGCATGAACAACACAAAAATACAACAACAAATGGTAATAGGTTATCAATTCACATGACTTTATCCTTATAGCAGTTTTGCAGGATAGTGAAGCCTACCCTCCATTTTATTTTCAAAGAAGCCAGATTTACAAGGTTAAAATATTTCATACTTCAGTGTTCAGGCTATCTGGGTGTATTTTTTTCGGCAAACAAGGTTAAGTTACCATTTGGTCATCTGATCATTTTCAAATTTAAACAACTTTCCCTACTCTTTATTTCCTCTTCCCTCTATCTTACAGTTTTGCCCGAAGATTGATCTGACTCTGTTCCTCTTTTATCCCTTTAACACTTTCTTCCACGTATTTCTGGGTCCATTTCTCTCCTTGCCACCTACATTTGCTGACACTTCTTTTGGCACAGTGAATTTCCAGTTTGGGGTTTATGCATATACGTGCATGTGTATGTGCTTGTGTGCGTGTGTATGTGTTTGTGCTTATTTTGACTACCTTTGCATACTGTTCTCAATAGAAACACTTTTTGAAGCTCAGCTTCCCACTTACTGTGGATTTTTTTTAGATTGGATTTGACTGTACCGGGGGGTGGTCACTTTCTCAGTGCAAAAGGAATGTGCTAGAGAACTAGAGTTTGTGGGCTACTTTCTCCTAAAGATACAACAGGCAAAAATTTGATGGGCAAAGGCAAAAGAAGTTACAAAGAGAGAAGGAGATTGTGAAAAACTCTTGCAAAACCCTCTACCACCATCTGTGGCATGGAAGTGTTGTCATCGAAAAACAATTAATGATAATTAACCTTTTGGTCATCCATATCAAGAGAAAAAGTGACAACAGAAGCTGAGGAACAAACCCATTGTTACCATAAGTGAGTCTAGCCAAGCAGCAATCACTGCTGGTTTTATTCATGGTCTCAAAGTTATGGAAAAGGAACCTTCAGGGTCTCCCTTGAGCTGTCCACATCAGTAACCACTGCAAAACAGCCTTTGGTACAGGGACACTTAGAAAAGCCCGGAACCAAATTTTTTTCTTCCCTTTACTTTCAGGAAGTTATGCAAGTGCTTTTGAACACATGCAAACTTTTAGGGCATTGCAGGAGTTAACTGTTTAAATCAGTTTTTACACCACCTCCACTTGAACCACGAACTTCCTGAGTGCCAAGCAAGTTCAACCTGTTCCATTTTGCTTTACTAGACAAAAAATGTAGACCATGACAGAGAAGATGCTGGGGCACTTTAGGGCTCAGCCAGAAGGCACTGTTTTATTCCTCAAAATCCTTTCTTCCTGCACCATGGCAAGCATCCTTACCAGCAAAACAAAATATTTGTGCTGAGTAACTGCAGGCAAAGCCATTTTAATCCTCCTTGTATCAAGATTATCTCTGCTTTCTCCTGTGCCACAAAAAGCTGGGTACAGAGTACCCTGAGATTTGTCTCCATTGTGTTGTCAGCTAAATGGCTGGGAAAATCCCAAGTAAACCTAGAGCTGCATAAATCAATGTCTATAGAGAGGCTTAGTGGTAAATGCTGTGAGGAGCATGGACAATGCAGAGAATTGTAAACTTGAGTCAATCCTTTAAGTCACCTGGACACAAACACAATGGCACTATGAGATTGGGTGAGTATTGACCAAGTCTCACAGTACAAGTCTCAGAGATTTTCAGCCCATTTGGGTCACCACCTCAGCAAACGCTCTTTACCACAGATCCTCCTCACAGGAAGGAAGTCTCTGCTCAGCAGCTCTGTAAAACGTAGGCAACATCGAGACTTCCCCCAGGCTTGCAGTGCATATTGGAAATGGCTGCCCTGATTCTGGGCTGACCCTTGGTACCCCGAGGAGGTTTGCCCATGGGGATGTCTTTATTTATATCCACAGAGCAGATGTCCTTGGCACAGACAAGGTCCATGCAGCAGATGTTATTGCATTGCTGGGAGCCCCAGCCAGAGCTCTGCATCCCTTAAGAGGGGCACTGCAAGCCACTGGCCTGCCCTGAATGGAGAATTCTGATCATTTAACTGGAAAGAAAATCTCCATGGCAACAGAACTGGAAGAAGCATCACGTTGCCAGGAAGGGGTGGGCTGGACCCTTTCATTCGAAGCTATGGCATGTTTGGAAAACAGATCTTCATTCCAATTTCAACAGCCACTCCTAACCAAATGAAAAACCAAAGAGACTTCTTTAATCCCAGTCCCATCCTGATAACCACAGAAACAACACCCAGATCCAGACTTCTCAGAGGAAGTGCATTCTGCTGTATAAATGTGTATTACATCTGAGTTCACCCTTACAGTGAAAACACTTGCACATTACCTAAAATCTCCTCACTGCTGAAAATACTTTGACCTATTGATCAGTACAAATATATAGATTTGTTCAGACAAACTTTTCAACGCTGAGCTTCTAACATTTGCTTTACATTTGTTATACATCTTTCTGAGGTGATGGGTACTAATGAACAAGGAGTTATCCTCCTTAGGTTCTGGGAAGAGAAAACTACTACCAAAATACCAGTGTTTTTCCCACAGGCTGTGCAGCTTGTTCATTACAATACCAAGGTTACCATCTAAGTAACCTAAAGATGTGCAGGCTGAAACTTTTCTTTGGTGTGTTGCTCTGGAATAAGCAGGGAAGCCTCAGTTTCTGAGTTCATTCAATCCCTAAGTGCTGATAAAAATAAATACCCATCTTTTCCCAGCTAAGGTATCTAAATATACTTCCTGAAAAAAATAGGCAACTCCTTGAACTTTTGTTGAAAGAAGAAATATTCTCTTCTAAGTCACATGTTGATGCCCACATGTTGCTACAGTCATCAGGATTCTGCTGCAATTTCACAATAAATCTTTTATTTTTGTGCTGCCTAAGCCTACAGCTCAAGCTTCCTCTCTAACATGCTATTCTTGAGCCTGATGTAAAATTATAATTACCTTGTGCAAGTTCCTAGGCTGTAATGTGTGTCTGCACACAAGTGCAGAACAACCAACATATCTTCACTTCCTGCTGGAGTTTGCTGCTAAATATAGTAAGCAAATATGACAAAGAAGTTTGCTTAGGAAGCAGGTGGTAATTGCATTTCAAAGGCAACCACTGACTGGTAACAGGAGTGATAAGCAAATAGAATTCAAGTAGTGCAAGCCAAGGTTTTGTACTGATGTGAAAATACAGGTAGAAAACAACATGAAAAGCAATGCATTCAGTTACATGATATCATCTTTGTTTTAGGATACAAAACAATTACCTAGCCTTACAAAGAATTAATCAGGATCTGGAGGATAAACTTTACAGAATGGTAAGTTATCATAAGTGCTTTTTTTTTTTAATATATTAAATGTGGTTTTATGATTCTTAAGCCATTGGAAAAACATGTATGTAGCTATCACAAAAAAAACCTCTCAAGGTCTAAAAGCAATGATGCTTAGAAAAGATATCATGATGAGAGCTCAAGCTGTGTACAGTGACATAGCTCCACCAATTTAAATAGAGATTGCCTTGACTGATGATCTAGCTGAGTAAATTGTACCTTTAAAATAATTCTGGTAAATTTAGTTAATAACTTCATGGGTTTTAAATATTTATGTTTTCATTAAGTATCAAATTTAAATAAGGTAATCTAAGGTTTTCTCATGCTTCTTAGATGCTTCTACTCAGCCTTTGTTAAGTGATTTAATAGAGCTTGGATGGTCTGACTTAAATTCTTTTGTAACTATCAATCTCAGTATGTTAATTTCCAATCTGCAAGTGTCTGACACCACAATGTCAATGTCACTGTCACGGACCAATTAATAACCGAGAGGAAACCACTGCAGCCTTTGTGGGCCCCACATTGCTTGCAACACAGCACCACTGATCCAAAACAGCTTGAAGATGTCAAAAAGAAATGGCAATGCCATTGGTGCCCTGGCTCGTTGCTAATGCTGCTGGGACATTGTGCCCACTGGTAGGAGTAAAATTACAAAGGAATGTGAAGATAATGTTTAGAGAGGAAAGAATGACAGTTTTGAATTTCCAAAGATCTCAGGTAGCAATTGCGTGGATGAGCAGCTTCAAATGGGGGCAATGGTTTATTGCAGATTTTGAGTGAGTACAGACTATAGTAACATACAGGACAGGCACTAGCCTTTATTAATAAACAAATTTTTGAAAATGTCATTGTTCTTATCTCAGAATCCTATTTCAATAGCTAGCAATGAATAGGGGACTGAGCTTTTGCAACTGGCTAACAACAGGACAAAGTTACAGCTGGGTTGTAGCTGACATTTGTTCATAAATATATGTTTAAACACTGTAATAGCATAAATAACATATATATAAACACTGTAAAAGCATAAATAACATTTGGCCTCAGGTTATTGTGCTTTTTTTCCCCACTCCTCTTTTGTTGCTTTTTCTTTTTGCCCAAATCACCTCAGGATTTTGTCTTCATCTGTAGCCCAACATTTATTACCTATGCACCACAAAAGATAAATAAAGTGGAGTCATTTGGGCTGGTAAATGAAATAATAGCATTAGAAACACAGAAGGAAGGACTCCAGAAAATCCATGTGTTTTTATCAGGTATTTCAGATCAAAGCAAAGAATTTTTAAACTGCTGTTTCAGCATCCAGTTAAATCCTTGAGAAATTATTTCAGAGCACAGCACAGAAAGATGTAAAACCAGTCCCTTGGAGCACTGTGCCTTTCTTTATCCCACTAATATGACAGTCACTGAAGATAGCTTTAGAGGCTTGAAGAAGATCAATCAGGCTCTGCACACCACTTAACTCCAGACTGCTTTGCTTTCTGAAATATTGAAACTGAAGACATGAAACAAAACAAAACAAATGTGAAATAGAAACTCTATTAAAAGGAAAAAAGATGAGGAAGAAAGTACCATATCTGATTTAGATAAGTCAAACCTTTTGATTTTCAGGGCGCTCCAAAAGCCCTCAATACTTCAGAGACAGTTGAACTGAACAACAGCTTATGGTGGACTGGGCTCTTGGATACTTTTCTTTCCCTTTCCTGCTTAGGAGGAACAGCTGTGTGTATTTTTGTTTTGTTTTGTTTTGTTTTGTTTGTCATTCTAAAATCAAACACTTCTGATTTCTCTACCCTTATACAAATCCAAATATATAAACCATATGTTTACTTCCTCCCTCTCTCCCCTACCCCATCCCTTTGTATACACACATGTATCTACACACTCACACCCACACAGGTTTTGACTATTTAGTGGGCTCAAATTCAACAAGTAGGAAAAGAAAGACACCCAGGCAGCGGTCCCTTGCTCCCCTTGTAGATAACATGGGATGCTGCCAGGAGATGAGTTAATCCCTGCCCTAATAGGTGATCCACAATTCCCCCTCTCCCAGTGACTGGTCCTTCTCATCACAACTTTTGTAGGAGTTCATTGTGGTCTCCCTCTTCTAACGTTTTTAGGTATCCTGAATGTTAAAGCCTTTCATGCCTGCTATTGGTATAAGAGATGTAAAAGAATAATCATTAATTCATCAGCAGTCACAGAAAAGAAGCTGATGTAGCAGTTACTTTTCTTCTAGGCTCTGCTTCCTTTTGGGTGCTAATCTATAAAATATTTAAAAATATATGAAAGCACACTTCTGATCACAGCAAATGGTATCCAACTGAAACCTCTGTCACATCAGAAGTTGAAGTATAAATATAAAATATAAACCATGGTGTCTGATTTGGCTAAGAGCTAAAAAATGCAATCCTGGAATCAGGGGAGATCTTGCTGTATTAGACTGGGCATGACTAAACACATGGAACAGTAGAGGAATGTGGCACGGTGTTAAAGTTCTGCTGTCACTCCTCATAAAACTCCTGTTCTTACCACAGTAAGTGTCTTCAGCTGGAGAAGATTTCTTTGGTTTTGTAAGCACTGGTTAAGAAATGGAATATACAGTCTGTCTTCCTAAATAATTAATCTTTATAACTCTTTTCTCCATTAAGATGTGGGAAAAGACTGGGCAGAGTCCCCACATTTTGAACTGCAATTCCATCACAGCACTGTTCAATCAAATAACTTTTTATAATATTTAGTTCCAGTTGTCATCAGTAATCTTCGCTTATCTTTACACTTGTTTGAGTTTTTGGAGCATGCTCTGCCATGGTCCTGCTGCTCACAAACAGCAATTACAAGTAGATTATGCAAGTCATCCCAACCACATGGTTAGAAATCCTTTATATTATCTCAATCCAGTTGTATTCTCTATATGATCCTCTCTGGAATTAAGCAACGTATTTTAAAAAGCTTTTGAAGTTTCAAGGCTTTTGGCTGCAGTTAGTTCTGTAGATTTACCTTTAATGTCTTAAGCCAGGTTTTTAATGGTATCCTCTTTTGGGAAGAACTGGAGCCTAATAATAGCTGCTTAATAAGCCCAACTGCTAATGAAAATTACAACCGTTTCTCCTCCCCATCTGCATTTTGAATGTTTTTGAAAACATGATCACAGAAATCCAGCTGCAAAGAGCTCAGGAGACCTTATTATCCAGAAACACCCCAAAATATGTCTTTTTTTGCACAGTTTGACAAACAGACTGCTGGATGATATTAGCTTTGGTTCCCACCTCTGTAAAGCCAGCACCAGCCCTCAGCACACAGTGCCTTGTACATTTTATCATCTGTCAAGATGAAAACTCTTACATTTTTTCAATAAGAATGTACAAAGTTTACAGATAAATTTTACCATAGAATTTTTACAATATTACACATCAAATCCTGATTTTTCATTCATATTAAGGCAGACTGGGAGTGAGACTCTGCCATAAAGTTGAAAGAAATTATTATATAAGCCAGCAGTAAAGAGGGGTTTGTGTTAAGGATGATCATGTCTGAAATGCTGCACTTTCTGAGCACTGCACTGATTTTTATCCTGTTTCTGCCTCTGCCTATGAGCTGGAGGAGGACTAAGAGGTACAGCAAATACTTTATATTCTATGTTATTAAGAGTTATTTATCCAGCTCTTGAATATCTGTGGTTTTCCAGTTTGCTGGCCATAATATATACATAAGTATCTCCAGCTGGGGAAATCCAAATATGAATTAAATATGAGCTGGGCAATTTTAAGTGGTGCTCTGAGACCTTATGCCAGGGAAATGATATTTTAAAAGAAGCAGATTGCTGGGTATCCAGGCCAGGAAGGTAAAGAATATGGAAAGGGGTGAGGAATTTGATGAACAATTTCAGTCAGGCATTAAAAACATCTAAGTACCAGCAGTTTGGCTTTGCAATTTCAACCAGTGACTAGATGGCACCTGAGTCTCCTATGATACCTACCAGTCACAACCCCAATACGGTTTAAATCACAGGTGAAAGATGAAAACAATGGAGAGAAATCCTTTTTCTCATACAAACATAAGGAAAACAGAAGCCCAGCATCCTTAGGTTCTTGAATGGAACATGATGACTTTGACAGTGACTTTGAACAGAGTGATTTGAAGCCCATCTTTTTCATTTTCTTCCCTTTATGGAAGGAGAAGTTTCTCCTCCTCCCCCATGTCCCATAAAAATCAAATAGAGATGACCTAAATATACTTAAAAAGATTTGCATCCCAAAGACAAGAAAGTTTAGAGTCAGCTCAACCTGACAGGCTCATTTACTCACATTCAGTGAAGACAGCTGTGAATTTCAAGAGAAATTTATACTGGTTGGTTAGTTAAGGCAGAAGCCAGAGAAGGTTTGTGCTTTGTGGACTAAACAACTGCAAAATAAAATTTCTAAGGAAGGAAATGACCGTAAATGCCACAGAAACAAGTAATTTATAAAAATAGCTGTTGAAAAACATGCATTTCTAGGAGGACTTAAGGCTACATGGTTTTATGCTTACAGGCACTTTGCGCTAAAGATGTCCCTTTCTCACTCACTCTTCTCAATCATATTCCAAGTTAAAAATATTGCCAAGTAGGCAATAGGACCTACACATACTAGCACCTGTAGCAGCTACACAAGTTCAGACTGAGGAGGTTCATGAGTTTTGCAGTCAAATAAATGAATTCTCCTGGCTAATTTGGGAACATTAGCATGAGCACACAGGCTTTCAGACATCCTCAGTCCTTTCGCTCTCTCTGAACAGAGATTCACTTCCCATTGTTGCCCCATTGTTATGTGGTTGGCGATGGTTGCCCAATCCTCTTCCCAAGGCAGCCCAGCCACTCCCTGATTGCTCTACATGAATCTGACATCATGAGAGACTGTTCTGGAAACTACTCTCCATTTTTCCAAAAGGCATGGAACTGTTCTTCTGTTCTGTCTCTCCCTCTCAGTAGGACATCTTCCATGTAATTACATTCTCCCAGCTATGAGAAGCCTAGCGAAGGTGTAAAGTGACAATGAACCCTTCTCACTTCCAACACTGTCTCTGTTGCGTGATAACAAAACTCCTTCTTAATATGTCTTATCTCTTGGCCACTGATAGGCATTTCTGATACCTGAGGTTTTCAATCATTTTCTTCATCCAGATCTCCATGGTTTGGTCTCTGTCTCTTAGCACAATCCCTAGGGATGCCGTATTGACCAGTTGGGAGCAGAAAAAGCTGTTCTTTTCAAAATAGCTGAAAAAACAGAAATATGTGTGGGATGTGGGTATTTTTGGCCTGTGTATTTCTTGTAAGTGCCTCCGTCCTTTGTGATTATCTCCCAATTCACCACAATGACAGGGAAAGCAAGAACAGGAATAAGCCTGAAAAGGTGCTCTGTAGCAGGCATTTCACATCTCAAAGTCCTTCACAAAAGCTGGTGTCACCTGTGAATGTGAAAAACAAAGCATAGAAGACCATGTCTTGGCCAAGGTCATCAAGAAGCAAGGAGCAAATTTCCAAATAATTTCTAGGTTTTCTCTACCTAAATCAACTGCCTATAAAAAACATCAGAGGGCTTCCTAGGTTTCCTTAGACCCCAATTACAATTCAAGCTGCTTATCTCCCATTTCAGAATAAATTGAAAATGGCAAAGACAGAGAGAAGGAAAGAAAGAGAGAGAGAAAGAGAGAGAGAGAAAGAATGAGGGGAGGAAGGAAGGAAGGAAGGAAGGAAGGAAGGAAGGAAGGAAGGAAGGAAGGAAGGAAGGAAGGAAAAGGAAAGAAAGAAAGAAAAAGAGAAAGAAAGAAAGAAAGAGGTATACAAGGAGAGTACTGGTACTCAGTTAGTATATAGTATTTAGAGTATTTAGTACAGATCATTATAGATCATCTGTTTCATAATCTATTATTTTTTTTCCTAAATAAAGAAAAGTACTTTTTGGAAATAGTATTGCATCTGCAGAATCCAAAACCATTTCATTTAGTCAGTACAGGAGAGAATACAGAACTAATTGAGATAAGACAATGGCTTCTGTGAATTGAAAATCAGGAGAGGGATGGAGAAAGATGAATTAGTACATTTTCTGGTTGCATACTTTGAGCTCACAGAACACTACTAAAGCTATGAAGGATGATCAACATCATAAGACCTTTTCTTTATTATCACAAGTGGCATATACCTCCAGCAGAATCCTCTTTGCTCACTAGAGGTGTAATATTTAATCCTGTACTACTTTCTTTTTCTTTTTTCCTCCAGAAACAAAAATTTCTTCTTTCAACCTCCTGTCACTAACACAGCCTCAGAAGACGCTATTACATTGACTTCAGGGAATTAGCATCAGTCAACACCATCTCTATTCCCTCCAGCTATAATTTATTTGGCATTTTCTTATCAGGAAGGACTCTACCCTGGCAAGGCATGATGTGCAATGTGGGAGATGATAGGTAAAAGGAAAGACTATAAGCACATTTTGTCAACTTCATCTATAGTGCCAGAAGGAAGAGCACAGGCTGTGAAGCTGACTAGCTAGCTTAGAAAGGCTTCTAATGAGCTGATAGGAAAGACACCTTTTTCCAGAACAATTGCAATGCTGTAGCTGTAGGAAACTAAAGAAATTGATGGCAAGTAAAACTACCCTCTGGCTTCCAACAAGTTTGTCCTGCTGTCAGTGGGGTTAGATAATGAACTGATTATGTTCATTTATAAACAACAGATCCTCAGCGCTGCTGGTTTCCCAAAGAACTGGACCTAAGTCAGCAAAATAAAAGACTTCTAATCTGGGAGAAAACTTTTTGCCACAAAAGATATCTGGTGCCTGGAGCAAAGTCCTGAGCACTTGAAACAGATGAGCAGCCAGCTAATTCCTACTTAGAGGAGCAATCAGCCTGTGTAGTGATACCCTGTTCATCCATATTTTATATCAAAGAGCACATCTAAGCAGAACCAAGGTCAGGAGTGGCAGGACCCTTCCCCAGCCTGGGGCCAGGTTTGTTTGCGTTCATTGAATTTAGATAAAGTATCCCTGTTTATAATTTAAATCTGCTGCTCGGATTTCCATTCCAAAAAAGCTGAACAAGAGGTGACAGGTGCCTTTATCCTGAGCTCATGTTAGACACAGGACATGCATTGAACTGAAAACCCGAGGAATATTTCAAGATGACACTGTGACAAAAAGACCTTTAGCAGGAGGTGCAGGTGTAAACGGATTTTATTGCCATGTCCTTTTACAAAGTGTATGCCATGTAGGTTGGCATTATTTCAAATTAGGAGCAAACCCCTGCAGTTGTCAGTGCTAAGCTGAGGAGCTGTGTGAAGTGACATACCCTGCTCAGTCAAGTCAGGCTTGCCCTCATGAAGAAACGTTAAAGATCAACAGTAGTACTTGTTGTACCAGGAAGAAAAGTAATCATCCTGCATTTCTTTTACAAATCACTTGCACAGAAAGAAAAGCATGTTTTCACTTCACAAGCAGAACCTTGACAGCACTTTGCTAAACAGATTTCTTTCTGTGATGCGTTATTAATTATACACCAGTGTCAAAGTTTTTTTTTCCCTTTTACTGCTATGGAATTACATTTCAAGCCTCTAACATGGGGTAGTCAAGGAAACAAATCTTTATAAGACCTTTGCTAGTACAAGGTTGAATATGACATTAAGAGCAAATAATTCTTCAAGTGAAATGCCAGAGAGCATGATATCAGAATCCTCAGACAAAACACTACAGCCCCATGATGTTATCTTTAACAAAATTATAGTATTGGGAAATCAAGAAGAAAAATCAGATTCTGCTGCAAGTTATATTTAATCAGAAACAAGTGTTGTTTCCTGAAAAGGATAAATGCTATAATTTAACTCTGATGGACAAATTAGATCAGGTCAGTAATTCAGACTTGAGACAACACCTCATTTATCGGAGAAAAAGATGCTGCTTATTTCCATATCACTACTTTGCAGAATAGATCATCTAAAATGTTGTGGGCACAGAAGATACATTGATAGCACATTCATTTATTCAATTTCTCTGATCTATCATAAAAAGAAGAAAATGCCGAGCTTGAAGATCACACTATGAATTATATTGCTGTAGTTTTATTCTATCAAAAGGTCCACAGCAATCAGAAAAAGGCATTCAATAAGTAAACCTCTGCATGCCTAAACTCTATCCTCCTCCTCTTACAACTCTTTTAGTAAAGGGGCAAAGTAGATTACAAAAATTTCAGCTGACAGATAAATTTCTTCCCTGAAAAATACTTTTATTGCTTTGTCTTTCCCTTGGCATGTCTTCTTGAAATCCATCTCCAACTCTAAATGATTTTTCCCCTGCATTGAAACCAGGCTTTTTATCCTTTAGTCTTGGAATACCCTTCCTAGGCTCTGGACCTGCATCTTGGAAAGAGCTGACAATGTATACACAAGCACATTGTGTCCAGTAAAGCGTTTTCTCATTCCTCTCTTCTTTGATTTCTTAGGCACATCTTGGCTTCGTTTTCTATGTCTTCCCTCTTATATCTTCATTCTCCATAACAGCATTTGAGAGCAATTTTCTAGAGTGACTTGCCGGTCATGTGGCATGAGGAGTTCACTATCTGCTGTAGAAATTTGCTGTATTTTCTTAAACTGGTTCCTTCCTAGTTGTATTTTAAGTCTTGTTGCCTCTATACACTTCTTGATTATTGCAGAACATTTGTATGGAAGAATAAATTGGAGGAATATTTTGGAAAATGATTGGTATATCAAACTTTCACATCACTACAGATTTTTTCAATGGGCTTAAATTAACTAAATTCACACTTTTGACTATTCTTCCCCAATGTGCCATAGAATAATCTGGCATGAGAAGGATTAGAAAAGACAATTTAATTATATGCTCTGTCTGAGAAAATACAATTCAATTAAGGAAGATGTGATTATTAAATCTAAAATGCATTAGCATGCATCAATCAGCTGTATGAGCTTTAAATTAATAAATAGTTCTTTCACAGTTACCCAACTACTAGACAGAGAATCTGAATAAAACCCTCTAATAAAATTAGCCCAAATCTCTCAATGCATTTTTAAAAGCATAATTTATTGAATGGATCTTTATACAGCAACTGTACTAATGTCAATGAAATTTGTTCAACTATTGGGCAACGTTAAAGTAGTAATGTATTCTATTTTGTCCCTAAATCTAGGTATTTTGTATGAAGGGACTAATTGAAGTGAACATTGTACAACATTAGCATGTTTTTGTCTCAAATTATCTGATCATTTAAGGTTTCTATCAAAACTTCTCGTACTTTCCTGTTTAAATATTTTAGCTATTTTTCTTTCAAATTTCTAGTGTGGATACAGAGAGATATCAAAGATTTCAGTAAATAAATAGAGAAAAGATGCCTAGTAAAGTAAAATTATTATTTCAATACAAGATGCCAGGAAAGCAAATTAGAGTTTAAGTTACCAATTATTGAATCTATCTTGTTAAGATAGATTTAATTTCTCCTAATAGGGTACAGCCATTCAATACCCAACTCAGGATGCTGATGAAAGTTGTCTCAATGGGGAAGTCAATTTTGTTAGAGCTCCAAGTAAGCCTAGTAAGAAAATGAAAAGAATTCAAAATATGGTTGTGTCAACCTGCTGCAGTAAGGTTTCTGACATGTAAAGCCCAAGCCATGTGACTTTATGCGGTTGACATGAGGAGGAAGATGAGCAAGCAAAACTCTCCTCTGGAGACACTCCAGGGGCAGTGGTTCCCCTCTGTCCTTGGCTGGAGTTCTGAGAACCCTGCAACCAGGAGAGACCCCTGCCAGAGGCTGGAGAACACAGAACTTTTCCTCCTCAGTCTGAATGTCTCTGCTTATTTACTCCTTTTTTTTTTTCCAGTTAGATATTTCTTCCTAGAGCACACTGAGGAGGGAAGCAGTCTGTAGGCAGGAGAGATGCCGACAGTCCCGTGCGACATCAGGGAAAGCAGCTGTCTCCTCTTCCCTTCTCAGAGTGGCTGGAGAATTATCTCCCCATTGGATGATTCCCCAGTACCTGCTCTGCTCCTCTGAGAATTTTTATGCTGTTATATTAATGTATCTTCATCTCAGTGTTCCCAGATACAGTGACGCAAGAGCTCTGTAAATATAACATCAAGGGAAGAAATTTGATTTGAACAAGGCTTATTTTACTCCTTGGTGACACACGTAATTGGCTTTATCTGCTGCAATGAGCTTTTTCATAAACCCTCACTACATGGTCTTGCTCAGCTTTCTATTGCTCAGCTTCCAGGAATTTTTCTTTTGGCTAAATAGCCAGAGATAAATATTAAGAAGTGAGAATATATTCCATGAGGAGGAAGAAATACAGGCCAGAAGCCCTTTTGAAAGAGAGTTCTAAAGAAGCATGAAGCTTCTTTCAACATTTTAACAACACATGCTCTCACTTAAGCCGATTTAACCAGTTCTAAAAGCTCAGAGATTAGAATGAGGAATTGGAATGGTTATTGCCCCCCAGGTGCTAATGCCAGTTTGCTTTATTGTCTTTAACAGACTTCCCAGTAGACTGCTGAAAGACAGGAGCCATTCATACAAGTTTTGGTCAAAGAACCTTCCTATGCCACATGAAAAACAGAATAGAAAGCAGGAAGAGAGCTGATAGCAAGGCATGTGGCTTTACGTGGAGAATTTGGTTTCTGTGGAATCCTCATCCATCTGTGAGGAAAAGAAGCTGCTTGGTTTAGCTGTATTCATCTAAAGCAAATAGGAAAGTCCTGCCTGTGCAACTGGTGAGCTGTACCAGCCAGGTATCAACCTAGATAACAAAAAGGGGTTGGAAGGTGAAGAATTTTGCCATACAATCAAGGTGTCAAGGATAAAACCAATCCCAATAAAACCAATCAACCCACAGCCACCAAGATGTATGAAAAGAGAGTCTTTACCTGTCTGTATGCCACAACTAAGAATCTAGTAATAAACTAGGAGATTTAGAAGCAATGTATATGTATTGGTGCTGGAAAATGACCTCAGCTCATGGAAAAGACTTGTGCAACTAACATGGTTAACTTAGCTTGTTTGGGATAGGCTAAGTGGATTGCAGAGCTTGGGAACAACACTCTCTATTGTGCCTGGCAACTCTAAAATAGTATCCCTGAATATTCCTCAATTATTAATAGACAGCAGAGGTAGATCACATGCTGACCTCTGCCTGCCACAGACCATAATAACACTGCAATGAGTAGTGCAGAATCTCTATAAAGAGCTGTTGGTAACACAGAGGAGGAAAAAATCTGTCTTCTTTAGCTTTAATGACTTATGCTGATGGTCTCTTGCAGCCACTACAGAGCTCCTTACCAGTGGTTAAAAAAATTACAGTAACAATCTTCTGATTATGAAAATGCTGCATTAAACATGAAGGATTTCTCTCCTTGCCTTCATTATGATAAATGCGGGGACTCATCTTTGAACTAAAATGAGTTGTAGCTTAAGGGAAAGAGATCATGAATTTGTTACATTTGATATTGGTACATAGAATAAAGTCCAAACCAGTGGTATCTGTTTTCAATGCAAAGGAGTGAATCTTGCAAATTATTTTGAGCCAAGCCATCTGGGAGAAAAGATTTTAAACACTTATCAATCACTGTTCACATTGTTTTGCTAAAAACACATCTCACATCTAGGAATAAAGGACTAGAAACCTATGATTAAAAAACTTTAGGAGAAGAAGGAAAAATTGCTGTGTAAAATAGAAGCTATACAAGTAGCAAGTAGAAAGAAGAACTGATAGCAGTCAATACCAGCTATAAGGTCTGAAACACTGAGAATAGGTAAAGGAAGGAAAAATATACAGGAAAATAACCTTTAAGATGCTAGGTAGGTATAATGATGGGGTCCATATAACTAGAAGGAATTTAAACAATAACTTTGATATTTTACGTAGAAGTCATGGAGGAGTGTGCATTGGCTTTAGTTCTCTAATGGAACTGAAGTCAATGAGCTTTTTGGGTTTGGGAAAATTAATACAAGGAAGCAGTAGTCAGAACCTAGGACAAAACTTGTGCTTCATGTCTCCTAGTTCTAGCTTATTAATTAAGTACAAGGACTCAGCTAGCACCCAGGCTCCCCTCTATTCCAATGAGAGACAGAAACACCTCTACTGTGTGACTGCCACTGTCAAACAGGTGTCTAAGCACGTAGGCAGAAACATCCTTTGGGCACATCTCTTCCACTGGCTAGAGACTAGACAAGCAGCTTTATCCAGTGTCTTTCTCGTAGGTGGTGAGATGAATTTAAGTTATGGGAGATGAATACCCAGCTCCTGAGATGTGATGATACTCCATAATTTCCTATGAATCCCTATGTTCCCCCTGGATAGCTATGTTTCTTCTTTTTGCCCTACAGGTGAAATACACTTTAAAGAATCCTTAAAAAAAAGAAAAAAAGAAAAAAAAATACAAAGACTTCAAAAATTTAAGTAGAGGAGATAGTCCAAGACATTAAAAAGTTACACCATGAAATCTTATTTTCTTGAAAACAGGGCATCAACCTGGGAAGAACAGCCACACAATGACTAAAAGCACGTCAAGAATCATTACTTAAGTATGCAGAGCTTTTCCAAAGGGTGTGAAGATACTTCCTTTTCTAAATACAGCTTTCATATTTACTGTGCTCTATTAAGCACTGCAGAATTAGCAGATAGCTAGCCAGTGCTAGGGCATTTATGAAGAGAGTTTTCTTTTTACATAGATTATCTAAACAATATAGTCATACTTCAGGTATGATTCTCCAAGTTTAATGTCAGTAAGTGCTGGGTAACACACTGGGGTGAGATGACATTGTAGATGTGGCACTGTATAGATGGCACTGTGTAGACTGGCACTGTATAGATGACAGTACCAGCAGCATTCCTAAACATATTTTATTTAGCAAGGTACAAAGTTATATTTTGCTCACTCCTGGTTTAGCTGTTGCTGTAGTTCCAACAGTAAAAAGCTTTGATTCATTATGAAGTAGAGATCAGATTTAACTTGAAGTGAACAAAGCCTTTACACACCCACAGAAGTGTGTCACTATATCCTAAAGCCTGAGGGTTTTCAAATCAAAATCTGATGAGTTCTAAGGGCTTTGATCACCCTCTCCCTAAGGTCTCAACTGCTGTAGAAAGTCTCAGAGGAAGGTCATTTCTACAAAGGTCCTCTTAAAAATTTTCCAAGCCTCTCCACTTTCTCCCATCTTGGCTTGCAATTCTCCTTCTACAAAATACAGTAAAGCCAGCTCAGCTTTGTAGCAGCTTTTGCTACAAAAAGCTACGGTTTTGAAGGGAGTTGCTGTATCCTGTAGTGTGTGATGAGTTTGCAGTCGTCCAAACATCTTTTCCCATCCTACTCAGACTCTATTACCTCCTCCTGCATCAACAACAGATGCCCTAAGCAATTCTGCAGAGATCCCTAATACTGCAGGATGGGAAGCTCTTGCTCATGATGTCAAAATTTGCTAACACAGTTAAGAGACCAAGATTTTTGACACTGTCTTCTAAATGATTGACTACCTACTGTGCCACCAAGTGAGTTTCAAGCAATTTGCCTGAAGAAGAAGAGTGACATGATCAGGTTTAATTGTGTCAATGTAGGTTCTGTATTATAAATTCAATAGTTATTTTTAAATATATTCTATGGGATTCAATAGCAAAATTCTGGGGGATGGATATAGACACATAAGTCAACTTTCAGATGCAACACTTTCATGTTGAAAATCACTCAGTAATCAGATTAAGTCTTCCTTTTAATGACGTCCCTATTTTCTATTCAATTCACAAGCTCTACCCCACATTTCTCCTTCTGGAGTATGAAATGCTTTTATCAGCATATAGATGTTGAAGGAAATAGTAGGTTGGATGGCTCACAACAGGAGGTTGCTGCTTTTATCTTCTTTTTTCTTTTGCTGCATATATTTTGTTTGTATACGCTGAAAAAGCCTGAAAATCCTTGCGAAGTTACACCACTTCTTATGGAGTAGGAAACTCTGTATTTTCACATTCCCCCTAGATTAGAAATTTATGCTGTATGTTTGTCCTAGTAAGACTCACAGGAGTCACCTGTGAGCAAGAAAGCTGAAGGTAGAGCATGAGCTGCACAATAAAAATGGCCTCGGTAGGTGCCTAGTTACAAACAGGACCAGTTTTGGACCTACAGAGGACAGTGTGGATACAAAAGTAAAGAAATCATGCTTACAGTGGGCTGAGGAGAGAGCAGGATTTCACTGACAGGGAAGAAAAAGCTCTGAGTCCAGATAGAGGGATTGAATCCAAGGAGTATTCAGATGATTGATAGTCTTAATGGAAGCAGCCTGGTGTCTGGAAAATCATAGCTGGAAAAAAAATAGGAATGGCTTCTCTGTGACCACAGGTTGTCAGTGGGAGGTCTGGTCTCACACTGCAAGAGTGCACTGGATTGTGAAGTAGAAAGAAGTAACAGGAATTGACAGTAGAAATGAAAAAGAAGCAGAATTGTGGTATAAACTGCTGTCTTTACAGTCAAACAGGACCTTGGAGAGTAACCTGTTTACATGGATTTTCTAGTAGAACTCCTGAAATGCAATCAAACACCTGCAACAAATGAAAGGTGCCAGGAGGAAGGGAAAAGTCTCTTTTTTCATATCTTCTACTTTAAAGTGTTTAATAACTGTGTAGCTGACTTCTGCACAGCTTGGCTCTGGCAGCCAGGGTTATTTAATACCATAATAGACAAGATAACTGACAATTTTGTAGAAAACATTAACACTGCAAATGTTGAGATTAGCAAGTTGGCAACTTTGATAGAGGCTGTATCAATCATTCATATTATTGTTCCGCTCAAACTTTTCTTCCCTGGATCCCTGGGAACAGTACAAAGAATTAAAATTCAACAGTACAAATATTTAAGCATGAGCCAAGTTAAACAGAGGGTGATCTTAAATCAAAACCTCAGCAGGACATTTTGCTACCAGGAGAGTTTTTAACTCAAACTAAAACTCTTAACCAAAGTGAATTTATACAAGCAATTAAGGATAACCAAAGGGCAGCATCAGTAGATTTTAGGGTGAAGTTTATGACATCATGGACTGCATATGAAATTCTGAATTATATTAAATTGGGATGCCAAGAATTTTAGACAATCACAGATTGTTTCAAAGGGAAAATACACGAAAAGTCAGTATAAGCAAGGACAGGAGATGTATCTTGGACATGGCACTCAAAGGAACTTTGAAGGCAAAATGTTATACATGATCTAGCTGTGGCTTCAATAATTCTATAAATTTAAGCATATAAGAAGTCCCTGAAGTGATCAGAATAGGAATAATTTTTAGCACCCAACGGATACAGCAGAGAAGAAAGTCTAGGAACATAGTTGTTAAAATATCACAAGCATCTGTCAATCCTGTCTTGTCTGCTATGCCCATTGACTTCATAATTTCTTTTCCCTTCCCTGCTAAGGTACCTTGTATCTATCTCTAATTATATTTACTGCAGGAAGACAGATGGTCTGACTTTTCAAAAATATATGTTTTCCTTATTATATCACAATTGGGTAATCTTCTGGTGGAAGGAAGAATTTGTATGCAAAACAGTGTGAATAGAACTCATTCCTAAATAAAATCTCTTTTGACAATGGTAACTAAAAGCAGACCTTATCCTTCTGAGCTAGGAAAAACCTTGAACCCACTTTGAAACTTGCCAGAGCCCTTCCCATTAAGCTCAACACATGCTAACACTCTCCCAATTAATCAGTAGATACTGCCATCCGTTCTTATTAGACTAAATCAGTTCCCCAGGAGATATCCCAATAAACTGGTGGTCCCAATTAAACTCATTTCAATTAATTTGCACTTCATCAGGGTTTTAGTCTTACTTTACCTAAATCCAGCCTAAGACTTCTGCTATCTTGTGTGACATCACCAGCAATTTTCCTACAAAAAGGGCTAAAAATGCATTCCATATAAGGGATCTATCCTGTGGAGATGCTAGATTGCAAAGCACTTCCTGTTATTTCAAAGCGTGGGTATTGAACTGCAAGCTGCTAAACTAGACCTGAAGAGCCCCAGCCTTACTCTCCAGTTCCCATGTGTGGTTGTCCTATCACCTCCACGGACACTAGATTTATTTCTCCTGGGCATCTTCCACATTTCCACATGTCCACCAAATTTCCTTCCCAGAACAGATCTCTCCAGCTGCTGTATGCTCACAAAGAAAACTCCAACTTACTCAGTGCTTTTCAACTTGACAGTGCTGTATTAAGCCTCTGTTAAATGTGTTATAGACAAAATCCCCACCCTTTTCTTGAGCATAATAGTGATTACTCATGAGTGATTGGCTATATACTGTCAGAAATCATCTAGGTTTTGGGCTGAAACTTAGACATCTGTTTTGCCGTAATGAAGAATGAAAAATGTCCAATATGGAAAAGGACAGTTTCATTTGCCAACACCACAACTTTTATACTTGTTTTCCAACTACATCTCCCCTAATTTCTTTTAATTTATTTTTTTTTTTGAAACAAGTGTGCAAATCAAATAATTCAAAAGATTTATCAATTGGGTGTCTACAAGATTAGTTTCTTTATGATAATTGAAAACACACCTTACATTTGCACTACCAATAAAAGAGGATAATTTGAACACGTCTGTACAAAAGCCAAAATAAAGGGCAAGTAAATCTTACCTTTCACTCGTCAAGTTAACGTGAAATTGTAACTGGGAAAATACATTGAATATAGAACTACAAACACTACCAAGAAGGCCAGTAGTTACTACCCTCCATTTTCTGTAGCAGCTGGCTTCTGCATCTCTTTGAAGCAATTATACAGTGGTTCAAATATTACTCATGGCCTGAATGTAGAACCAGCTACCAGTGAGGTGCCCTTGATAGAGTTCCTTATACCTGGATCTGGTTACATTCAGCTATATACCAGAAATATATGGATTTCAGGCACATGATATATCACTTCCCCATGAGAAAGGACAGAATGCACCAGTGGGGAGATTTAGAACAATATAGATTAGTGCATGTTTGCATTTGGATATACTTGGAACAGTAGATGTAAAAGTAATTGGGAAAAAAATGACTGCATGACATACAAAAACTCATCAAAATTACCATTTTCATAGGGTTCAGTCATCATTCCTGATAAATAATACCACTGAGAGCAAAATTACCAAAACCAGAAGTCTTGCAGTCTAGAAAAGGTTTGAAGTTTTCTGGCTCAGGATCTGGCTCAGGGTGCAAACATGGGAAACAAAAGATGCTGTGCAGGGCATGCATTTATGGTGTGGCCCATGGAGGATGTGGGACAGTACTCAATACACTTCTCAAGAAGCCGTATGTCCCTGATACTACCTGTTGTATCAGGATCAGGAAACCTTACACACCAGCACTCTCCACAGTTTCCTTTCTCCTCCCCTCCCTGCCCTTATCTCTTTTCCCTCTTAGGAGTCCCTAGCCTTCACCTCCTCCATCTTCCTTATGCTCTCCCAAGAATTTGGACAGGAAGGAGGGAGACCAAGGGTGCTCTTGTAGGAAATGGCATGGATTGTCAACTACATGGCAGCAAGGAGAGATGAAGTCCTGTACTCCAGAGGAATGGGAGTAAGAGGGTAGAAGCCTGAGACACTTATGTAGATCCCCCTGGAACACATTCTTGCCTGTTTCTACCCCATCACCAACAACTCCTTCAAAATCCCAATATGACCCACCTCAATGAGTGTCCAGGCCAGTTTTGACACTCAGCTATGAGGCTGGCCTTAAATTCCCAAAGGGAGAGGGGGAATGGAAGACTGACTTGATGAGAGCTCTTCTCTCTTAATTCCCCAGCTCCCTTTTAACAGTATTTTTCTCTGTCCTCCCTGTAAATACCCTGTCTGGAAGAAAAAAAATGTATTACTCTTGTCAGCCCAGGAGGAGACGACACCAAGAGAAAAACATGTGCACTAATGAGACGTGTGGTAGCAAATGGAATCAAAGTTTGATGACTGACTAGGAATGATGATAAATGCCCAAAATTTTCAGCTACCTTTAAGTTGTGTGTCTGAGATATATCATGTCTTAGGAGAAAAAAAAAAGGAAAAAAATAAAGAAACAAACACACAGAAGAACATAAGCTTGCATGTGTTATAGATGTTCCTCAGCCAACACATGTTTTGGTCTTAGCGCAAGACTGGAATTCAATGAACTAATTTATAGATGAGATTACATTAGTTGATTAAACATTGTCTTTGAACATTAAAATCTATGACTCAGTCAATTTTAAAAATCCTTCATCCAAAAATAAAGTACACAATGTTCACATTGTTCAACTATTTGCTTATACCTAAAGCTTTTCTTAATAAATGGGCTAAAATTGCCCTTTTTTTGTTGTTGTAGTTTACCAGAGAATACAAGCAACAGTTCAATAGCCTTGTGATTTTTTTGTCCTTAAAGGAAGAGCTTTACTGCAGAAAATATTATAGAATTTTTGTCTGAAATTATCCCCTCAGGCCACCACTAATGCAAACCTAATAGATAAATCGCTCACTTTTAGGATGCACCACATGAGAAAGAAATAAGCAGTTATTGTGAATTTCAGCAACATGAATAAAGCTTTTTTGGGAAATCCTCTCAACAACATTTTGACTGCTCAGTTTTAAAGTACTATTACAGCAAGCAAACAAAAGGAAATTCCATTACTAGGGAAAAAATAATTTTATAAGAAATATTAAATTACAGAAAAGACAATGCCAGTGGTATATTGATTTCCACAGAGGTTTACATTTCATTAGATGTGCAGATAATTATCAAGGTAGTGTGGATGTTTTTCAGCAGCCTTTGATTCCCATCACTTTACATGTGCCACACTTATCTATCGTTTGTAGAATTACACAGATCACAATTATTTTTTACAGTGCCACTAAGCAGTACTATAAACTTTCAAATGACCTTGGAGACTCTACGGCTTGTCCACTCATTACTAAAGTGGCTCATTCCATCAAGGAATGAGGAGATGTTCAGAGTTATTTTGGTACCAGGTGTGTCTCTAGGGCTGAGGATTTCTATAGTGAAATAGAAGCACTCAAATACTCTGTCTGGGAAATACACCACACAAAAGCCTCGTGTACAACTTAAGCTCCACAATGGTGATTAAAGGAGTTTGAAGGCAAGAGTAAACAGGCCTTTATGCAGGCTCTTTGCACCTGCATGAACATTACACTAATTGCTTGGGCTTATTTACTTTTCCTCTCACAGCCAGAACCTAGAGATAAGCTTCCACTGCAAATCAGCCTGAGTAAAACAGTCTGCACCAACAGCAGAAGGAAGTGAGCCCGTGAATATGTTCATTTTACTTTGCAGGCATGAACAAACCACTATTGCACCCAATTACTCCTACTTCTTCTCCAACCAAACACTATGCAAAACAGGGAAATTAAACCCTTAAGTTGTCAGTGCACGTACTCAATGAGAACAGGATATCAAGCAGACTGCTGAATCCAGGAGCAATGGCTAAAGACAAAACTTCTCGAAAATAAAAAAGAAGGGCGTAGTCACAGCATGACACAGACACGGTACATGGACAGACATGACACAATTATATATCTCAGCAAAATGGCTGACTCCAGATCCATATCTTCACACTTGTTATCTCTAATTGTCCATACCAGAAATGTGTGATGTCCCTTATAGTGCTCACTGGCAACCAGAATGAAGGCATTGAAGTTGTTATTGTTATAAAATCACTGTACCTGAAGCAGTGTTCGATGTAGAAAAGGTACAGAAGACATGAGTGGTTACATACCTTTAATTGTATTATTGCTAATGCTGGTTATAAATTGTATTTTTCTCTTGTTAAGAGATGTTGAAAGGTTGGAAATGAAATGTATAAGTGGTCCATTTTGTCAGTGAAGAAAAATGAGGTTTGATCTCAGGTCTGTGTGGATTTAGATACGACCTGTAGAAATTAATAGATCAGTGCAATGACAGCAGTGGGATAGTCAGGGCCATGGGGCTAAAAGGTGATGGCAACAATCCACACGAGGGTTTGCAAGCAGTGACTGACAGCATGTCAGAAACCCAGCACTAACCTCACACATGCCCTGAGAGATTCATAACTCGCTATTGCCACTCACGGGTTTGAGTTATAATAGATATTTCTAATAAAGTACCAGCTTAAAACTATTCTGTCTGTTATCCTAGAATCCCAGAATAACTTGGGTTGGAAGGGACCTTTAAAAGTCATCTAGTCCAAGCCCCCTGCAATGAGCTGGGACATCTGCAACCAGATCAGGTTGCTCAGGGATCCATCCATCCTGACCTTGACTGAAGGGTTGATTCCAGGGATGGGGCATCCACCACCTCTCTGTGCAACCTGTGACAGTGTTTCACCACCCTCATAGTAAAAAATTTCTTCCTTATATCTGGTCTGAATCTACCCTCTTTAGTTTAAAACCATCACCCCTTGTCCTATGGCATCAAGCACTACTAAAATGCCTGTCCCCATCTTTCTTATTAAATACCCTTACTAAAAGTCAATGGTGCATCCATAAGCTGATGATTGTATGCCACTTCAGTTCTCCATCTCAAAAAACATATAAAATAGAAAAAACATAGTGAAGAGCAACAGGATGAGAACACTGTGGAGCGTGTTCCATGCAAATACACAGACAGGACTCTCCAGCGTGCCAAAGAAATTGCAGAGAGAGAAGGATCTCAGGAAAGACGTATTAAATGCCTAGAAAAGCAAGGAACAAATAAACTGAAATTATTTCTTATCATAACCAATAAAAGAACCAAAGACCATCAAATGGCAGGGGCAAGTGATAGATTCAAAACAAAACAGGGGAGGCATTTACCCACATAGCACCTAGGTAAAGATCTTTCTGCCACAGGATACTATGAATATTAAAATCACATCTGGATTAAGAAACTGATAAGAAATTACTACTTTGTTATAGTATCACCTATAAGTAAGGAAGCACTTGAACTGAAAATTCACAGAGGCTGGGGAATTTATGACTCTGTGCTTGGTCTGTTCTTGTACACTACTCTGAGCACCTCTGCTCTCAACCAGATAGCTGGGTAGATGTACCGCTGCCTTGAGTAATACAGTTCTTTTCTTGTTTAGACCTTTTATTGGTTTCATTAAAATAACTTGGAAAAAATAAGCTTTAGGCCAGAAGGATGAACCATGAAAACACAACAAATGTGAGAGATAAACAGCTTGTATTTAATTCCTTCCTGGTTAGATACATGACCAGGACGTTTTTATATTCACCTCCCACAGCATTTCCTGACCCATCCTTTTCTACATAGCCCATTAGCAAATTGCAACTCCACTTATACTGAGGGGCTCAGCAACCAATTAGGAGCTATCCCCAGCTATTCACAAGGAGGAAACACATAAATAAGGGTATCAGTAAAGATTCATCAGAGTTTGGATATGATTTAGGGACACCTTTTTCTCTGCAGGAGTGGGTAACTAACTTAGTGGGAACAGAGAATAAAAGCCCAGAAAGCTTTTTATAAGACTGGTAGAAAGGCTTTGGTTAAACTACTTTTCAGTGAAAAATTACCCAGTCTGATGCTTGATCTCCAAAGTGATGATGCTGAATTTTTTTTCTCAAACAGTGACAGATTATTAAGGGCAAACTTCAGTTTTTCATCTAGAAAGTAGTTGAGAGGTGTTCAGTTTGTAACTGCAGACTCACCTGAACATTCTCTGTCAGAAACAGCACCAAAGTGTCTCAGGGATTTGCCATTTGGGCCCTTGTCTGGATGACTTCTCTGCACCATCTGCCCTGAATGAACAACAGTTCCCATGAGGTACAACTGTGATTCAGAGCAAAAATAGACTACAGGGCACATCAGCAGCCCTGGGATCCAATTCCACAAAGGAGAAACATGCAGGAGCTGTCTACACTGCAGTTCTCTGGAGGGAACACTTCTGAAAAGGCATTGTTGACCAAAGACAGGGAGTTCATCTCTCTCACTCGTCTTTCATTGTTGCAGTAGAAGTCCTGAATCTGTGGGAGCCTAAATGATTTGTCAGTGCTGACAGGACATTCTTTGAGACCTTGGATGCAGAGATTGGTGAAAGTCCGTGATGAATTTTGGAAAACTTAGGAGAGTATGTAGTTAGTTTTCTCCACAGTGACTAAGTCATATCACCCAAGTTTTTAGAGCAGAAGTCATGTTTCAATAAAGTTTTAATCCTATTGCATCTTCTTGTTTTAATGCAAAATGAATTTATAATAGTCGACAGATTTTAATCTGGAAATATCTAACATTTTAACATGCTGAGCCAAAAGTTTTGTCTGAGGTATTATTCTTCTGCCTAAAATCAGGTTTTAAATATTGCTGCTTCTAACCACTACCCTTCCGCTTTGCTTTATTAGTTAGCATTTAGGTGCTAAGTATTCAATAGAATTCAGTCCACCGGGGTTTGTCATACTCTGCAGTTTGGAGCAGAAGTAGCTGAGGCACCATTCTTTAATAGTGGCGTAAGTCCTTGTATGAGCAATAGAAGCTGCCACTCTCTTTATGAGACAAACTAAATGCTATTAAAATGATGAATGAACCAGTTCCATTTTATTTGTTCAGCCTTTCCCAGTGCTATTCCCACAACCCAATTTAAATCACCAGCTTGTATTCTACATAAATTCCTGCGTGCTTGAAATATACAGATGCCTGCATAGAACAGCAGTAAAGGTTTATTTTGTTTTCCAGTGAGCAAAGAGTTAAAGAATTGAAATGGAGCTGAAATACAAATTCAAGATTAATCCCCCTCTTCTGAGACAGCCCTTAAGAGACTTTTCCAGGTAGTTTTCAAGACCATCCTGTTTTGCAGCCAAGTGTTGCTGGGTATCCATGGGAAGTTGAATCTCAGGCTGATCAGTCCCTCTGGACTGCAATACAAAACAATAATGTTCAAATCAAAAGCATCTTGATTAAATAACCTAATTAAAAGGTACATACAAGTGGTGTTGTAGCAGACTTTTTTCCTCCTGTGAGGATGAAAAAAATCTCTAAATTTACCTTATTTTCAAAATTAAGGGTAAACATTTGCTTCCAGTGACGTGTTTACGACCTATTAATTAGTTCCTACAAGTATAGCTGAAATCCCAAACCTGCTTTAGCATGGTTCAAGGAGATAAAATTACCTTCAGCCAAACATCCCAAGACACAAACTGAGAAAGAAATTGCATCTCACTGAAGTTTGACTGGATGATCAAATAGAGACCTCCAAGGTCCTACCTTTAAATTCAGTGGAGAGGAGGAGGAGAGTGAGGGAGAAGAGAAGGAGAGAGAGACAGAGAGCACGCAAGAGAACACACACCAGAGAAATTAAACTGTCAACCAAATAAGCTGTCAACCCAAGTCCATAGCCCATGGTTTATTTTAAATGAGCATATACATCTGCTCTATGTCACCAGGAGACACAAGTCTTTTCCAAGCCTTAACCATACAGGGTCATTTTTAGCTCAAATCTTGAGTTTTAAAGATCCTCCTCTCAGTCTCTGGTCTATTAGGACCAGCACATATGGCTAAGGAGTGGGTAAGAAATTGTAAGAAAAAAAAACAGAGCTGGGGTAATCACTTGCTGTGGATAGCACTGTAAACCTAAAAAGTGAATGCCTAAATTTTGTAAGTCCATTTGCTGTTACATAATTATTTGCTACAGTGCAGTTACTTCAATCTAGGTGCGAGTCACACAGTTAGATGACTGAGTTGTGGGTAAAAAATACATGTCTTTTATTTCATTCTTTCCCCACAAACACAAGAGATATTACTTTGTCTGAGCTGTATTTATAAACTTTGAAGAAGAACTGAGAAATTGTTCATCTCACAGTGATGTGAATGGCCTGAAAGAACAGTTCCCATGGTATAAGAATTTTTTTCCACAATTCTCCCAATAAAATAGAAGAAGTACCTAAAAGCCAGTAAATAGAAATGTGTGGTACTGGGTAGACTGAAACTAATTCGCTGATTGTCATGGGAGCAGTTACAGCCACAGTTAGAAATGTAGCAGAATGCAAGTTCCTTTCTTTTCTTCCTTATTTGCTACTAATTTTTATCAGAATTTCCATTGAAGGTGCTTTCCACAGAGAGCACAGAAGGCAGTTAAAGGGAGTTGCTTACAATGGCACAGGGAAGGTCCATACAGTTGTAAGGGGGATATGATCCACCCCGAGGAAAGGTAGTTTGAGAATCTCCACAAGTACTAGCTTGTGGAAACACTCGAATGGTTGCCATCAAGGAAATAATGTATAGAAAAACGCTCTTTTCTCTTTTGAGAGATACCTCAGAAAGAGAGTAATAGAATAAACAGATTTGTGCAGATCTGACTTTGGATTTTACAGTGGATATCAAAGAGGAATATTTATCTGGACTGATAGAATTCAGGGGAATTAAAAAGGGCTGTTTAACTGGACTAAAGAATTCAAGAGTCTGGAATGTGAAAAAAATCTGAGAGCCCTTGAAATCAAGGATACAGGATTATGCACTGCAAGTCAGAAGGAAAAATTGTCTAGAGCATTTCTGAGATTCACTGAATGAGAAACCTCCTTGCAACAGAGTATCTGAGAGGTTTGGAAGGAGAAACTTGTATGCCATAAATCATAGAAATAAACTTAAAATTGCCAAAACTCAAGGTATGCTAGACTACACAAGGGAAACAAAAACATGTAGCAAAATAAACTTTGTCTGTGTAAATAGTAGCATGAGAATAAAAGAAGTTGTTTAGAGAGGACTGAAGAAACTGATGTTCAGGATAGCCCAAAAAGAAGTGAAGCAGTCAGTCATACAGAAGATACAAAATAGAACATTACCACATGGAAGCAGGATATAATCATGCTGAGTGAAAAGGCAGCTGAACTGTTGTCCTTCTAGGGGACTGAGTTTTTTGATCAGAGAAAGCAAATATAATAAGGCCTTCCTACAATCAGTCCTACATCAGTTCCATTAGTTGTGCTGCAGTGGTGGGAACTAGGAAGCACAGGAGAGAATGGATGCCCCTGGCTCATAGGAACAGGATGAAATTTTGCAGTGCACACTACAAGGGGGATGTGTGTCTGTGTGTACTGCACATTGGCCAGACTCAGCCCACCTACCCAAGTTTAGGAGCCAAATTTAGGAACATGAAATTCCCATGTTCCTTCTGTGGTCGATAGATTAGCACTCCCAGCACCAGATAGAACACAAATCAATTTCTTGGGGAAACTGGCTCTGTCACTCCACTGACTGCAGCCATTTTACTGAGCAGCAAAGGCACTTTGCTTCCACAGTTTGCTCAGATATGTGCCCACCCACAGGCCAGATGAAACTATGCCCTCGAACTAATGAAAAAAATATGTTATAAATTGGGGATTGCCCACTGGAGGTGCCAGAAAGCAATAAAATTCTGGCTTGATTAGTCAATCATAGCTGGAACAATAATTTGGTTTCAGATGTCCCTTGTGAAGGATTTTTAGAGAACAAGAGCATGATGAGGCCATCTGGAATACAATATGCAGTCTCGGGCATCCAGATGCAAGGAAGATTAATTTAGTCTGTAACAGAACTACAATAATCAAGGAAATGAAGAATTTATCTTCTTAAATGAGATTAAAATATGCTGGCTTGTGTGGCCTGAGAGAATAAAGGTTGTGGGGATTCTGACTGCTTTCTTTAAACTCATCAGTCTGAGTTTCTGTAAACTTAGCAGAGGCTAAAAGCTATTTAAACTAAAAGACACTTCTGCTGCAAAAACAAATGGATGCTCATTACCCTTTAATAAATTTAGCCTGACTATTGGAAAAAGGTTGCAAATCCCCAGAGGACTAGAACAACTTTTATTAGGATCAGTTCCACTGCCTAGTCACATTGGTGCCAAAGTGTGATCCATTTAGGATCAGGATTTCCAGCCCAGCTGCCTGCAACAGCAAGGAGTGGGAGTCATTAACTCATGAGGTCCTCTCTATTCCAATGCATCTTTGACCTCCCTCATTTTTCTTTTGGAGCTGAGCATTTTCTGACCATTGCTCTGTATTCAATGACTTTATGCATGTAGGGACAGACTTCCAAAGACCTTCGTGCCTCGCAGAGACAAAGGCCAAATTTTGGGAAGTGTTCTGCAGTCATAGGGCTTCTGCACTTGGATTCACATACTTGAGAGTGTTGACTCGGCAGCAGATGATGGCTTTTCTTTCATGTCATGTACTCTTTCAGGGACCATGTTCTGTGCCAGAAGTGAAAATAAAGGCATGCTGAGGGCTTACAACAAAAATAATCTAAGCTAGAGGAATTCACACAAGTCAGGGAGTCAGCTGAAAGACAACTGGCTGCAGGCTGAGTCTGGCTAAGGCAAAAGTGACAGAGGCTGGTTGTTTGGAAAGAGGAGGTAGTGGGGGAAGAGAGAGCAAAGCAAAGCAAGTAGGAAGGCAAAGAGGACATGCCAAGAGTTACCAACACACTTGGTCTTGATACAGAATTATTATATCCAAAGACAGAGAAATGGTGCCTAAAACAGAACACAAAAAGTCATTTTTCCTCTTTTGAGAACCACCATGTAACCACACTTTTAGATAAGCATCAGCATCTCTGAGACAGCACAGATGCAAGCCAGCACTCCCCACCTATCACTCTTGAGCTCTGCTCATACAAAATCTATATATATTAGCTGACATATCAGAAACCTGACAGATTTCCCAGGAGCTGATGAGGCCAAAGAATCCTCTGTCTTTGGCAAGAGTCATGTTTTGAGGAAGAATTCAAGAGAATAATGCAGATTTAGAAGCACAAAGCCCAAAGGGCTCTCCTAACAAACAAAACCAGGCCCCTCTCTACTAGAACATGGGATTTGGCTCAGGTATGCTTAGGCTGATCGCCACTGACACTGGGATCTCTTCATTTTTCTTCTATGCATGGCATTTTTCTCTTTACTGGGGTCCTGATTCATGAATAAAACTCCCATGCACTACTACAATACTAGGGAATGCAGTAACATCCCATCAGTAAATTTCTATTCATTTTAGAAAGTGATCATCCTTGTATATGCCATAACACCATATGGCACCTCCTTTTTTTCTTCCAGTATTACTGTCATAATTGACATTGTTTTCAATTTTTTCTTAAAGGGCAAAATACATTTTACTTGTCCTGATCTCAACAAGCATTTGAAAAGGTAGGAGCATTAATTAGCTCCTCTGCACTCTCATGCCATTCATTTTCCAAATATATTCAGTGCTTGTTAACCATTGGTTTTCCATAGTTAGAAATACCAGAGAAACTATATGGCTTTCAGGAACCTGCTCAGGTTAATATGCAGAGTAACTTAGAGTAACTTTGAGAATGTGGCATGGTAGTAAATATCATCAAGAAGTTCTGTTGCATGAAAAATGAACACATTTTCTATTCTGACTTCTTCTCAGTTCTGACTCTTATCCAGCATTTCTTCCGAGTAGTCAGGAGATGGCATCATCTGCAATCACTATAGAAATAGCCAGGCATATTTTTGCCCCCTTTCAGGAGTGCCATGAAAAGTGCCTTTAAAAATGAAATTTGAGAGAGGAAAGAAACATCAGTGTTATGAAAAGGTTCAAGCTGGAGGGACTTTACTCACACACTCTCACACACACACTTGATTCTTTAATTTGGAAATTTCTGTTCATCCTCGAAACAAGTGGTATGATAATAAAATGGTTCTCTCATCGACTCTGTTCTGTGACCATAATACATCCCAATGAGATTGTTGGTTTGTAATCCTCTCTTGAAAGAAATGTGGTGCATCTCATTCATGTTATGAGCACAGGGTTATGCTTTTCAGTTTTAAGCCTGGAAAGCAAATTCTTTCTTAAAACTGATTTGTCCATTGCACTTTGAAATACAGATCAGAGCTTTTATAGTGTTAATTTGAAGAAAACCTTATAGTAACAGATTAATAATGTAAAAGGAGCCTTAATATTTTAAAGTGTTCAGGCCACTTTTTTTAAGCAACACTACAACAACAGCAAAAGAAATACACATCTGTACTAGATGATCTTTGAGGTCCGTTCCAGGCATTTCTGTGATCTTCCAGAGGTGTAGAAGTTGTTCAAGTGATATGAGACATGTAGCTTCTGTTCAGTGGTTTACTGATAGAAGCTTGAAGATAAACCATAACTTAAGCTTTTTTCCTTCATGTGCATCACTTCATCATTAAAAGCCTGACCTCAGACAAGGTACAGGGCTCTGTCTCGACATATAGTTTGAACTTGCAAGGTTCTGCTCCCACCTCTTCCTTCCTATTCACAGAGCACTTGAGCATCTAAAACTGCTGTTCCGATGCTGCTCCACACCTCCCAGACAGCCCCTTAGCAGAGTTTAGGTGTTCTTGAAATGTCTTTTCATAGACTAGAAATGCAAATATTATTCCAGCCTTCATTCTCCAAAATTAGAAAGGAGTCAGCATCAGTTCTACTGTGTATTTAAAACACTGCTGGAGGCAGCTGCAAAGGTGGATGGAGATGAGTGCAAACTGCAGAAGTCTCTTAGTAGGACTGTTTTCAATGATTGCAATTAGAATAAGGATTTGTAAAGACACACCAGTGAAAAAGGGAGGTATAGATTGCAGTTCCATAGCTGCAGACTGATATCATAGGACTCTTTAAATAATGCATCTAGAAGCTGAGTCACCTGTAGTAGGAACATTTTAGGTTGGTGCATAATTCAGGAGCTTTTGTTCCTGTAAAGAATATATTAAGGTTTTCAACTCCAAGCTTCTAACAAGTCCATGGTCACCTGACAGTGACAAACAGTGACAACTGGCATGCTGTACAGTTTAAAGATCTCACTCTTTGACTTGCATTTCTCATTTTCATTTCTCCTGTAGTCCTCACACTCCCATCCACCCTTATGACAATGACCTGACTCTAAGCCCTATTCAAAGGCAGCCTTTCTTCTCTCTGAGGCTGGCACGGGGCAAACCCTGACAAGGACTTCCCAGGGAAGACTGGACAGATTTATATGTCCATTCAAAGCAGACCGCCGCAACTCAAAGATTTCACAAGATGCCAAGCCCAAGGACTAGAAAAGCTGCTCTGGTGATGACCTTCAGCCACGTGGAGCACTGAGATGCCTCCAGGGTGGTTCTTATTGACCCAGGACATGCAGAGGACGTGTCAGACTCAGCCTTCTCCAGCTAGGCAACAATCGTCACATGAAGTGTCAGCCAGCTTTCTGCAGGTGGTTATTTACCAATAGAAAACAAAACTTGTATTCTTCAAGTGCAGCAATTGCTGACTGAGATGTTTATGGCATGAGCTAGATGGATCAGATGAGTGATCACAGTGGTGTTCTTGCTGGTATAGAAAAACTATTAAAAAAACAAGTTGTTTTGACTTAGTTGGCTAAATTATTTATGCATGCCTGGATCTTCACAGACAGATCTAGAGAACCCTAAAATCTGCCATGGCATCTCCTGCCAGCTCTTAAGCTGCATCTTTGTTAGCTATCAAATAGCAATTAAGACATTGCTTAGAATCAACCTTCTGTATCTAATCTGCTGGAAAATATGGACTCTGAAATCATGCCAGAGTAGTAGGAAGTGTTCCTGTACCTTCCAATAGTGCCTAGTTTTATCACCAAAAGCAGTTAGCACAGGCTGTGATGAGGTTTAAATAGTATAGCTCTTCCATTGCCTTCAATGAAAGCGTTTTTCCCTCCTACCTATGTGGATTAAATTATACTTCAACAAATTTAAAATACCTATATTAAGTTATATTTTTCTACAGTGGTAAAAGATAAATTGAGAGAGAACTGAACAGTAGTTTTGCTGATGACTTTATGCATTTACTGGAGCTAGATTCTGGAGCACACCAGGAATTTTCCTTACTACAGCAGGTTACAGAAGGAGAGTTTTAAAAGTTTTTATTCAGAATATACTGGATCTCCTTATCTCTTAGAACAATTCTTATGACTTATGATGAAATTTGAGACTAGTGTAGAAACATTCAACGTTACTTTCTAGCTCTCAAGTTACCTGAAATTTGGCCTCTTGCTCACCCAAATATACTCATGGGTGGGGACAGTATTCACTCTCTTATTTTGGAGTGGCAGAACAGAAAGGATATTTGTTAAGATTCAAAGCTAGAGCTAAAAATTGTGATAAAAGAACCCTTTTAACAACCAGAGATTTTTCCTAAAGCCTTGACACAAATTTCTTATCGGTAATGAGAATCAACACAGCTCTTCAGTGTCCATCTACATTAGCACATTTCTCTCAATAAATAAACCTCAGTAGCTGAAAAACAAATTATATCTGCACTCCTCGAGCATAAGATGTTGTGACAGGAAGCATTAAAAAAGGACCAGTAAATTAGATGTCAATTCTGAAGACAAGTACATGCAATGTACTACATTGTGTGGAGGATAAATTCAGACAGAACAATGTGGAAATACAAGGAAAACAAAAGCCAATAAATCAAGTCATAAACAAAAGTCATAAACCAAAGGCTGGGGACAAAAATCAGACTAATTAGATTAAAAGTGTCACTGAATTTAAAGCTATGCTCTTAGAAATGCTTTTGAACAACAGTGAGATGGAAGGAACCAGAAGGCAATCAATAAGACCAGAAGGATATGGACTTTTGTAGAGTGGTGCCTTTGGGTCTGGCTTCTAACCGTCAGTTTTCTGGGGTCTATTCTCTGTCAAATATTTCTCATTTCATCCTCAACTATGATTAAAAAGAGTCTCTCTAAAGTTTCTTCCTAAGACCAAAGCCCTAAGGATTAATCAGTGTGTTCTCAAGTGTGAGTCTATTCTTTTTCCTTCCTCTTCTGACAAGTTCAGGGGCCTAACACCCTGCCCAATACTCATGTTTTCCATAAACCAGTAAAGTTACTCTTCACAGTGAGAGAGGACTTGGTTATGGCATCTAAATCACATTTTCTTAATAGCAAAGAACAGTTTACTTACCAGGCTCCCAGGGCTTTCGGTATTCCCTTGGCAGGAAGGAAATAGCTGTGAAATTACTTCAGTGTCCATGATTGAAGGATCATCCCTTGAAGAAATGGAAAATAAATCCAAATTACCAAAGAGAGAAAAAAAATAGTTAATTTTAATATTGTGTGTTTACCAAGAAGTTTTGGGGTTTTTTTCATTTGGTTTTGGGGTTTGAGTTTTGCTTTTTTCTGTTTCTGGAGATCTGTCTCTGAAATTAAATGAATTAGTTATTAAGCAGTAACTAACTTTCAAATCAATGGCTGTTGACAGACAGCACAATTAAAAAAAGAAATCAAGGATGCCGAAGTTAGAGTAGAAAGTTTATTATGGACAGTTTTAATCTCTGATGTTTTCCAGAAGAAATTTCCAAAATCTCTCTGTGTAGTGCCCAGAGATTTACTAAATGCTTCTGCTGTGGGGGTACCTCAAGCCTCAGGGACAACTGTGCTGGGCAAAGCTCCCCCATGTTGTCCCTACGTGTAGTCCAAAAGTCCAGCAGCTCCCTCCTGACTACACAATATCTTTAATCTGCTTCTTGCACCAGCTTTGCAAAGCAATGTCTCGTTCTGACCTAACTGACCTGTTTTACAGCACTTCAAGCCCTTGCCTTGCCACATGAGCCAGAACACAGATGAGCACCTTTCCCTCTTCACTTGGCTGCCCTTAGCAGCAGGCAGAGTTCTTGTGCCACTCTTTGCTTTTGCTTTAAAACATTTTTTTTACTATTGATTGCAACCCAACTTCCAAATTCAATGGAAACTACAGACAACGTTGAGCAATGTGTCTTAGCAAACACTTGCAAAATCCTTCTTATAAAAAACAGGAGCCTACATAAATTTCCACCTAAGGTTCCTAAAAGAACCAGCTGAACAGATTCCCAGCTTCCTACTCCAAGCTAAATTAGAAATACATTCTAATGTGTTAAGCTGCTATTCATTTTAAATAAGACTCTGAATGTAAAGATAATTCAGAACCAGCTGTACCGACATCCAAGAGGTCAAGCACAGAATGGGGCAAATAGAGGTTGTACAAAATACAAAGTCATTTTTTATGTTGTTCAGCTACTGGAAAATTAAATCAGAAGAGTATAAATAATGGATACCAACACATTTTTGTGAAAAATTGTTATATTAACCACAATTTGTTTTGCAAAGGCAATTGAGTAGATATATCTGGATAGTAAGACTTGACAAGTACCACTTCATATGATTGTGATTACTAAATAAACATGATACAGTATCAAAAGCAGTTAGCAGAAGAGTTGCAGTAAAAGTCACCTCAAAAAGTAGCAGGCACGCTGGTATTTCCATCTAAAAGAGTCTGTTCAGAGGGCTGGATCGGGACAGCCCAGTGATTGGTACAGGTCTCAGCACAAACCAATGTCTTCAACAGTGTCCTAGAAGTAAACACAAAATTATTGCTGATAAAATGAGATTAAAAGGATTAGCAATGTTGTTAAATGTTGATAAGCAAATCAATTCAAATGACCAGGGCCTTTCGTAAGATGTTCCCATTCAGTCAAAATATGTTTTTCCACAGAGATTTAAAAGCATAAAATTTATGAGGGCTCTTTGCAGACCCTATTGCCAAAAATGGGGAGGAAGAAGTAAGCGGAATAGGCTGTGCTCTGGAAAGGAGGGACTCAGGAAACATCACTGACTCTGAAAGTCAGACTGGTTGAACAACTTCACATGAGCTGCCAGCAGCAAGCCATGACAAAAATGACAAAAGTAGTATTTGTATAACCATGAGAAAAGTGAATAGAGAAGAATGATAATTTTGCCACAGTTTCAGAAAAAAGAAAATCCAGTTTGAAGACCACGGCTGAAGTTCTGATATTGAAAAAATTTTAGAGGGTTTGTAAAATCATTCAAGTTGCCTGAGAATTGGAAAGACTGAAAAGTGAAGAAGCTGCCTCAGCAAGAGACTCAGGCAGCTCACAAGTTTAGTGCAGAGAAGAAAGAAAACTGACTCATATAAATGTCTTCACAGAGAGAAAATGCTAAATATCAGACAGCTTTTTAATCAGGCAAAACAAGAACTACACTCAGGATCCAGACCTGTTCAAAGGGGGAAAGCTGTTTGCACATGCAGAGGCACAGAGCTCCTGGTATCCAGGGAAATAGCATATTCTTCATTTCTTGAGGTTTTCCTATCAAGCAGGTCATTACAATCAACTTACTGAAAGTCTGTCTCAGCTAGATTCACATTAGTTGCAAAATCTCTTCATGCTGCTTCCCTGGGGACACTTACAGACCCAGAAAAGCAAGCTTCCCATGAATTACGATTTATGTCTCGGGAGATGTGGATTCAGTCCTTGCCTCTGCCAAACATCATTTGTGTGTCATTGAGCTACTTACTCAAAGTAAGCTTCGTTTTACCTACTTTTAGATATCTACATGCTAGTTGTCTATTTAGCATGTGTATGTCTGAAGCATTTTTATCCTCAGCATCTTTATCAGTCAGTGGAGAGAAGCAGGCATCATTGGAGAGCTGCTCCTCCAAAAAAAAATCACCATACAATGAGGAATTTCATACTTTGAAGAAATCTCTATGCTGATTGAAGGAAGGCAGGAAGGTGACTGGCTTAAATGTGGACAATGACACCCCTGGCATATAAATAAGGGAAGGTTTGCTTTAGCGTCTTCTCAAGAGGATATTAATATTTCTAAGCTGCTGTGAAAATAATACCTTAGAGACTTAATATTATTAGGAAATATATGGATAGTTATAATAAATGGAATTAAGAAATCTCAGAGTTCAAATTTTTGCCAGGCTCCAGGGCAAAAGAAAACTGCATCTTGGGATAGCATTGGAAAATATTTAAACTGTGAACCAGATTTCTGAATGCCATGGAGAAATACTGAGGCTATTGAATCCATATACACTTTCCTTAATAGCAAAAATAGTTTAAAATATCTCTTTCCCAAAAAAAAAGGCTTTTCAATTTTGAAGGGTTATTTTTGATCAGCCTGGCTTTCAGGACGGCCACAAAATTGTGGCAGCACAGCCGATGGGGCCATGAACTGTTGTGTGGCAGCAAAGGCCTTTTAAACCAGATTCACAACTGAAAAAAAAGGGATTGTGGAGTTACAGCATAACTCAGGATAGTTAAGCAGGCAAATGAAATTCCAGCAAAGCTCTGAAATGGCACAGAGGAGAGCAGCGCTGATTCAAGGCAGTTGATCTTACAACATGGGACAAAGGTTGTGACATTTCTCTTGATTAAAAGGTAGAGTCTCTCCCATCTGCACAAACTCTGGAGGCAACAGATAAAATTACCATCCTGAATAGCAACACAAGAAACACACAGCAGTGAGTTTCCTATCTGCTTGTCCATAAAAATATATCCGTCTTTAATTTCCCTTGGATTTGATCCCAGCAGTCAGATGGGAAGGAAGTGTTGCACTTCCCTTATAGTAAAACTCAATCAGTTACATCAAGCAATCCATTGCAGCTTTTCCTTATGCCAGGAGAGTTTACTCCTCAAGCACTGGTGAGCAGAAAGTGTCCTCATCATGGGGATCAAATGTGGCTCTATCTAACAAAGCCTCCCGTGACCACAGCCTGCAGCAAACACCACTCCAGCTCTCCAGCACAGTCCCACCTGTCCCCCCCTGCAGGGTTCTTCAGCAATTCCAAAGAGTCACAATTAAATTCATACTAAAAAGAACTACAAAAACACCCCCCCCACCTCAAACCTGACAAAGACTTGAGTAACCTACTAGCAGGACTGGAAGCAAAATTCTGTCTTTGTTCAAGCAATTTGCATAATGGCTGTTTCCTTTTTTATACTTTTTTTTTTTTTGCAATAGTTATTTAATATAGTCATTATACTTGGTTATGGCAGTTTGAATTGGGATGCTGCCAAAAAGACACTATTTAGCAGGGTCTGAGGGGCTGGATATTTGAACAGAGTATTTCATTTTAATGAATTTCCACTGCTTTGCCTTGAAAAGAGCTTATAGGGATTTTCTCACAATGTTCTCAAGGATCTGGAGTTGATTGGGTTGGGCGGGAAACACCAAACCTTAAATACCTTTACCCAACATGAGATTTTACAAAGTAAATATCAGAGATGTATTTTAATAAAAGATGGAGAGGCTAATTCACACAGAAAAGACACAAATACATTACCTGTACTACACTCACAATTTTTCAGCCAGCTCACCAAGTCTTCGCAATCAATATCCCAGCTGATGTTTCAATGTATATTAAACAGATATAAGAGATTAGGGGAGCAGAATATAGAGACATGCACACATTGGACATGGACATATTTAGAAAGATCAAATTCCACAAGAGGAAGAGCCCAAGATGTGGAAAAGTGAGGAGACAGAAGCCTAAGGTATAACAATAATGCAGCAGCAATCCTAATAGCAGGTTTGCCATTGCGACAAGCTCTGTGGGCAGGGCAGAGCTGCTGGGCTGGCTCTGGGCTGTTCAGGGTCCACCCAGCAGGGCTTGGGCACAAATCCTGCTCATCACAGGTCTTCAGTGCAAGAATGGATTCTGTGCACTCAAGTGCAAGGATGAACCTAGAGATGAAAATTCAGCCTTGTCACAGGACTGTGATATATCAGAGAAACTTTTGTGAGAGGGAAGTACTTTAACTCCCAAGAGAGCATTTGGATAAACCACTCTTTTAGTCACAGGGGGAAAAGAAGTGATTTTAAGTTTTCTTCTGCACAACTAATTATTAAAAGGAAGTGTCAAAAGGTGACAGGAAATGTGAATTTCGAAATTCCTAGAGCTGAACAAATTATTAAAGAGCAAAGCACTGTAAATAATCTAGCCTTTACTTTTTTTATTTGGTTGGGAAATTGTCCTTGTTTAGGTAGTCAGCTCTAATTAGAATTCACTTGCATATTAAAATAATCTGCAATGAATATGAATGAATTTAATATTCCACAGTTCAGAATTCCACATTTTTCTTCCTAGACCATTTTACTTCTTTACCCAGAGAAATTAATGCCACCTCCTCTTTCTAGAGCATCTAAGTAGTTAATTTAAGCAATATCCAGTCTCCAGTAATTTCTCCATTTCCACAGAGGAGCCTTTGTGGCTGTGAAGTTTGTGTGTTAGGCAGTCAGTCCTTAGAGTGACAGCTTCAAGGTACAAGGCTGGTGAGCCTACCTTGTGTCTTCCACTGCCTGCAGCAGTGGAACTTCTCCTTTTCTACCCATTCACACAATTTCTTTTTCCTTTTGCAAAATGTTTTGCTCCTTACCACTAGCTCAGCTGAGGGCTCCATTCCTTTCATTTCACTCTGACCATGTAATTATTTCCAATTATTTTGCTGAGCTCCTAGGAGGAGTGAAAAGATAAAATTTTAAAAAAATAATTAAGCTATGGGCAAGGACAGACAATCCAGGCTCTTCCTGAGCCAACCCAAGGGTCATACATCTGTCACTTCCTTTTATCCCATGAGTTCATCATAAGAAAGGCCTGTCACATTGGAATAATGTTCTTGCCACTATCTTCTTTATGTGGAAGAACTCCAACATGACTTAGGTTTTTGAAGTAGGTAAAGCCTAAGGCAAAAGACACATCAACATATTTTCTCTGACCTGCCCAAAAAAATGGGTATTTCCAAATCCTTAGTCCCATACATTTGTCTCTGAAGAACGCAGCCTTGCCTGCAACCTTCGCAGCTCGGCAACAGAAAATCACTTTAAATAAACATCTAATATTCCATAGGATAAATATAATGAATTAGTCATTGCTCCTTACCATAATGTAGCAGCATTCCTGAAAGCCAGGCTCTATTAGCATTTTGAAGAGGTATTGAGACAAGGATGGGTGTCCTGGGGATTACTGCAATGGGAAGCAAAGACGAGACAGTGGTAGATGATGAAGTGCAATCAGGATGCTGCCACAGCCTCTGCATACATCCCTACACATTCCTGCAGTTTTGTTTGTAACTTGATAAAGAATTACCTCATAAATCTGCTTAACACTTGGCTCTTTTCCTCTTTTGCTTGTAAAGATGCACATTCTTAAATAGACTTGTGGGTTCAGTGAATCTGTAAGTGAACATCTCCTTTGGATACTCATTTTACTCTTAAACCAAAATAAGATTGTTATGTACAGAAGTGAAACTAAAAATTTAATGTGTATTAAATGTTGCTTTCATGCCGCAATGATCAGCACCAAATCCTGCACCCCACGGATCATGCCATGAACTGGTATCAGTTGATACACTTTCATTATTCATTGAAAAGCCTTTCATTATTATTTGCTCTTCTGATCTTGTCAGTTCACTGTTTTTATTACAGTTTCTGCCCATGGGTGCAAGTGAGTGTGAGCAGGGGATATCCACTGCTCTTCACTGGCAGATAAACTCACACAGAGCATCCATAAACAGGCACAAAGACAAATGTCATCTGTCATAAAAACATGAAGATCTGCAGAGCAGAAATTAATATGCTTAAAATCAGGGATTACTGCAGAGAATATCCAGTAATTCCTGCAAAATTTAACCATCTTTTGCTTCTTTATGAGCCAATTGATAAAACAAGTTATGCATATTATCTGCGGGGAAGTACTGCGAATAGAGCAGCTGTTAACTTTCAGAGTTACAGGAGGAAAAAAGGTTTTATTTCCACCACATTTCTCGTTCTTGTTTTCTTTACGTTGTTGGCTATAACCCTGGCCTAGCCATGCCCACCACCACATATGCTTCTATTTAAGACTCTGCTTACAGTCTAAGAGGTCCCTTGGCTTGAACACTGTGCCTTGCTCAGCTGAGACCATGGCACACCTGGATGGGAAGAAAAGTGCACATAAGCTGGAACTAATCCACAACAGTACCCTCTGCAACAGTGAGAAGTTTCCACACCTGGTGGGAGACATCATTGCATAATCTCCCAGTCTTCAATTCCACAAAGAATGGCTGTTTTTATTAATTTCTCACCAGGATACGAGAGATGTACTGACAGAGGCTATAAAACAAATTCATCCTCACTCATCACTGAAGTGCTGTCATTGAACTATCACTGAGAATGCGCAGGGCATCTGGGGGCCCTTTCTTTGTGATAGAAAGCACACTCACATCCTCCATGATTGCTGTAATTATCAGTAATAACTAGATGTTGCATCACTGACTCCAGAAGGCATATATTCACATGCACCAAGTCAAATCTGGGGTCTGTTTGGAGTCTTGATGGAATACCAGGGAAAAACATAAGTGAACTTGTACCATATTCCATGCATCCTCGTTCTCAATTTTATTAGGACCTAAAGATGTATTAATTATATATGAAATCATCTCTGCATAACAATAAAAGTATTTACTTATATGCAAATATCAGGATTTGCTAATAGCAGAAATTTAAACTATCGTATCATAACAACACCACTTATCACAGCAGTCCAGTGAGATGTGGTAGCCAGACATTGTTACAGAACTCACAAAAGGACAGCATGGTCGTGGTTGGAAGGGACATCTGGGCATTATCTGCTTCAAACTCCCTGCTCAAAGACAGGGAGCAGGTCATCAAGGACCGCAGGTCATCAAGGACCATGTCCAGGCAGTTTTTTAATATCTCCAGGGATGGAAACTCCACAGTATCTCTGGGCAACCTTTTTCAGTGCTCGCTCACCCTCAACAGTTAAAGAGTTTTCTATGTTCAGATGGCACTGCTTGAGTTTCATGTGTTGTGCCACTGGTATTGTGCCTGTTGCTTCTTGTCCTGTCACTGGGCACCTCTCAAGAGACCCTGGATCTGTCCTCTTTGCACCCTCCCTTCAGACATTTTTCCACATTTGATGAGATCCCCCTCAAGCTGTGTTTTCTCCAGGCTGAACAGTCCCTGCTCTCTCAGTCTTTCCTCAGAACAGAGATGCTCCAATCCCTTAATCATCCTCCTGGCCATTTCTTAGACTCTCTCCAGCATGTCCATATCCACCTGTACTGAGGAGCCTGAACAGGATGCAGTACTCTGGGTGTGGCCACAGCAGTGCTGAAGGGAAGAATCATCTCCCTCAACTCACTGGCAACACTTTGCCTAGTGCAGCCCAGGGTTACCTTTGGCCTTCTTTGCAGCGAGGAGACACATTGGCGGCTTGTGTTCAACTTGGCTTCCACCAGGACCTCCCAATCCTTTTCTGAAAAGCTTCAATGTGTGCTGGGTGGCCCCAAGCATACATTGGTGCAAGGCGTTGTTCCTCCCCAGGTGCAGGACCTTGCATCTCTCCTTGTTGAAATCCCTGAAGTTACTGTCAGCCCGATCCTCCAGCCTGTGAGGTCTCTGGGGAGTGCAGCACCACCCTCTGCTGTACCAACCACTCCTCCCAGTTTGTCATCATCAGCTGCTCACTTTTGTCCTTCATAAGATTATTTCAATGAGGTTATAAAATATCACCATAAAATATACAGACTTTGTTTAGAAACTATGTCACCACAGCACTTGTTTGCTGTCTACAATCCACAGAACAGTAAACCCCCTGCATTTTCGTAGCAGATACCCTAAAGGTGGGGAATTTCTCCTGCCAGTGTTGTGTTCCTCCTGGACAAGTAGAGGAGTAAAGAAAAAGGGAACAAAGTTCTGCCTGTATTCCTCATCCAAAAGCATTGTAGTACTCCTCTAGCAAGGCATTCAAGATGGGATACCACTATCACTCTGGTGGTATTTGTAACAGAAAAATTCTCTCTCTCTCTTTCTGTCTGTCATTTGGGCACTACTGATTAAGAAGTATTTCCAAAGGAATACTGCTGGCCACTAATACCTTGCTGGTCAGTACTACCATTACATTATTGTCAGTGCAGCATCGAAATTGCATCCACAGAAATGTTCCTTACAGGAACATCAAGAACAGATTTACTTTGCCATGTTTGAAAAGTCTGACATTTCCACAGACCAGTACTTCCCATTTGCGAATTTGAGGCTGCTTTCCAAAGGTCTGTACACATCAGAGCTCCCACAGGACAGCAGAGACGACAGGAACCAGCCAAGCCTTGACTAATAGGCTGACACTGCTTTATGGTAGGACACCCTCCAGCTGCTGGAAAGCAATGAAGGGAGACTGAAACATTACCAGAGAGAGAGTGAGAGAACTTTTAGACTGCCCATTTCTGCTGAAGGACTAGAGTAGGAACCTTTGTGGATCCACTACTGAGCAAGATAAGCAAATCTTTTAATCCAGCTTTTCTTACGTTTAAAAATACATTTATTATTTCATGCTGAATCAATCTAACAAATTTTTTTTCACCCCACTTATATCACAGATTTCAGATGTAGGGATGCGATGGCACCAAACACTTTTGAAAGCATCAACTTATATTTTTATGGAACTGTAAATATATGAGGGATGTTTTCGCTGCGATAGGTACAAATTATAAAAATGGCTCCAAGGTTCCAGACAGAGAATATATATATTATTATATCATTTGGTTACTTTGTGAAGGACAAATATTCAATTCTTTCCTCAGATCTGATAAGGAAGTACTGAGCTCATGGTAAATCCAGTTTAGGAGCAAGGTGCCCTCAACATTGGTGCTGTGATTGCTGGAGTCACCCAGTAGTACAAATTTGATCTGACTCAGATGTGGGCACATGACTGTAGTTCTCTTGTGTTAGTCAGACACTACAGAGCTGTATTCTGGTGTGCTGGCTCTGTGCCAAGGGATGAGGGAGGCAGAAGATGCATACAGCTGACTCAACAAAGATTTCTGGACAAGGATCCACCAGCCGCTCAGCCCGCTGCCGTCTATAGCTACGACATTTTGGAGTGGACTTCAGGAACCCTCAGCCCAGCTGCAAGCTATTGGCATATCAATAACACCATTGATTTCATTCGCTGCTGGGTTTTGAGAGACAGGATATTAGCACCTGCAGAGCAGAAACCAGTGCCAAAAGGAGGGAGGAGGGGTCACCAGCCTTATGGAAGAGTAGGAGGACCAACCTTCTATAAGCTACCAAAAATAGAGGGATCTGCCAAAAGTGGTTACAAGTAAAATAAGCACTTATATTTGTAACTCGTGATCATAGCATTGATATCATGATTCCCATCCTCCTTTCATGCCTCTCTGCCAATCTGATGCTGAAAATATGATTGTTCGACTGCAACTGGAGAGCTTGAAGTTGCAGTCCCCAGTGACCAGCAAACCTTCTAATGCAGTGATCCAGCACTACCATACTGTCTCTTCCAGCTGCACTATTCTCCCACAGGTCAGGATTAAGCCTCTGTCTTCTTGTTGCCACCACTGCAACACAATAACCTCTGTCTGAAGCTCTGAACGTCCACAGATGGACACACAGTGTGTGGCCAACGTGCCAAAGGATTTCAGTGTCCTGCCCATCCTTAGGCTACCTCATTTTGCTGCATTGAAACAGATGCCTTGCTCCTGTCAACAACACTGATTTCAAGAGAAAGATGTGAACTAATAATGGTGGAGAAGTCTGGGACTGGCCTTTCCTTCTTATTCCGCCTTCTCCACAGCACTACCGAGATGTTTATTACTTTGGTGTCCACCTGCTAACCTGCACATTATAAATTTGAACTGAGGCCAGTTTTGCAGTTCAAAAAATATAGAATAACTTTTAAAGTCACTCTTGAGAAGATACAAAGCCTGGGAAACGTCATCCAAATGTTATCATAAGTGAAATAAAACGAAACCATAATTCAGCCAGATTCAGCATTACTCAAATGCAGTGGAAACTAGTGCTTCCAATGCCTGAATCTGCTGCCCTTTTATTAGTTTCTCTCCCGAAAACTATAAATCCTTGATCAGATATTCTCTCATGAACTGCAAAATAGAATGAGTAAAGTTCAATTTGGCTCGGCAAGAGCAACAGTTACTGAGATCAGAGAGATTTAGAGCAACAGAGTTCTACAAATCAGTGTCCTGGCATGACAACTTGTCATAAAAGGACTGATAAAATCTTCCATATGAATGGTTATTTGGAAGATTAAGTCTGTACTCAGTGGACCCGGATCCTTCAAAAGCATGAAATTACTTAGAAAATTGAGGGGACACATTTTTTGTGGGCACTTAGGTAGTCACTTGTCTACCTCATTACACAGCTAAATACCTCTGAAAATGTAATCTTCAGTCACAGTCTCAAAGGAGACAGATTTTTAGAGGTGCACAGATGGCCAGGAGGTTTACAAAGTGTCTAGTTGTTTAGTTCACTATAAAATCAATGAGAGTTAAGGGTCTCATATAAAACCATGTCGATCTGCCTAATTAAAAAAAGCATCCCTGTGTCTGGTTAAAATCAGTAAGGTTGGAGCCTTGCAAGCTCTCAAAGCTGCACTTTGGCCTTCCATGAGGTAGTCCCCAGGCAGGAGTGCCTGATCAATGGGAACGAGGAGGGGAGAGGTGTCAAGCCTGAACCAGCCTCCAGACACAGCTGGGCTGTCAGGACAGAGGGCTGGCAACAGCAGGGAATAGACAGTCCATAGAAAAACTGACATTAAAATAGGCCAGTCCAGACCTTCACAGAGATACTTCAATCATATCTGCACAGTTTAAAGCAAGCTGTGGGTTTGCTTAGACCATTTGAGAAGGTGTTTTTCTTTAAATAGCAACTTAGGATGAGAGCTGCCACTTCCAATTTAATCAACCTCCTTTAATACAGGCTCGTGCTTTGCAGCTGGATAATTAACCTTGATATTCATTGGGACTTCAAAACACCCAATTCCCATTGCTGTCAATTAGCTGACGATGTCAAGTGTGTGTTGATAGAAGATTTTTGTGTGACCCTGGCAATATGGCATTTGGGAAATTTCAGTCCTTCATAACTAACAATTTTAGAATGGGAAGTGACATTCACAGAATCACAGATGGTTGAGGTTGGAAGGGACCACTGGAGGTCATCTAGTCCAATCTTCCTGCTCAAATAGGGTCCTCTGGAACATTTTACTCAGAATTGTGTCCAGGGAGGTTTTTAATATCTCCAGGGAAGGAGACTCCTCAGCTTCTATGGGCACCCCACTCCAGTGCTCGGCCACCCTCACGGTACAGAATTCCTTCCTCATACTCACGTGAACTTCCCATGTTCCAGTTTCCACCTGTTGCCTCTTGCCCTGTTGCTCAGCACCACCGGGATTATGAATTTGTTCCTGGATTGAGTTCACTAAACAAAACAGATGTACATTAGGTTTCACCCTACTTTCTGCTCTTATGGCAAAGCAACTTTCTAAAAGACCCTCAAGATAATTTTCAAGCCTTCTTGCAGCTCTGAGTGCACAGAAGATGCCTTGATTTCAGTGCATTCAGAAGATTCCATACTTTTTAACGCCAATGTAAGGCTGGAGGCAGGGTTATAAATGACTGGTACACAATGATTTTTGATATAAGAGGCAGTAAAATAAACACTGCATATCAAAATGAGACAAAATATGGGAAGGGCCAGTGGCATTTCATTCTTTCCACTGATTTCTTTGCATTTGTAATAAAGAGTTACAGCCTACTGGTAACAAGATTAAATTAGGGGGAGAAAGAAATTTGAATCAGACCGTTTTCCTGATATGCCACAGTGGGTTGTGTTCTGCTAATGAGTGTTAACCCTGCAATCAGGTAAACATTCACCTTGAGAAATGAACAACCTTAATCAGGGCTTTTAAATCAGCCAGAACAGTCAACAGCTAAAATGAAATTGGCACAAACACAACTGCTTTTCTTCTTAAAAAATGTTCTTCCTTCCTTATGAGAATGGGAAGTAATAGCATAAGTGAAACATTCTTGTAGCAAAAGAGCAGCTCCAGTCCCTTCGATGTTAGAAATCCTGTCCTGTGACTAAGAAGGGATGTATTGATTGATGCTCAATACAATGCTTTTGCACAGGCTAACTAAAGCCTTTTGTGAAAGTTCCTAATGTCAGGTCAATCTGACCTCCATATTTCTAAAGGACTTTACCTCATCTGCTTTGTACAAATAGCAAAATAATGGAGAAAATAAATAAGGGGGGCGGAGGAGAAAGAAAAAAGAAATATTGGTCTGTTGTGCTTTTCTCTGGATTTGAGAATGACATTAATCTGTGGGCCTTTATCTGAAATATTCTGACAGTAGAAAAAACACTCACTACTCCATTTTCTACACAGGGTCAGCATTACGAAGAGGAAAAACGGGCTTTGAGCCATGAAATAATTGCACTCAATAATCACTTAATAGAAGCCAAGGTGACCATAGATAAGTTGTCAGAAGACAATGTAAGTATTTAATTATGCGACTGTATTATTTTTGAGGTTATATTCAGAAAAAAATTAGGTCATGCACTTCCCATGAAATTATAGAATAATTTTTTATGTTTGTATAAATATAACTTGTTACCTCAACAGTTAAAATTTGTGTTTGTTTGTTTGTTCCCATCATTTTGTAAATCAAGCTCTCCTTATGCTATGAGGTGAGACTTTTCATTGATATTTTTTTCTTTATGTCTAGCCTGAAACTGATGAAAAAATATTCTAAGAAATGGCAATATTCCCACATTGATTTTGCCATCAGTACAGCAAACTGGTGCAAGCACATGGTCAGAGCTGTTGCAGGGACACGTGTGGAGTGAGGACTCATCAGAAGGATTTTAGGCACAGTGTAGACCCCTGCATTTCCTGCGCTTCTTTGTTCTTTCAGTCTTTGCTCACCAAAAAGCCCAGCACAAGGGAGCTCTGCTAGCAGAAGGTGGGATTGACCCAGCCTGGTCACTCAGATCACTCAGGCAGCCGGAGACAGCCTTTGCCCAGCAGCTGTTCATGTGCAACAATTTACCTGTCTCTGTGTGGGACAAAACAGGGAACATCTCTGGCGATTGTCACTCTGCATCTCATTAAACACTGCTGAAAAATTGCATAAGTACTGCAGCTGGCAACAAGCTTATTAAATTCTTCCTGAGACAAACCTACAAAGACAGCAAAGAGAGGAATATTGCAGGCATTTAGTTCATTATTGTGCCATTCCTTCCACACTTAATAAAAAATTCATCTACAGAGGACATGTTTCTGTTAGCACTTATTTTTCAGCATCTTACATTCAATCTTCCCATATTTCACATGAACTCCTAACCATAGCTGGGAGCATTTGATCCCATTAAAATGCCTGCTGATGTGAGCTCTGCCTGTGCAATTAACAGCTTTCCAACAGAAACAAAAAGTTCCCAGTCTGACCCCTTACTTTTGCAGAAGTTGAGTTGAAAGAAGAGTTACTTCACAACTCTACCAGCTATAAGTAATGGAGTGTGGTAAATGTAATGGGCTACATTCAGGATCTGGAAGCACAGGTATACCTCCAGACTAATTCAGCTGAAATCAGCAGAGTTATTTCTGCTTTAAAATACAGGTGGAAAAAAACTGCAGAACTCTCCCTTTCAGTGTGCATGCAATTACACTACTTCACAGAGTCGGGTTTGAACCCACATTTGAAGTGTTTTCAATATTTATAGTGGTACTCTGAGCATTAGAATATGGTCCAGAGGCCTCAAATAACAGTACTGCTTCTTCAGGCTTGAAGTTGGTTCACTTCAATTCTGCCCTTGCAAGATTCAAGAAAATGGCATGAAATTGAGTCAGGGGAAGTTTAGGTTGGATATCAGGAAAAGGTTCGTTCCCCAGAGGGTGGTTGGGCACTGGAACAGGCTCCCCAGGGAAGTGGTCATGGCCCCAAGCCTGACAGAGTTCAAGAAGTGTTTGGACAACGCTCTCGGGCATATGGTGTGACTCTTGGGGATGGTGCTGTGCAGGGCCATCAATGATCCTCATGGGCCCCTTCCAACTCAGGATAATCTGTGATTCTGTGTAGTATTACTAATAAAAGTAAAGGTTATATTCCAAATTTTAAAATAAAGGACTATGAAACAAACCACTAGCATTATACCTAATAAGTAGATAAGCGGTAAACTGGAGAATCCTACATGGGGAGAAAGTTTTTGTCTTTGCAAGACCTCTTCCTTCAATTCTATTTCCCCTCACTCTTCTGACAGAAATGTAAAATGATGCTTTTGACACAAAAACGTATTTCAAACTGTGGGAAACACTTCTGGCATTAGTTGCCAGTTATTGTTCTAGTTGCCACAGATATGGCTGGTTTCCATTCAGGCAGATATTAAAGGAGAGAAAGGTGCTCCAGTCACATGGTTGAGAACAAAGTGCATGTGGCACATGTAGCTCACATGTAATTTTTCTGTAGTAATTTTTAAAGCTGCTAAAAATAAAGTGCCAAAAATGCTTTTTGTACTCTCCATGACAACCGCTGCGCAGAAAGAGAGGCACAGAGCTTTTGAAGAAAGGATTAGATTCTGGAGAGAGATCATTTTTGTGTGCCTGGAAATGCCATATGGGACTCAGGGTACCTGTCTGTGCCATACATTGTGCAGCAATATATTATGGGTTTAATGTGCATGCAACATGTCAGAATCACGTGCATGCAACATGTCAGAATCACATGCATGTGCAACAGATTTTACTTCTAAATCGAATTCTTGGGTTCTTACTTTTTCAGGAATGAAAATAATGTGTCCTGAGATAAAATTCAAGACCCACAAAAATGAATGTCTCCCCAGTACATCTGAGGCAGAAGTGTCATGTATAAAATCTCACAAAGACACAGAAAAAAATTGCAAAATAAAATTATCTAAAGGTCCTTGAATATGAAGATATATGAACTAATGCTCCTAGGAAAACTATCCCCATCCCTCATAGACTTACAAGAACATCTTGCTGCATGTTATTACAGAAGACCTTAAAATGGTATTTTAATAGAGAGAGAATTTCTTTTTCACAGAAAATTTCTCTACCAGCTTTTGAGAGAATAAATGGAGACATAAAAATCAGCATGCAATAAAATTAACACCAGACAAAATCCAAATCATATCAATATTCTACAACTTTTTGTCTATAAACACATACTAATTTTTACAGATTAACACAGCCCAGTGCCCATAGCGCATTTATGCTTTGTATATTTCGTTTCTGCCCACCTATAAACTCAACTTCTGAAGCCAACCTTGGCTTTAGGGCAACTAGATAAGGAAAAGGAAAAACAACATACAACTCTTACCTTCAGGGACCCAGAGATGCTGGTTGAAGGATACAGTTACACAGCCATGTGTGCTAAATTAAATTTAGGTGAAGGGCAAATCTGTGTGCTGAATTTTCCCATTAAATAGGCTGTGGGAGCCATTCACTATGAAGATAGTATAAGAAGCTTGCTTAAATTCTCTCCTTCCCTGTGTGGAATTCTCATGGTAATTTCTTGCTCAGTGAAAATATTCTGTTCTGCAGCATCAAATATTTGCAGTGAGATTTAATATATTTCTATAGGTGCATTCTGCAAGATATTAAAGGAGCCAGGAACCAGCAAGAAATATCAAAAGGAGAAAGAGTCTCCCTTTTTAAAAAAACAACACAATGTATATTTCTGTAATGAATTTCTCCCACAATCTTATAAGATTATTTTTGCACTTTCTAAAGCAGTATTTTAGTGCTGGTCTGGATAATAGTAAAAATTTTCTTTTTTCTTAAAAGATCATGGTTTTTTAGCCTTTAAAGTACCATGCATGTTAACAGTATAAAATTCAGTTCTTAATGGTAAGTATCCATCTTCTGAAATGCAGATTACTGTTCTGTTGTAACAGGTCTCAAAAGTTTATTCTTAGTAATTTTATCAGCCTTCACAGAGCAAAGGAGGAAATATCTCTGGGATGTGCAAGAAACACGGCATCTTAATTTGTTTAGAAGTTAAAGTATGCTCCAAATCTCCCCAAAGTGAATTTTGAAAAGATTGATCAGGCATGGGGAAAAGGCTGAAAGCCACAAGCACTTTGCAAACTTTAAAGAGGCTGTTTTTTTGTTTTTTCCAGGAGCTCTACAGGAAGGACTGCAATTTAGCTGCTCAGCTGCTCCAGTGCAGCAAGAACTACGACAGGGCACATAAACTTTCAGAGGTAATGTGATCAAACCTCTTGAAGATTCAAGGATATAAATATTGTGTGGAAAGCAGGTTATTTTGCACGTATAAATTCCAGAATTTGTTTGCCCTTAAGGCTTTTATTCCCCCACACACCCTCCTTTAAGACACAGGATGCTTTGTGCACCTGCTGGTGTTCTGTGCAGTCGAGGGAGCTGCTGACAAAATCACAGCCCATGGTGGAACTTGAAGGTAGCCTCTTCCCCAAAACCTCTCCTATCCAGTAGAATGGGCCTGCACTGACTGCCTCCAAAACAAAGGTTTTAGCAACACTGGAGTGCTGGGAACTCTAGAATGCAAAATGCTGGGCAGGAGCAGTGGGGTGAGAGCAGGGAAATGACAAGCTACAGGCGTCAGAGATCCTGATATAATCAATTTTCCTCCTGAAGCTATTTTCCAGTCCAGCTAGTTTCCAAACCTGAATTTTAAAATGGACTGACAGAACAAATATCTTTTTCTAAAGAAACCAGAGCACCGAATGATTGATTTCCAAGGTGTAAACTTTAATTAATAATCCTCGCTTCCAAGGAAACGAGGCTTGAGAGATAGGCTCCTTAAAGGGGAGGTAAATATTATTTTAGTGAACAAGACAGTCTTTAGGGATCCAGGCCCTTCACAAGGCAATAGCACCTTCGTCACATATATTGCTTCAGTGAAAGGTACAGAGAATAGCTTTTCCTTCATCAGTCCCATCAGGTCAACATTCCCCCAGGTAGCCTCTCGTGCAATTCTGCAATGGAATATTGCAAAATTAAATTTGGAATGTACAAACCATTTATAAGTCAGTAGATGGCTTCAGAGCACTAAACAACCCTGTTAAATAAAGATGGAGCAAGATTCTTTTTTCAAACAGGTAATGATTTTCTGGAACAGAGACAGAACTTCCAAATTAACCATTATCTTGGTCCTGTTATTTTTTCCTGTTAACTGACTTCCCTTAGCAAATTGTATCCAGGAATTATCATTACATTACTCACACTTGAAAGCACCCTACCTGTTACAATTAGGGCTTTAAAAGCACTTAGTTGTTCATTTGCAGAGAAGTATCACAAATGTGAGCTCTCCTCACAATTTCCCAGACTGTCATATACTCAGTTCAATAGGCAGTCTCTGCTCATAAGTCCAAGTATTTATTAATTTAGCAAGTGTGAATGTGCTGTCACAGCCAATAAATTCCTTACAAATGCAAATATTGCCTGATAAACTATTGTATGTTATCCAGAAACCTAAACTCTAGTACAATATAGTAATGTGACAGCAGTATCATTTTAGTAATTCCAGTTTCCAGTGCAATGCCCAGAAAATAATGTTCTTTTTAACACATTTCATAATACTGATAACATACATAAAATAGATCAGTGGTGCTACAGGATACTGAAATAAGAGCTGCCCCATACTGCACTTTCACATTCAATAAACTGTATTTCTCTTCCTCATTTCCATGGCAATTTACACCAGGCCTATTTTACAACCTGTTTATTCAATCTTTGTTGCATCTGTACTTACTATGACTAATGTTGCTGTCTGCCAGCAGACTGGCAATATCATTTATTTCCAATGGAAGACATATGAGTTAATTAGCAACATAATGATTAATCCAAAATATCCTGGAAGGCCTGTTGATTGAAAAAACACTCATACTACTACAAATAACAAGAATACCATTTCACTACATGCCTTATTTTGAACACACCAAGGTTTGAGGATAACACCAGCTTTAAAAACTTCCCAATGAAGCTAGAAGAGGAGGTCCATATCTTATACAGTGTGAGACCATGACAAGGTGCAGGCACCTTAAATTTCCTTTGACAAAAATAAAGGGGAGGGAGACAATTACCATTATTTGTAGTGTTCTCTCCTCTAGAGGAACAAATTTAAGGAGGAAGTGAGATTGCTAAGGTCATAAGGTTAACCACTGATTATTTTGTGAAGAGGAACTTGATTTCTAGTTATAAAAAGAAAGTGCTGAGTAAATCAGAGTTCAGCCAAGCATTGAAGGGATAAATTCCCAAGTGGCATAAATCAACACAGATATTAAAGGAGCCGTCACAATCACAAACTCAAAAGTTATTCCAAACATTAATTCTTCTGATTTCCAGAAAGAAATACTGAGAGACAACCTCTCTCATATTTCTGCCTGATCATTGATAGAGATCTGAAGTGAGCAAGGCAGATAAAATTTGACAGGAAAGCATGTTTGGTGATACCTGAGTAGGCATCCAAGGAGTGTCATCTCTCTGTCTCTTCTGGTCCACATGACAGAATGGCAGGTGAAACCACCATCCACAGCCCTGATCCTGACTTCCTAAAAAAACCTTATATGATTTCTGATGCATAAGAGACTTATTGATTAACTCTGTCACAGGAATCACAATGTGAGTTCAGGTCTTAGTGCTTATTTCTGTCAGTGTGGAAGGACATGTTGAGGCTTATGTGGATGGTTGATCTGACAAGCAGTGTCCGACTGAAGGGGTGAGGAAGCCAGCTTGATTTGCTTCTTCCCAGCACAGGAATAATCCTGTCACAGCAGCCAGTACTGCTTCTAAAAGTGTCAGCCAGCTTTTCTGCACCTTCAAACAGCATTGTTTATCAAATGTGATGCTGGAGGGCAGGAGCCAGTTTGGCATGGGGTTGTAGGCAAGATGAGCTCAAGGAAAGGCAAAAGAAGAACAGAATAGATCTGATCTCTTCCTCCTCCTTCCTCACCCCTGCAGAGACCTCTGCACACCCACACTCCAACTGTAAATCACACCCAAGCACACAGTCTGGAAAGTGTTGCTGTAGGCTGTAATTCCCTACCTGCCTTTTTAAGATTGTTGTTTACTACATACTTTATTTACATCAGTAAAGCAAACCTGGAAGTGCTGGGTTAATGGCTGGACTCAATGAGCGTAGAGGCCTTTCCGGACCTGAGCAATTCTATGACCATTCCTACCCAACCTGAATTAATTTGGAAGGAAACATTCCAGTTTCACATTATCCATGAGGGAAAGCACATGAAGATGTACAAATGTTAAGTAAACGAGCAAAGGTCATTTGATTACATTTATTTCCAGAAATGCACAAAGCTTGTGGCCATCACATTAGCCAAAGAACCATGCTAAGTGAGCTATGTAATGTCATAAACAGCACTCATCTGACACCTCTATTAACATGTACCCTTTTCTCCTTTCTCCTTGCCATCCCTTTATGTTGCAGTTGCCAACTGACTTTCAGGAGAGAGTCAGCATCCACCTGGAAAAACACGGGTGCAGCCTTTCTGTCCCCTTGTGCCACACTTCTTACGCTGATACCATTCCCACTTGCGTCATTGCCAAAGTACTGGAAAAACCAGACCCCAACAGCTTGTCCTCACACTTGTCAAGCCCATCTACAAGGGATCTCAATTTTCAGGACTCTGCTGGAAAAGTCGGACAAAGACCCCAGTACAAGTCCGACATCTACTGCAGTGACACGGCCCTTTACTGCCCCGAGGAGAGGAGGAGGGAGAGGCGGCCAAGTGTGGACACGCAGGTGAAAGACGTGGGGTTCCTGCGGTCCCAAAACTCCACGGACAGCACTGTCGAAGAAGACGGTTTCCATTCCAGCTTCTCCCACGAAGCCTTCCCAGAGTACATTACCTCTCTGCCAACCTCCAGCTCCTACTCCAGCTTCAGTGTCACATCCGAGGAGAAGGAGAATGCCCAAGCCAACACTCTGACAGCCTCCCAGCAAGCGATCTACATGAGCAACCGAGACGAACTGTTTGAGAGGAAGTCACCCGCGGGTTACGAGCACCAGGGGAGCCCCAGGTTTGCCAAGCCCAAACCCGCGCAGCACATGGAGCTCGCTGACGACAACGAGAACTCACCCACTTTTAGCAGGACTCTGCCTCCATATGCAAACGAACCTTTTCATTTCTCAGCCATAACACCACAGCAGGCTTTAGCCAACCAGAAAATGAGGAACGAGTGCAGGAGCACCCACCTTTCAGAAGAAGACTTGCCAGGGCGATGGAGGCAGCTGAGCGTGGAGGACATTGGAGCGTACTCCTACAGGAACGCTGGCAGGCTGTCGCCCTGCAGTTTCTCAGAGCAGTACTACAGCAGCCCCATCAAGAAGGGGGACAGTCGAACAAGCCCCATCTATGCTAGTTACAAAGCAGACAGCTGCTCAGAGGGAGACGACATCTGCCAAAGCAGACTTGTGGATTCTTGCTTCCTGAGAACAGACAGTGGCCTGAACATTGACATCAGCACAAGCTGTAAACAGGACAAATTGCCCACTTACAAAACAAAGGAATCAAGAGACCAAAAAAACGAAAGGATCACAGTCCAGTTATGCAGTAGCAAAAATATCGAAAATAGCCCTGTATTGAAAAGAGAATACGTGGACGTGAGCCCCAACAGCTCAGCAGAGTCACTCAATCAGAGTTCAGTGGAGGCTTCAGAAATCCACCAGTCTTCCATGGATCAAGGAAGCCATTCGGGTATTCACAGCAAACAGCAGCAGTTTCAGCGGACTGGGAGCACTGGTCTGAGTCGGAAGGACAGCCTTACAAAAGCACAGTTATACGGAACCCTTCTGAACTAGGCATCTTCCCAAACGGCAATAAGACAGCGAACAAAAGGAAGGAAAGAGCATTTGATACTTCTAGTGAACAATGAGATTCTAAGAAACAGGATTATTATAAAATATATATTCATAATGGTACTATATGTTTAAAACAAAATCTCTTCAAAAACGTTATACAGCACTTTTCACTTGACATCCTTTCCACATGGGAGACCGTCCCCCCCCTCTTTTATAAACCTGAAATATTTTTATAAACAAAAATGTATTTATTAGACTATCCTAAGCTATTTGAGCAGAATTCTTTTCCCTTCAAGCAGGTTTCTTATTTATTTTTGTGCATGAGGCCATCTGTGCCTAAATTCTTGGAGGAAAAGGGTAAAATCATGATGGCAGTGACAAAAAAGAATAAACCCACCTGATAAAATACCATAAAATGTCATGTGAAATCAAAACAAACAAGAATAGTGAATTTGAAGAAGTATATTTTTTAAAAAGAATGGAATTGTATCTTAAGTTATTTCATACAAATGTATTTAAGAGTGACTAATGTATGCACAAAGTGATACTAATATTTTGTTCTTTTAATCCACTGTGTTTCTGCTTTCCTATTTTTCCTTGTATACTACCTCAAAAGTAATTGAGGGTTTCTTTGTCACACTTTCTGTAGGCTTGCATTTATATTGTCTAAAATGCATGCAGTGTCATAATTAATACTGTATTTTGCATAACTTAATAAAAGACACCAGTGGATATATTTCAGGGTTGTTTTTCGCTTCATTCAATAGAACATGGAATTGCTCTGAGGGGCATCAGTCCAGCAAAAGTTAATGACTAAAGCTCATGAACTCGATTGCTTTCTAAAGGAGTGTCTCTTTCTTTGTAAGATCCAGAGAAAACTGGTTCACAGCCCATGGCCTCTGGGTGTGGGAAGATGACTTCTCATCAGCCTGTTGAAAGTAGCAAGGAAAAAAATGTTTATCCACAGTCTTGGGTTCACTAGAGGGTTCTGTATTTTCTGGAAAATTACTCAAAAACCAGTGATTTAAGCTCTTCCTCTACTACTCACATACTTGACACAATCTTTTATGTCTTTAGGACTGTTACATTCCACAGTTGCCCTTTCTTCATAGTACTTGGTATTTCTAACAGTGATTGTTCTAAAGCCTAAGGAAAGTCTGGCTGTCTGTAGCCTTTACCCCTGAGTCCGAGAAGATGTATTTCTACCTGTACTTTTGGCATTTCCTCCATCGATTTTTCTGTTTCTCACCATTTCACCATAATGGAGTGTACAACTGGGACAGGAGGAAAAGGGAGAGAGCAAAAGGAGAGGAGGAGAAAAACAAAATGTATAGAAAGGGAAATCCTGTGGATTTTCTTCCTGGCTTCAATATTCCTGCCTGGTAAGAGGTAGAATACAGCAATAAATATTTAATAATTATTTTAAGTCATGTTCATATATCCTATACTTAAAATACCGAATCTTGACAGCTCATGTATGGGGGAAGCCCTTGCTTAGTGCAATATGTGGTAGTAATCAGTGAGATCGCTGTGGAAATATAAACTAGCTCCTTGTAAAGCTAAAATAATGATCTATTCAGTAGCTATTAAGAAAATATACTATACTTTTTCTGCTGATTCTCTGAAAGCAGTTACCTGGCAACTAACTATGAACCAGGACTACAGAGCTGTTCATTTCCCTCATCTTCAATCTTGAGGCCACAGATTCAATGCATTTGGCATTAATATCTCCCATTGCTCTCCATTTTCTTCATGGATAATATAAAAATTTGACCATTATTGATGTGTGCAAGTACTTGCTGTGCTGTTTGATCAGGCATCAAGTCCCTGCAGTTCCCCCAGGGTCAGTTGCAGCACCATGGAGAACAATGGTAGCAAATAATATCACACACGTAAGGCACGAGGTAGCTCCAAAGTGGTGCTCGTTTCAGTACGAAAGCTGTCACAGGCCTTGTGGTTTTACACTCCCAAACTTGCTCACAGTGAGTGTGAGAGGTAGGGCAGGCTGCAAATAATTCCATGAAGTCGATAATAAACACGTACAATGAGGTTTCCAAAGGCCAAGAGCTTCTTATGGCAGGATGTGACCTGCAGTAAATTGACTTGGAGATCCCAAAGAGCTGTTATTTCCCCTTCGAAACACCAAGATAGAAAACAGATGTGAAAAAATCCTCACTGTTGACTCATCCAGGTATGTAAAATTTAGACAATCCCTAAGGCCAGGCATTCATTTCTCTGGTCAATGAATACGAGGATTTGTATGGAAGAGGTGAAAATTAACTGTTATCTCACCTAAGAAAATACGTAAGCTACAGAACAGTAAATTGTCTCATTTATGAACTGGAACACAGTGTCAGACTAATCCTTTTATAATATCGTTCATTATTTGACCTAAAGTGCTATTTTGGCAATTACACAAAATTACATTTCTGCTAGATATTATATCTCTGATTATTTAATATCCGGTTCTATTCTATTCTTTCATACTGCTGCAGTTTCAAAGTCTGCTCCTATGCTCCACTTGACTCTTCTTCTCAGTTTGCGTGCACTAATACATAGATTGAAACCAGCCTTTTCAGTCAATTAGTACTGGGTTTTTTTGTAAAATAGCCTATAACCTTGTAACATTTTTCTATAACGAATTCTGTTACAGAACAATATATTACCCTGTAATTAATTTCAACTGAATCAATCAAAATGGCTGTAAAATTTTTTAGCTTTAATGTGTTGATTTAAATTTCTCCTTAATTAGAAAAACTGACAATAAGTTTGCTAATTTTCCATGAACATGAGAAACATTATTAATAATTCACCAAAATTTTCTCAGATTTACGGATATATTATGGTTTGGTTTAATTTTCCCAAACAAAAATAACTTTGAAAGATTATAATAAAGGATTTAGTCCTGGAATTTTGGGGTTAATTTTGTCACATTCAGTTTAGATTTATTGAGACATCCACAGAGAGAGATCTGAGGCATAAGACCAGAATGTTGATAGGTGTTTTCACAATAAATTTTTATTTGTACTAGTGTCTCAAGTTTTTGCTTGCCTTCAGTTTTCACACCAGGAGAAAGTAATCCAAAAAAAACCATGATGAGTTTTAGAGTATGTCATTGGAGATATTTAAAGCAGCCTACAGAGTTCTGCTGTGCCATCAGACAGTCTGTTTGTACAGACTTACAGTCACTGCGATTTTAAGAGATTGAACCTTGCTAACAAGAGACAGAGAATAAGCTTTAACCCAGATGAAAGGGGTAATAGATCTGTCTGCCACCACACTCCTCAGAGCACTTACCTTCTGTAGGACATTTCTGATAGAGAACAGCATCTAAAACACCCTTCTCAGAAGAGCTGACTTCCCTTTTTCATTCAGGATGTGATTTGATAAACTTAACTCTACTCTTACGTACATTTAATGACAAGTGTCTCCAGAAATGCAAAACAACAGATCTTCAGCCAAAGTGCCACAGGCACCTCCACTCCAGTGGCTGAGAATTTGCTATGAAATACCTTTTCCCAAGGACATAAATGTCCAATTTTCTCTTAAGCATTATAAGAATGCCAAGGTGTCTCCATGCTGACACAAAAACTGCATCAAATTCTGTATGCAGGGTTTGTAGGTAACTGTGGCAGGAATTTTGATTTGATTAATTATTTCATTTGCCATGAGTAAGAAGAGAAAGGGTGAGTGAAAGAAGTGGCAAGTCCCCAACAGTGCAGTGAAGCAGAAGATGAAAAATGTCATTTTAATGAATGAAAACGGAAAGCAGAATGTAGATGACACAGAACACTGACTGGGGGAAAACAAAAGGGGCTGAAAGAAATCAGAGTGAGGCATATTGAATCACATATCAAACAGACAAGACTACCAAAATGCTACTAGGGATATGGGGTACAATGCACCAGGAATAACAGACCAAAACTGTTATGAAATCATGGAAAGCAAATGCATTTTTGAGATGTTTTCTCACTCCAAATTAATCTTAAAAAAAGGTACATAATCTCAATAATTAAGAATAATGCAGGTCCCTTTTGTTAAGCTTTTTAGAAGTCTAAAATTTTTAAGTTTAAACCATGGCAAGCCATAACATAGGTCATTGTTTCTAACTTCTTCACCCAAACTAGAAAATTAATCAAACTAAACCTTTCGCCTTCCAGCACTTTTAATTAAAAAGAATTTTCACTCTATCACAGAGCATGATTATGCAGCTACTGAGATTAATTTCCCCTTGTTTAATTTTAAAGTACTAATTGGCATCCTTTGGACTTTCATATAAAATTCTTATCCTCTGTTCATGTCTGCAACCTTGTAATCTTTACAGACTATTACTATATGTCTCGTTAAATATTGCTTAAATTACGTAAATGTAGTCCTCTCAGATTTTTTCTTGGAAGACATTCCTTTCAGGACACTAACTTCTTATTCTCTTTAAGGAACACCCTCCTCACCTTTCTACTGCTGAATACCGTAACATTTTAATAAGAACAGTGAGCTGTTCAAACCCCCTGTACAAAAGTGCAGCACCAGGAAAGGAGAGGACTGCACAGATTGGAGCTGCTTCTAATGACCAGACATGCTGATCTGTACACATTTAGTCATGGCACGTTGTATACATGGTCTTGTATCAGCACTACCAGAAGTTTTTCATTGTTTTCCCAATCTTCCTTCTATGTCTTTGAAAACAAATTTCATTGTTATAAAACAACTCTGGCTATTCAGTCATTCTTTAACAGCCTGTTATTCATTCCAGCTCCTCTTACATTATTTTCTCTTTGGTATTTTCTTTTTACTGTATTTTAGTAATTGAGAGGATTTGTTCAGCTGCAGTTAAAAAGAATAATTTGAATATTCATGTAATGAAAGGTTTTGCTGCTTTTGTACCCCACAAGACCTTAGACAGCAGCTTAATGTCCAAGGCACCAAAGTTTTGGAAGGCTGTTGTTCCGAGCCCCTGAGGTCTCTCTTCCCCAGGCTCCTGCAGCCCCCATGCTGCAAAGAAGGATGCTCTGCTTTCTGCCGGGTAGGAGCTCCTTAAGGATGTTGTCAGCCCCGTATTCCCCACCTGTGGGGAGTGGTAAAGCCCCTCCCACCCCCACTTGCTGAGGCAAGGATCATCCCTGCAGGTTTTTACTCTGTCCCAGAGTAGGGAGAACACCTTCACCTGCAAGGGCCAAAACAAGATGCGTCGATACAAGAGGCAACTGTTGGAAAATATCCCTGATGGGAGTTGAATGCCTTCTCAACAACACACCCATCACGATACATATACACCAATACACTAACCAGGATTATTCAGAAAAATTCCAATTTTTGAAGTCAGCTCTAATGAATAAATATTTAAATATATTCACCCATCTCAATTTTTCCTTTGCAATTTATGAGTCAGAGCAGACATGCACGAGCTGCAGAGCCACAGCAGTATTTACTACACCAAGTCGAGCAATGACAGCTCTGTGATTTAGAAGAAGAGAAACAGCAGCAAGTCCCAGAATAATTAAATTTGTACTGTCAATGTCAGCCAGCGTCCTTTCCCATTCCAGGTCTTCACATGTGACACTCACAAGACAGATCGCAAGGAATAAAAGCATCCTCAGCACATCAGGGTTATAAATTTCAGCGGGGTCCCACTCAAGAGGTTTTTTGTTAAAGTAGAGCTTTTATTGTTACAGTAGAATTCCTCCTAGTCTGGAGACCAGTTGTGTAGGGTGACATGAGGAGGAAGACCTACACTGAAAGTCCAGACAGCATAGAACCTCTCACCTCAAGAAACCACTGTGCCACCGACCTGAGGGAATGGGGACAAGAGCAACAGCACTTCTAACTGATAAATTACTAGTGTCGAATCTGGTGGGATTATTTTTGGCAGGGAGATAAATCCAGGTTTATGTTCACTTGACTTAAATTTGACAATTTACTTCAATGGGCCTTCAGCCCTTCACAATCTTTATCCGCCACAAATGAGGGAAATGCTCTTATCCCCAAAGCCCTGGGAGTTACACTAAGATGACATGCCTAATCCCAGAGAGATAGTAAGGAGTCAGCTATTTTAGTTTTAGCAGATTTTAACACTCTTGGCCTTTTGCTTATGTTATAACTTGAGAAATAGATAAAGAACGAAAGCTCAAGTTCTCAAGCTCAGCCTTAGCACAGGAACTGAATCATCATTTTCTGATTCATCCCCACTTACCTGTGCTTACAGAGTCCACAATACCCTGAAGGTGAGGAAGGAGAGACCTGACACTGGAAGAAAGAAAATTCAGGAATTAATCTGTACGTCCAAACTATTAAAAGGCCAAATTATTTCTGAGACAGTCATGCTTGTCTACAATAAAACTGTGGTTTTTTCTGTATTTTGCCCAGAGAATACATAGAATGCCAGAGAAAATATGTAACTGAGCTGAGAACTTGCATCTTGCTGTTTTGAACCAACTTGGATTTTCCTGACAAGCTGCAAGAATAGATAAGGGAATGGAGGCAGAGCAAGGATGATTGCTCTGTCAGCACAAAATGCAGTAAAACATTCCAGTCACAACATTTACTGTATTCCCTTGATTTTTAGGGTACATTATGAAAAAGTCCCAGGAAAAGACTTTTAGAAACACAGACTATTTTCTTTCAGTCTTACTTTGGCTTTTTTTCCCCCACCTCTTTTTAAAAAGAAAAAAAAAAATCTTGTTTTGCAAGCGGCAGTGATATGGGGGTTTTTGCTAAAGCTGTCAGTCCTGCCTATAAAGACCTGACTTTTGTCAGTAGGGAAAAACATCCTGAAACTAAATCAGTTTAACAGAATAACATTTGCTACTCAAGGAGAAATGGTCTAACTGAAAAGAATGCCAGTAAACAGCTCATTACTGAGATTTCAGAGCACACAAAGCCAAGGTGCGGGAACACAACAAATTCAGTAAAGTCTCACTTTGCAAAGACCCCGAACAAGTATTTTATTTAAAATAGGTTTGGACTGCCTTTTACTTTTCTTTCATTCTCTATTGATGATGAAGATGAAATGCACTTTTTGCCACTCTAGATGACACCAATTAAACTTGATTTCTTGCTTCAGCTCATAACTCCACTTGTCTCTGACTTCTAAGACTAGCTTGCTTTGAGCTTTAAATTTCTGCTTTGCTTAGAGAGAAAGTGTTGCTCCAACTCAAACAACCTAACTTTCAACTCATGAAAATGCACACACAACTCCCAAGCCCTAACAAATATGTAATTTGTCCAACATTAGTATTTTATCGTTATAAAAAGTTAGGATAATTCTTCTATCTTTTTATCCTTTAAGCTTATGAAGGATGGATTGTCTCTCATTACTTGATTATACAGTACTTGACATAATAGTCTCTTGATTATAATTGCATACGCCATGCATATTGCATTACCTGCCTACCATTACCAAATACTATAGTTTCTTATCCTTATTATTTTTTTCCCTTTGGATGTGAAATCTAGCATTTCCTATGCACAGGTCAGTCCCTGGGCTACAACAGCTCACCTCACACCTATGCATGCTTCATGCAGGGGACTATTTGAACTACCAGTATTCGAACAAAGTCCATTACCCTGGGCTTTCCCTTTCCCTTGCTAGGCCTTTCTCCTTGCAAAGCTTCTTAAACTGAAAGAGCAGAAGCCTCAGCATACAGTATTTGGAAATTACTACAGAACAGCTGAGCTCCACCTCATTTTTCCACAGGCACTAACACTGCATGTATCATATTTCTCAACACTCTGCAGTTTATACTCGCTTGCAGGCCAAAGCTGTTTATCAATCCACACACAAAAAGAGACCTATTCAAAAAAAGGCACCACTCTGGCCACACCTGCATTCTCCCATTAGTGCCATCCACACCAGCTAGACATTGATACCTAGGAATTGCTCTAGATATTCTCCTGCTGAGTGGATAAAACTTCACACAGCTGTTGAAAGAAATAGCTCTTACTGGAGAAAAATAACCCAAAAGAACAACAAAACAGGGAAGACTTCAAAGAAGCAAGACTGCTCAGAGAGCGCATTGGACTGGACTGGTACAGCTGCTAAGGAGGTGATAAGGAAGTACCCCCATCTGAGAAGGGCTTTCCACTTCACTGCAGAGCTCACTCACTCTCTGCAGGAGCTGCACAACTGGCAAGAGCCTGGGAGAAGCCTCATGACTGCAACATTGCTGGCAGACAGCAACTAGCAAAGTCTCTCAGCTACTCTTTCAGAGGCTGGTGACAGTCAAATTTTGATCACATTTGAACCAGCGCAAGTCTCGGATGATGCCTTTAAGGCTCTCAGTTGCTGTACAAATGCTGTAGTAATAGTTGTATCCACACAGTAATGTTTCCTCATTACATCAGTGATGGAGATTCCATGGGCTGTCCAGGCAGGTTTTGAAATCTGTGGCATGAGTAGTGCAAGGGACTGGACAGCTGTGAATACTTGGTAGGGGTGGGAGGACGTAAAATGTAAAGCAAGAACACAAGAGAGAGGAATGTCTCCATTTCATGTCTTGGGGTACACAATCCTAGCCTAGGACTGCACAGCGACACAAAACAGACGACAGAATGAAGTGAGACCCATCGGAAAAAAAGGGAGAAACAGCAACCAAGCCTGGTAACTTCCCAGACCCTCAGGAACCAGCCTACAGTTATCTTTGCCATTATTATTGCTGAGTCTGCTGCCAGTAGTCCAGGAAATAGAGACTGGAAATCAGGAGAGGATTCTGTTTTCCTGCAGGCTCACAGGGCAGACCTGGGAAAATCATGGTGCCCCCTGATGCTGCAGAACCATATCCGCAGAGCAGGCAACCAGGGCAGCAGCTCCTCAGAAGCATATAACAATGATGAAAAAAACATATGGCATAGCTTGACTTACCCATCAAAAATTTTCCTATTTAATGGTGGTGTCAGAGTCAGGCTTCTCCCTCATTGTGCTGGCTGAATCAATCAATTTTTATCTGCTCCAGCCCTATATGTGTCAGGCAGGAGCTACCCACTGCATTCAAATGTTACCGTTCTGACATTCATCAGCATTTTCTCTCCTCCCTGGGCACTAGTGAAAGTTTTCATGCCACAGTTTATTTGCAGTACATTCAATTCATGCCTCTAGCCATTCCAGACACTTCCCACACAACAAGTCTTATAAAGGCTTTGGGCTCATTTTAAACCTACTGAAGACACACAGACCATGCTCTCTGGCTGTGGAATGTCACTTTTAATTGCCTTACACATTTGAATCACATTAAAATTATTCAGGAATTTAGACAAATTAGAATACAAACTGTAGATAAACTACTGATCTTGATCCTTGTCAGCATAACCCTCCCAGCAGCTACCGCTACCGCAACCTGTTCTGAATTCTATTCAACAAATGATTTTCCATTGGACTGTTATGTTGGGATTGTTTGCCTAGAAAAATAGCAGAGATTTTTGCTGGGCCAGTCACTTATCTTTGCATGTGTGCCCATATCTTTAATAGGAGGAAGATGTTTTCCACCATATAGCTTGCAAATGTATATGTATTATTTCCAATACTTATGTTATACACATATATTACTATATAATTACATTACGACAATTTCATTTCCACTGAAATTATTTTATTAATAATTTAGATGAGTTTCAATCTTGCGGCAAGAGCATTTGGTCTGAAACCTGAGAAGTGAATAGGCTGCACTATAAAAGCACGGTGTACAATTCTTACCCCAGCCACAGAAAAGACATTAAATTCAGACCGCTAACACACCAATAAAAGTCTAATTTAAAGAGAGAAAATAATCAGTACAGAAAACTGTACAATAACATTACAGTGGGAAACAAATGCATCTCTTAAGCAGTGTAATTCCTTGAAAGATGAGGAACTGGTTCCCCTGGATGCTGCTTTCCTTGCAGGAAGTACTCCTGCCTCAGATGGTTGCAGACCACAGCAGAGATGTCATTATGTTAGGCTGACATCTGATGTGTTCAGCCTCCTGGAATATGAGATCTGCTTATTATTCTCCTTTTCATAACAGAGGTTCAAGGCAACCTATTAGCTCAATTTCCTTTATTTATTGCACTAAAGTGTTCAAAACACTTCCTGAAAACAGTGCTGCAATACAAAAGTGTATAGCAGTTTGCTTTCCTTCTCCAAATGCCACCCATTATTTCTCCTTCCCAGCATTTCTGCAGAGGGACAGTTTTGTCACAGGCTTAGATATTTCTTGGTTAAAGGTGTGTAAATAAACACCTCACCATGTGCCTCTGCCTTGGGACCAAGTAGACTACACAACTAGTGGTGATGATGTCCTGATTTCAGCACAAGAAAGACATGGACCTGTTGAATTGGATCCAGAGGACAGCCATGAACACTCTCCAAGGGCTGGAGCCCCTGAGGAAAGGTTGAGAAAGCAGGAGTTGTTCAGATTGAAGAAGAGAAGGCTCCATGGAGATCTGTGCAACCCTCCAGTACTTACAGGGGTCTTATAAAAGAGAGGGAGAACAGCTTTTTACACAGTGATAGGACAAGAAGGAACAAGGGTTTTAAACTGAATGAAAAGAGATTTAGATTAGATGTTAGGAAGAAATTCTTTACTGTGAGGGTGATGAGGTACTGGAACAGGTTGCCCAGAGAAGTTGTGGATGCCACATCCCTGGAAGTGTTAAAGGCCAGGCTGGATGGGGCCTTGAGCAACCTGGTCTGGTGGAAGGTGTCCCAGCCCATGGGAGGGGGTTGGAACTGGACGGCCTTTAAGGTCCCTTCCAACCCAAGCCTTGCTATGATTCTCCAAAACCTTGTAAGAACAATTTCCAAAGTAAGCTTGAGAAAGCCTATGCAAATGCAGCAGGGAGACTTTAAATTACAAACTCCTGCGGCCAGCCCAGTGGAGGGTCTCTCCTGCAGCCATCACAAGGCTATTTCAGCTGCCTGATGATGCAGAAGAGGGCTGAGCACTCAAACCTTCATCTTCCAGCCTCCTCTGGTTCCCCCTTCCCTCCGCACAATGGTGAGGAGCCCTGTGAGAGCTGTCCAGGCACACCACATTGCTCAGATAGAGCTGGCTCTGCTGTTAGGAGGACACTGCTCTGCCACACAGCCTTCCAGCACATGAAGGCTGAAACGAAACCCCACATCTGGGAAGCTACAGAGACAAGTGGCAAATGCATTTTGCTTTTCTCAACCTAATGGCTTCTCCTGTGAAGTGGAGTTCTGTGGCAAGACTCAGGACCTCTTATTCTATAATCAATCCATAAAATAACACATTATTTTACCTTTACAGTGTGTTACAGGGATGAAGCAGAAGAGGTTCAAGCCTACCATATACATCCTAGATGCACCAATAGTTAACAAAGGTATTAAAGAGGAACCAAGCTTTATCATCTCACTGGTTGCACATGTCATAACACTAGAAAATGTTCCTAAAAAGCTGCCTGGATAACAGGCTGTTTTCTGGAAAACTAGGCACCACACCTATATGAACACAAAATAATGTGTTACATGTATGCCTTCTTCTCAAAGCAGCCTCATGTTATTTCTCTGATGGGAGATGGCATTCCAAACAGAGGGATCAGTGACGCCTCTGTTGTGTTGATATGTACTTAACAGCATTCCAGCCACAAACACTTCCACCACACTTCAGCATGTTCTCTACAGGCCAGAAAAAACCTGATGGCTGAAAGTCTCCCAGCTTCAGGTTTCTATGTAGTTGTGCCCATGAAGGTAAAGGTGCCTCACAGGCATTCAAAGATGTCCTGAGCCTTTGTCCTGAGAAGCAATTGAGGAATGATAAACACAGAAATAATCAAAGCAGCAGAGAGGAAGAAAACCGAAGGAAACATGAGGCAATTTAAAGCAATTCTTGAGATGTGTTGCAAAAGTTATATTTAAAAGCAGAAAGAAGAGGTGAGCGTAGGATGTTGTGAGGGTTAGACCTGCACAGTGATATTCTGTGGAAGCCTTTATTGGAATTCCTGCACACTTACAGTGACTTCATGGATGGGACTGTGTCCTGTGTGAACGCAAAAATAAATCACCCAGACAGTGTCGTAACACTTCAAATATACTTAATCGTCATGAATTTTTCTCCCAGAGATTCAGAGTAGTACATGCTCAAAAGGGAATGATTGTAGAATTTGAAATGTAAGGATTCAGAGAGCAAATTAATGTCTAATTATGAATGCTAAAAATAAAACCAGAGCTATTAATTTCAGAAGCAAATGATGAGCCCTTATGTTATGACGGAAAACAACATCCCTCTAGAAAATACATGAAGAGTCCATTGATATTTTTCCTATAATTTACTCAAACTACTGCCAAAATTTTCCTCTGACAAGTTCTCTCATGAAACTATTTTGTATTCACTCATGCAGTAGCCACTTTTCAAGAAGACCTCAGGTTCAGGAATAATTAATGCAAAACTAAAAGCGAGTTTATTAAACCAGAGGAGTTTAGTGAAAAGCTAAGTACAGCTAGGCTTCCTAACTCAAACTGAAATGGTACCATCAGATCTCAGTGCAGATTATGAAGAATGCAATTTCTCTGAAATTACTCCCTTGACAGACACCTAAGTAAAAGGCAGTTTAAAACACAATGAAAAGGTCATTATCCTCATATTTTAGGACTGCAGTTCCCAAGGGAATGCTTAAGCATCCTTTAAAATACATGGAAAACGGGAGGGTAGAGAATAGGGGGAGGAAAGGAGGCTCAGGGCTCCCCATTATGTGTTCCTACAGCAACATAACATGAAGAGCAAAGCAACCTCTGTAGTGCCAAGGCCCAGACCCACCAAACAGACACATTGCACTGGGAAAGGAGGAGTTTTCATTTGGTGGAATATCAAGTCCAGGGGCCACTTCACATGTCAAGTATTTCATAGAATCACAGAGTCGCAGAATAGTCTGAGTTGGAAGGGACCCATCACAATCATCGAGTCCAGCTCCTGGCAGGACACAAGAGTCACACCATGTGCCTGAGAGCATTGTCCAGACACTCCTTGAACTCTGTCAGGCTTGGTGCTGTGACCACTTCCCTGGGGAGTCTGTTCCAGTGCTTGACCACCCTCTGGGAGAAAAACCTTTTCCTGATAACTAAACTAAGCCTCCCCCAATTCATTTTTATGAGCACATCCAAATTTGAACACAGGATTTTGTATGAAAGACCCATAAGTATTGGCCAAAATGCAAGAATTTAAGCCCAAGTCCACGTAACACTTTTCTTTTGTAAAAAAAAAGAACACATTTTCTGTTACTCCAATGGATTTAGTTCAATTGCACCAAAAATGGTATTCAACTTTATAATAAGCAATTGGAAAAGTAAGAGGAGAAATTTCTTATTCCCTCAGAGAAACCTTGTCAGACTTGCAAACCTCCCTCTCTCTGAAGGGCATTCAAACTGCACCAAATAACAAAAATCCCCAAAGATGCATAATTAATGTGGTAGTTCAGCTAGTATGTTGAAAAACAAGGAAAACATTGTATACATCATTAATAAAAAGATTATCTAAAATTGCGCTTCTGAAGTAGAGAACAGAGGTCCAAATGTAAATTACATCAGATTCTGGAGTCCCAAAAGCATTGTCTTTATTTTAATAATGACACGTTGTCTCCACTGCCTTCTCTGTAAAACTCTCAAAATGCCAATTATCCAAGGAAGTACACAGCTTCTCGGGTGAATTTTGCAATTCACCTGTTGCTGAAGCAGCCGTGACCAGACTGCTATAGCAGTGCCAGAGTTACTAACTGAACACTAAAGCGCTGAGAGGTTGTCCTGCAAGCACAGCCACAAATTACAGCAAATGTATGTTGGTTTTCATAAGTAGGTGCAGTACAGGCCAAAGAAAAGCTCTTGGCTGTGGCTAGCATGGCAGTGCAGCCTGAGCAAGTTACACAGCTGAGAGGCAGGTTTATCAGCTAGTCCCAGTCCCACCTTGCAGCTTCACAGCTCGGGCAAGACCACAGTGCAGCAAAGTTTGCCCATCTGAAAAGGACCATGAAGTTACCCCTAGATGGTAACTGGAGACTTTGACACGTGGACACTCTGCTCAGGTCACTCCACAGCCCAGCCAGGCTGCTGCCCAGAGCTGTGCTTAGCTGGCAGGACCTTTCCCAGCTTCACGAACTTCAGCTAGCACAGCCCCAGCCCATGCGAGCTTCCTGAACAGCCACCCTCATGGCCAAGTGCACAACTGCTCCTTCACAGCAAACATTGCTCACAAAGTCACCACATCTTCCCAGAACTAGATCCTCCCGCTCCTTTTATTCATGTCTTGTATTTTCCCTCACTTTTAGGGCCAGGTTTCTTTCCCTGACACAGCTGTGCTCTGTACACCTCTGTGAGTGGTGCTAAACCCCCCACATCTCCTCCTCAAGCACTGTGATCAGCAGCATCCATTCCTCCCTGCTCTCATCTCACCTTTCTTTGCTTCTCTTCCCTTACACCATTTTTCACCTGACATTGACACTCATTCTCCAAGCACATTCTCCCTTTTCCTCCTAAGATTGTACTGTGGTACAAAGCTTTCAGATTGTGCTGCCATCCTTCCTCCCACTCCAGGAAAGAAAGCCACATGAGCTCCATGCAAGTTCTACATAAAAGTACTGCAGAACTGAGTCTTGGACTATGGGATGTGAATGGCTTGCGGTTAGTCTTTGGTTCATGATCTTTGATAAGCAAATGGCCCCTGATTAAAAAATAATTGGAATTTCTGTATACAGTCAGATCTTGGCATATCACACAACCTTATGAAGAGTATGCAATGACTAAGGAATCTTTATACACTGGAGTGGGATTCACCTGAGTACTCACCAACAGCCATTTAGTTCTTGAGACATTAAAAATCAGGGAAGAGCCCAAAGTGAAAAGAGCTTGAGATTAGAACCAGTGAACTGAACAGAGAGGTTACTTCCTTTGTACTTGCAGAAGGAAATTCATGTCTCTATCCCACACCAGTATTATAATCTGCCACAGGAGTATTATAATCTCCTAGGAATTTTTTTATTTTTTAAAATCTCTCATGTTTGATGCTTGAGAAGAGTAAAGATGAGGTTTTGGATATGATTACGATTTTATTTCATGGCTTTTGCCCAGATCCTGAGGTTTTGTATCTGGCCAAAACATTACCTGTTTGCTGTTGCAACAAAGAAAAATTAGTCCATGACATGCCTACAGTTCATAGTTCACAGATTGCATGTTTCATATTAATGGCATAATACTTTCTTTTTTGTACTAAAAGCAGTACGTGATTTGAACTGATGTCTGCATTTCAAGTAGCTGCACGCATTAAAAAAAATAGCAAAGATGTGCAAACTAACTATCCAGACTGGCTGGGGCTGATAGATCTTCTGTCTTGTTTTATAAGAAATTCTTTTTGAAAACAAGAACTTGCCTTAGCAAGGATTTAAAAAGCAAGGAAAGGGAAAGAATCAAAATAGTTCGTTTCCTTTATAACATATATATATATATATAAATTATGTGTTAGCCATGACATTCTTCACCTCATACTCAAATAATTTCCTATGGACCATGAGGTGGAAGAGCTCTGGAATTTACTTATAACTCTTGTTAAGTCAAGTGTTGCAAGCCAACAAAGGAGGTGGTTATGCAATAAAACACGAAAAATAACATAGTTCATGGTGAAGATAAATCTAATTGATATCCTCAGGCAATTATTTGCTACTTGCTTATAAACAAGTGGTAACAATCTGAACATAAGGAAATTGCTTTCTCAAGGTAAGCGGGTTTGGACCAGAGGAGGTACACTTAAGCACAAGTTGTTACATAAGTTGCTCTTCCAAGGATACCCTTCAAGCAATTTCTCAAGTAGAAATCTTCCTCAGAATGATACCTGAGTTTTGCTGCCCTGCTGATGGAAATTGGAGACAAATGGATCTAGCTGAAACTGTTTGGACTATAACTTCAACACTTTCAACCTTGGTGAACTTCAACCTTCTCCAAAGTCTTCCTACAAAAGTTTTTAGATTGATTTTAAGAGGCACTTATGCAAAATCGTGAAAATATAGTGAGGATTATGTTTGGATGAAACCTTATCATTTCTGTGCAGTACCTAGGTGCTTTCTGGTAGGCTTCTAAATAAGCTTGTGTAGGATATGCAGGGTCTGGGAAAGGGAGGTCAATAAGCTGCGTTCCATTAAACCTCCACCTAAATCCAGTACAGGGAGTCCTACCCGCTTCCAGAGACCCATCATTCCCATCCTATGCTGGGCTGCTCTGTCCCAGCTGGGAGTCATTCTGCACACGTGCCAGGATTCATCAAGCTCTGAGGCAGGGGCCAGCTCATCTTACTGCCACTGGAGATCAAGCACCTTTAAAATTGCTTTCTTTTCCCTTCATAAATTAACTCCCTGCATTTCCATTCTTTGAAGTGTGAAAACATCAGACTATGACCACTCTGCACAGAGAGGTGAATCATGAAGAGAGCAGTGAGAAATTTATCAAAGAAAGGGGAAAACACCAAAGGCTCTTTGAAACTCCTGAGGCTACATTCATGTTTGCAAGTATTAAGGCCCAACAGGAGTAAATGTGTAGTTTGTCTCACTTCTGAAATCAGAGTATCTAACCTACAAGCATTTGGGGGAGTAGGGGATACTCTGAACTATTCCCAGTCTAGTCCCACCAGCTGAGACGTGTTAAATACAGTCTTAGAGCACATCTCCTCATTTAAATTCATTTGAGGGCAACGCAGTTTGTGCACTTTGTGAGCTAAAGCATTGTAAGTTGCAATAACTCTGAGGGTTGGTGGGTGAGGTTTCTTTGTTATTTTTTTTCCACAAAAGTGCACTCCTGATAAGGTAAACCTTGTAGGAGCTGATGTGATAGAAAGGATCTGCAAGACAGTAAAGCAGTAATCAAAGGTAGAAAGAGGAGCAGACAGAGGAGAGGGTAAGAAAAGGGGAGACTCTCCAAAAGTAATAAGCCTCATTAAAACTGGAAAACAGGCAAGAATGGAGTGCAAAGTGCTCTGGGATTTCTGCCTGCCTTTCTAATGACAACTGGAATGAAAGCCTGAAAGTCTCAAGTCAGAGCACAGTAAAAAAAAAAGACAAGATGAATGTAGTGTAAGCACATAGACTGCTATACCTTTAAGTGCAGAAGACAAGGTGCTGAAATGAGGACAGAAAAAATGAAAATTAAATGGTGAGGATGTGAGCAGTGACTAGGAAGATCTGGGATTAAGAGACCAAGATCAAGGCTAGCTGAAGAAAGCAGAGCAAATATTTTCAGTTGAATGCAGGCCAAACCCTTACGTAAGGATAATGGGAAATTTGAGATCCCACAATTTTTTGATCTTCCCGTTTTGTTCTGTTCTGCCATAGTATTGTATCTTTACATTTGCCTGTCCGCTACAGAAAGAGCAATCCCATTGTAATGCCATACCTTATTTTCATGATGAAGCAATAGCTGAAATATAGTGACTCACCAACAGTATTTCAGCTGAGTGAATACAATGATTCTAATAACTGTCTGCTAATTAGCAGGGTTTTGAGATAAAGACAGTTGAATAGCTTACATCCTCTGACACCCCAAATTAATAAGGCTCCACTAGCGAATAATAAAGTGGTAGAGACTGGCATTATTACTTTTTGGTACAGTACAAAATAGATTAAAATTAAACTGGCTTGTTTATCTACACAGTCTAGACCACTTCAAAATGCTGGAAAACTCTGCCTTGGCTCTAACACATGGTGCCCTAGAGAGTTCTATATAAAGCTAAAAGAATTTCTCCTAAAGCAAGATGGAAAAATTTATAGATTACAATTTTATGAATAAAATTAATTAATCAACAATTCATTACATTCTAAAAGCTTCATCTGACCATAATAATCCTTGTTTGCAGCCCAAACAGTATTTGGTAATTGCAGAGTGATGAAATAATGTGGATATTTTTTGATTACAGTTCATTACATAAGATAACAAAGAAGAATTTGTGTTTGAATCATAATGAAAACTTAATTGACACCACTCTTCTAAAATATTTTCAATGACTAAATTTCAGTCTGTGTCTTAATCAGTTTTATATTAGAAAGATATTTTAACAAGATAATGCTGTGAAAATAATTTCATTGCATTATAAAACCTTTGACTGGATCTTCTAGATAATTAAACTCCAGCCACCTTGGAAATCTGGCACAAATGCAATTCTAACTTTAATATTCTTTAAGATTATACAGTTTCAAGTTTCTTTTATTTTCTCTACTACCTTTCATCAAATTTAAACTTTTCCCTTCCTCTCCACCCCTCAAATAGTCTGCAGTTTATACCTGTGAGATAATTTCAGGAGGGATAGATGCTAAGACACCAGAACCATGCCTCAGCACACGAGTTAAACTTAAGCAGCAACATGGGTAATCTTACAAAATGCGGTTACTTTTCTCTACAATGATTCCCAAAGACTGCTCTCCCAGGACCTTCCCTCTACCCAGATGTGCACTCACTGAGGCTGAGCATGCTGAGAGCTCATTCAGATAGAGACAAGTGTTCACATAAGCTGAGGCCTCATCCAAGAAGACATTTCTACCACGAGCTCACATTTATTTCAGAGGCCTTTCTCAAGGCTGTACTTAACAAAATAACAGATAATCTCCTACGGAGACACCACGCTGTAACAGGAACAATTACAGTGCTGCCCATCCTTCATATAAGACACACCTGGCTGCCCGAAGTTCTAATGTGGTAACAGTACATTTTGAATTAAAACCCCAGGAAGGCAGAACACAGAGCCACCCCCTTGGAAAACACTGTGCGGTTGGGATTCAGCCTGCCCACCAACAAGCAAGGGCTACTTCACTTCCACCTGAACTCCTTCTGACTCTTATGAGGAGCCCACAGCTTGAACTAGGAGTGACTCAAAACCACTGAACCAGTTTCTGTTTAAAGGTGCAACTGGCTTGTACACTAGAAGCACAGTCAAGAGAAGTGTCAAACTCAGGTTACTGTTGAACAACTCATTGCTGAACAAGGAAGCAAGAAATTAAGGAAATTAAGGGAAACAAAGAAAAAAGTTGTTTTTGCTACATTGCAAGGCTCACTTAAATTTAATGCCCTATATTGAAACCTGTCATAGTTGTTGATAAGATGAATAAAATCATGCAGCCACAATATCTTGGTCCAGACTTTGTACAATATGACTGGATCCAGAGTCTTAGCATAGGCTTATTTCTTACTACAAGCAATAAGGAACATAAACAACAAACCAATGGAACTCATTTTTCTCATTAATTAATTAAAATCTGCTATTCACAAGGGTGTTCTGAAAATTTTTCCCTGAAAAAGCTTTTTTTACTGAGCATGTGAAAAATGGATAGAAACCCCTTGCATTTCTGCCAATAAGAAAAATGAGAAGAATAAAAACATGCAACAGAGGAAAAATGGTTTCTGGAACCCACAACAGAGACAATTTACTCAGTACAATTATCCTGTGCATGTTAAAACACCTTTACAGACTAACCAGACCAAAGACAAAACAAGCTTACAGCACTCACTACAAGGTAATACATGTTTATGTAGAGTCAAGATTAGGAATACATATGGTTCATGTGATGCATAGACATAATATTTTTCATCTATACGCACACATATAAAGTATTTTCTAGAAACAAGCAATACAAGTGCAGGGAACACAAATTTAAAATACACTTACAAACAATCTCTATATCTGTAAATACACAGTAATGCCCTAATGAACTTTATATTTGCTGAAGAATAGCCCAGCTTCTGTCTGAGTGCCGAAGAACCTCCCCTGCACTAAACAGCATGATGATAATTTTCTGTGCCCAAGTGACACCAAGAAGTATGGAGAAATGCATATGTGTTTGTAGTAAATTAGTGTAACATGTTAATTGCTTTCACCCCCAAGCACCGATTCCATTGTAGGCTTGTGAACTGACTTGTCAAGAATAATAGAAGTAGTAAACAGAGATATCATGCATTAAAAAAAAAAGTTTATTTTTTCCTTAAAAATACTTATACACAGTTTCACTTTGTTTATATACAGTCATAAAAGTAAGTTTAAAACTCAAGTTTAAACATTAGGATTTCAAAAACACAAATGTATTGACTTCAAATTAAGGTTCAAGCTATCTGTCACACCTTTCCCTGGAACTCTCAGATGGCATTTTACAGTAAGCTGAGCTGATAACAGACTATCTATTATCAGAAGCAGTCCCACTGGCCCTGTGACCTTCCCCCTTCTTGTACATAGAAGCTGTTTTGCCTTGAACTACTGTATTGCTTCTCTAACTCTTCAGCTATTAGGTCAGGGAGCTAAACTAGTTCAAACAAGGGGTAAAAAACATCCCAGAAAGATGGAATAGATATTAATTGATCTGAACATCATCCTCTGCTAAATAGTGTGCCCTTAACTTTTGGTTAGGACAAGAGGAAATAGTCTCATATTGTGACAGGAGAGGTTTAGATTGGACAGTAGAAAAAATTTCTTCAGCAAAAGGGGTGTTAGGAACAGGCTGCCCAGGGAAGTGGTGGAGCCACCACCCTTGGAGGTATTTAAAAGATTGGTAGATGTGGCACTATGGGACATGGTTTAGTGGTGGACTTGGCTGCACTGGGTTAAAGCTTGGACTCAATGATTTTAAAGGTCTTTTCCAACCTAAATGATTCTATGATTCTAAGATAAACCCTGGTGTAAGAAAGTTCCATTGAAAAGATACATAAACAGAGCAATAATTTTCTTAAATTTAGGTACTCAAAGCAGAATGGGACTGGATGAGCACCAGAAGATTGACACAAAAGGGTTAAAAATTCATCTCCAGGGCTGGGGGAGCGAGTAGGACCACTTCTTTTCTCAGCAGTTAATCACAAGACCATCTTAACTGCATTATGAAAGCATAAACGTAGAGGTCATAGAAGAAAAGACAACAGTCTCTCTCCTGCTTACAACACATCCCAACAGAATTTCACATTCCATACTCTGGCTTATTTCCTAAGCCTTTGACAGACTAACAGGAGAGAGACATCCTGATAAGTAGCTCTGCTTGTTATTGCCAGATCTTGATTTCTCCAGCCCAATCACATGTTGCAAGGAGCGATGGCAAGACTGGGTGAAATATTGCACTCACACAAGCTTCTTTATGTGCAGACAAAGTGCGAATAATCCTTGAAGTATGATAGTTGTAGAAAAACACTTTGCCATCTGAACTTCCTGTCACCAAAAGTGTTCCATCTGGAGAAAATTCACAGCCCACTGCAAATCCTTCCACCTGTGAAAAACAATAACAGTGTAACTCTTGATGCTGATTAGAAAAGTTCATTGTGGTATACTGAACATTAATATAGTACAAAACCCACGTATCTTTAAATAAATATACACTAAAGATTTCTCTAGATCTTTATTAAGACACAGCTATATCAAAAACTTATTTAATCAAGCTATGAAGCATTCATAAAGTCTTCTAATAACTATTTTCTTCAGAGTGCATGATTCAAAATAGACTGGCACATGGGAAAGCAAATGAAGTCAATTAGTATCTATCACTGATTTATAATAAAACACTATTAGCTGATATATTAAAAAGGAGAGGTGCTTTGCTATCTACCTTCCTTTTAAACTTGGATACTGAGCCCCTGGTGAGGAAGGATACCTTGTGTCCTTCATATCTTTTCTTTTTGTTGATTCGGTAGGGTCGCTGGGCAGAAAACAAAGCCATGTAGTTCCCGTTGGTCTGAGCAACAAACATAGACTCCTTTGGGTGCAGGGTCAGACTTGGGCACGTGTAGCGCTCCTGAAAATTATTTTAAAGGAAGTTTTGTTGTATCAAACAGAAGATTTGTTCAAATTATTCAAGTTATCTTTTGACATATCTGAGAGCCCATAAAGGGCATGGTAAGGATAAGCAATCTCTATAGTATACTCTATATAAAGATACTTAACTCACTACAAACCACTGGAAGCCCTACATCAAGACAAATGCTAAATCAAACCTCTACCCCAATTTCCTAGACATTGACCAAAATCCCATATGTCTCTGAGCCATAATTATACTGCAGAACAGCTGCAGAAAGGTAACTCCAACCAGATGGTTCTCCATCATCATCTTCTTGCCCAAGGAAACCCAAAGTTTGAACGTGAAAGTCAATCTTCTTCTCCCATATCCCTTCCTTCACAGCCATACTGTGCTTTCCATGCTACTTTGTACAGTTCTCAAATCCTCCATCCTCCCAGTTCTGAGCACACTGACAGGAACAGAAAACACCTGATTGAAACAGACACCTTTCCCCAACCCACTCTTATAAAAAAGAAGAAGAAAAAAAAAGGCATCATTATTAGCCTCCTTATGGCAGTGATGTGGGCTTCTCCTGGCTGTAAACTCATAAATATCTGCAGTAATTAATAAGACTTGGCTTTACTCTGCAGTTCCTATTTAAGACTGAATTAAGATTACTTTCAAAACTCTGCATGGTGACTCCATCAGAAATCAACTTTCTCACAAGGCTTCCACCAGGTCCAAACCTCTTCTAGTTTCAGCCTAACCTAAAGACAGAGTGCTGAGCTTTGATGCCATGAATACAAAGAGAGCTTTGGCTGTTGGATCCATCTGCATGTGAAGAGCATCAGGGTGACAGTGACCACTGGACACCACGGGCTGTGTGCCAGAGCAGGAAGAACATCAGACTGGTTTTGTTGAGTGATTTGGAAGTGAAGGACTGGGAAGGAAGTTCTGGGTACTGTAAGGTATTGGACACACTGCACTGTGTGTTTCTGCAGAGAAACTGGGTCTGGAAGTGTGGGATCAGAAAGCACAACATAATCTGCAGGAGCAAGGTGCTGTTATGCTGGGTATGCTGTAGTAATGGGCTATTTTAGAGTTCTTAACTATTCATTTGTTAATGCAGACAAGCAATAGATCAGGTCTGTTAGGATCTAATCTGTTTGGAGAGCTGCTCTCTCCCACCTCAAAGCTTCCAAAGGTGAAATTCAGAAAAGTGAAGCAGAGTTTGCAAAATCATCACGACATTTTGTTTATTCACAGTGCAGAAAAGTGCAGGGGGGGAAAGTCCATTTCAGAGATGCTGTAGTATGTTTGTTTGTTACTCCTTGGTGCTGAACCTCCCTAGTCTGTAATTTATATATTCACAGTTGTTTCTTTTTTCCTTTCTTATTGTCTATCCAAGGTATTGATAGATCCAATATTGTACAAAGACACAATTCTGGAAATTAAATACGAAACAATCCCATTAAATCATCAACTACGTGTCCTTGTCAGCAGTGCACTGTTCATTTCAGCCAAAAAGCATCTATACACAATCCAATCATATTATATTCCATAGGATATTATACTCGGGTTTTTCAAAAAAGACCCAGGGAGTTGAAATTTTCTATTAACTGCCTTGGTAATCTCCTTTGAAGCTGTCAGCCTTTCTAGACAATTTACTCCATTGAATGTCTTGCTTGGATAGATGACTGAGAAATACTGCACCTGCACTGATAAATGCAAATTTTGCCTCTGTGATTATGCTGTATTAGGTACCCATATGCACGTATCAGGTTGCTATTACTGTGTGAATATTAAACTCAATTTGTCAATAGCCCTCATTGCAGCTGATGAAAAATGTATGAAAAAGTGTAGGAAAAGAATTGTGGCACTATAGCAGCTACTGCCATGCACCACTGGCAAATCACAATGACACTGCAGAGTCCTTGCCTAAATATAGCTCAGGTATCAATGAATTAGCACTGAAATGTAAATATTTTAAACACAAGGAGACCTCTCAGTCTTCAAGGTTATTTTTTAATAACAATTAAGTGTTAAGTATAAAAACAAAGAAAGTCATCATCAACTTACATGAAAAGCATCTTATACATCACAAGACCTTACTGAAAATCAAATCCTTTTTTTATTACACTGACAAGTATGAAATATTAAATCATGACCTGAACAACACAAGTTGTTAAGCTTACATGAAAAATCTGATTGGAGATTTTGGCAGCACTTTGGAAGTCCCACGCAATGATGGTGCGATCAGCTGAGTCTCGGCTTACTGCATCCGTGCTTGTAAGAAATTCTCTTCCTTCAGGGAGGAAGAGTATATCCAAAGTCTGTTGTATTGCAGCTTTGTACACTCTCAACACCTAGTGGATAAAAGAGCTTGCTATTTTTTGACAGATTAGAACATGATAACCTATGTTTACCCTCTTTGTATTAATAAATATCTCCATTAAATTATACTATTTTTAAACATCAAAAGGTAGCTCAATTTAAAATGTTCATGTACTAGTGTTTAAATAGCTTGGTCAATGTAAATAAAGAATCAATATACAGGAAAATTATATTTTTAAAAGCATCAGTTTGTAAAATTTATATATTATATCTATATATACATAAGATTCTGTTATAAACTACCAAGGAATTAGAGTAAGATCCAGAAAGAGCTTTAGACAACACAATGTTGTGAAGCTGGGTCTACACAAACTCTCCTCAATGTTATGAACTCGTCTAGATTCCCTGGAAGAGGCTTTTTTTGGCTGAAAGCTGGCCCACACTGTGAGCTGGGCTTTAAACAGAAGGACTCAGGGAGTTTGGAAGTCCAAAGTGACAACATTGGTCATATATCATACATCATAATTATATATCACAAATACATCATTGCAAGCAGCTGAGGATAAGCCAGGCCAACCAGAGCAGCAACAAATGTTCCTTGGCTGCCTCCCGAGATGAGAACCAGCAGACCAAGCACCTCAGGTGTCTGTATACCAACACACGCAGCCTGGGAACAACCAGGAGGAGCTGGAGCTGTGTGCCCAGCCAGAAAGTGGAAAGGGACCTGAGGGTCCCCATGGACAACAGGCTCAACACAAGTGAACAGTGTGCAGCTGCAGTAAAGAAAGCCAACTGGGGGGCATCAACAAGGGCATCCCTAGCAGAGATAAAAAAGTCATTGTCTTACTCTAGTCAGCTCTTTTCAAGTCCCAACTGGAACACTGTGTTCAGTTTTGCCCATGCAATACAAAAGACATGGGGACAGGTTGAAGAGGGCTCAGAGAAGGGCAACGAAGATGATCAAAAGACTAGGAAGCTGCTACAGAAGGAAAGGCAGAGAGAACTGGGCTTGCTCAGCCTTGAGAAAAAAAAGGTTTAGGGGAGGCCAAGTTCCAGTATTTAAAGGGTGGCTACAAAGAAGATGGAAACTCCCTTTTTACAAAGAGTTATGTGGAAAAGAGGAGGCATAATGGGTACAAGTTACACCTGGGGAGATTCCGATTGTACACAAAAAGTGGGTTAGATCCATGCAGAAATGGATCAGCCACAGGATTCTGAATATTTTAACCGCCTGTAAGCTGGATCTTAAAAAGCAAGAGATATTTTTAATTATTCTAAGGAATACATGAACAATTTGAATTTCCTTTCTTGCCATCTTTCTTCATAAAATTCTGTATCTATGTTGTCTAATTTGAATTTTGCAAATCAATACTTTTGCTTTCTTTTTTCTCTGATTTGCCTCCAGTGAAGAGAAACTTCAAGGCAAGTGGCCAGATCAAAGCAAACCATCTCTCTGAATATGGTGATCCTTGAAACTAGGACATGGGAAGACTCCTAGTTATTAATATCTGCATCTCTCTCTCCAAGATAGCTAAAAATATAGCTGCCTGCACTTCCAATGGGTGTTCAGAGGTTAGTCCTTCCTCTAATGTCACTAGAAAACCAACACAGTGGAGAAAGTGCTTGAAGCATTATCCTGAAACGACTCCCAGCTTTGTGAGGTACTTCAGTGCCTACCTGATACCCCTAATATACCTAGTGACTACTGACTTCAGGGCCCAGGCCACTTGCAGATATATTTTTTTAAAAATAACGACCAACCAATTTTCAGGCGTCACAGTGAAATATCCTGGATTATACCTCTGTTTTACACTTTCACCAATAAAAGAAAAATAATTTCAAGTACCAAACTTGAGAACTTGATTTCTTGCCTCAAGCTCAAAAATCAGTGACTTTTGGCAAAATGTTCAGAAAGGTGATCCCACTTGAGGGTGGTGACCTACCAGTGGGTATCCTGATGTCCCTTCCAGCTCTGCTTCCTGTGATCTCAGCATGTAGAAGGATGGCAGCAGCAGCTGCTCCAGTTGCTTTTCACAGGTTTTGTGAAATACACACTATAGAAACATTATGTTTGCATTCGGTGAAGAACCTCAGCCATGCAAGCACCCTACACACCCTATAATAACAGCAACAAGATGTAAACCTGCACACTCAAAAACCTTGCACATCTCTCAGCAATCTGCCTGCATTTTTAAGATGGTGAATATACAAATGTGTTACTTGCTCTCAACAGATTTTACAGCCTCAGAATCTGCATAATATACAAAGCAATTAAATTTTGTAAAGCCAAAAGGGATATTTCCATATTTATAGCCTCCACTTTCTCTATGGAGAAATCACCATGCCTATTTCTTCACAGAGTTATAAAAGGAAGTCTATAGTTCATTAGTAAAGTAGAAAACGAAGCTATTTTGTAGGAGCAAAAATGCAAAATAAAACCCCAAACCAAAAAAAAAATCCACAAAATATAATAGCTGCCTGGAATGAGAAATGGAAAACCATACAAAAACCTGACAGCTGTAGGAACTGCAGGAGAAAAATGAAGTTAAATTGAGGGGACTGGACACAAAAGGCAGAACCACCCCAACAGACTGAGGAGGCAGCTACTTAGCAGCAGGCACCTTCTCAGAAGTGACAAGTCCCAACCAGAGAGTCAGCAGGAGCAAGAGCATGGAGCAGCACAAGTGTAGAAACAGGGACAAAGAGCCAGAAACAAAGGCCAGTTAGTGCTGGGAAATGAAGAACAAAATAGAGCAATAAATGATAACAAACTTCCAAACGGTCATTCATGGTGGTGATTCTTTAATATTTTCTTATTTCAAAGATGAAAATCACAGACATACTCTTTAGATCTTCATCAGCTAAAAAAGCCCCAATCTTGTGAAAAGTGGGTACATATCCATACATACATTGTGTCCAGCTTTGTAAAGGGTTTAGGTTTTGGACTTGTTTTTAACAGTCTTTGGGGCAACAGACATCTTCTGGTAAGGAAAAAGAAGATACTGTGAAGTGGGTAATGTGCAAATACTTCTAACGTTTGCTGAAAACCTGTTGGGCTCTTACAAAAACTGCCACTATCAATTTAAACATTTTCACCAGTAATCATTAAATAATATTTGTCTGTTATTTAATAGGATATTTAACCAAATTACCTGTGTACCTTAGCTTTGCAACAGGAAACTGTCTATCAAAATTAGTACGAAAGATCTTTTTCTATATGTTTGATACATACCTCAGAAAAACCATGTTGTTTTATCTTCAAACCACATAGTAGGAACTGACTCGGAGAACAGTAAATTAACACTTTCAATAGCAGCTGGGAACTTGATATACATAGTATTTCAATTGCCCCATAAAGACAGCCTTCAAAAATAACTAATTGCAACATCCCTGCTCAGAAAAGTACTCATAATTAAACCTGCTTTGTTCTACCTTAGGCAATTAATTCATGACATGCCTGAGGAACTTGTCAGGGGAACGCACCAGTTTGCCTACCCTGCTGGCTTTAGTTTGTTAATAACAGCTTCTGCTCTTTTCCTATTTGCAGATTTATCACCCATCAGCACTGGAAAACCACAGTCCACTTCTTCAATCTGAGCATTTTCTGAACATAAAAGAATTCATTTCAAAGGAAGGCCTAATAGTTTCTGGTGTCAACACAATCTAACATAATAACAAAGCTTCTTCAATAAGGCAAGAGTTCAAGGCTGCAGGCATCCTAAAAGAAAGGTAATTTAAGCAAATTAAATCAGTTTCAAACAGGTTCTTGTGGTCTTGGTGATTTGAAAAGCAAGCTGTGATGCTGAATCCAAGGATTATATTTCAGATGGGTGTTCTATAATACTTCTCTGCATAAAGCACATACCATGCACATACTGGTATTCTGTTTGTCAAGAAATCTCAAAGCCTCCACATGAGCAATTCAGAAGCTGCTGTTTGCCCCAACCCTGTGGTGGTCACTTGTAATCTGTGTGCAATGCACTTTACAAAAAACACCTCAAGTTTCATGCTAGTGATGAGAAAGAAATGTGCTTTTATAGTCATTGTCCTGGGCATCAGGAGAGGAGGTCCCAAAACAAATCTAATAGGACTACAGGCAATATGGCTGGTCATCAAAAAAACCCTTAATCAGTCAGATCCATGGCTTCCAACCTGTAAAATTTGGTATATTTTTTATTCCATTTCTTGTCCTACCTTTTTAGATTGTGTGATCTGGCATGGACCTGCCCCTTCCTACTGACATGTTGGGTAATTAATGCAATGGGGGACTGATTTAAGTTTCATCTGTGAAACAATACTACGCCATTAACAGTAATAAAAAGTACATTTTAACTTAAAGAAAAGCTTATTTTTCTTAAAATAGATGGGGTTTTTATCCATTGCAGTGCAAACCATTTGTGCCAATCTATTGTATTTTTCTTCATGCAGTTAAAAAACCCTATTTTTCCTTTCTATATAAGTTTTTTTTCCCATTTGTAACTGCTCTGTTTTCAGAGATACAGCTCTAGATTATCAAGGGATCTTGAGAACAATTAAAAGGAAAGAAAGGCTGCTCAAGATGAAGAAGTGGTTAACCTTTATCTGGTATTGATCTCTAAGAATTCAGATATGAACAATGTACACCAGCTTTTTTTAAAGTCAATTTCAGATTGCTTGAAAAGGCACAAGAATCTTGTGATGGAAATTGTCAACCATTTATAAGCAAAAGAAAAGTATTTTCCCATCAGATTTTTTTATGTAAAATTATCTGCCCATCTCAAATAGGATAAGAAGTGAAATCTGCATATAGGAAAGATACAGGAAGATACAGAATAGCTTTTCTGTCAGGAACTCACAGATCTTTCAGTACAAAAACAAGGAATTCTTACTACAGAAATGAGATGACTGAGTGGAATTTGAAAGAATTCAAAATAAAGTCTGAGCAGCATGGAGAAGGCGAGTGGTTTTCTCCATTACAAGACTTCAGACTGCAAATGAGCAGAAGGCAGCTTCAAAACACACAGAACAAGATGCTTCTTTCAAACACTACATATTTAAGCTGAATTCCTTGCTACAGGAAGTTGCAGATGTAAAAAATCAAGAACAACCAGTTCCATGGTGTGAAAGCTCAAAGTGATCCAAGAAAGACAAAGAGGCAGGAAGGCCCCAAACTCTAAGTCAGAGAGGCCTGAATAACCATTGCTGGGGGTTGTGATAGAGAAGTTTGCTGTGCTTCTCTATTCTTGTTCTTCAAAAGCATATTGGTCACTGCCAGGGGTGTAAAACGTGCCTAGAAATGGGATGAAACTGGAACAGCCATTCCCTGACAGCTTCTCACTTGAGTACTCCAGCTCCAAAAGAAGGAATGTTTCATTCCTGGCTCGTTTCAGCCCCTCTGGGAGCACAGGAGTGATTGTCCACAGACAGGTGTAGGATTCTCATCTGCAATGCCACCATACGAGGCTCCCAAAAAAACACAGCAGACTGCTCACCTCTGTGCCACAGACACACAACACATGCCTTCACACTCAGAAAGGACCCCTGAATGTTAACATCTAAAATCAAATGCCATTATGCAAGTGCAAATATACCCCCACCATATTTCTTTGAACTTTTTGTCTATGGATTCAGGAAGGATTTCTCTGAGAAAACTTGAGTTTTCTAAAGCACTGAATAAATCATCTTATTTTAATTACCTTGTTCTTCCTAATACCACCAGTACATGACAATGTATTGGCTGTTTCTATAGAAACCAGAAGTGCAAGCAGCTCTACCAGTTTCTACAGCCTTTTTTCATATTCATATGCTATCCAGAGACAAATTCATTAGGGTCTCCTAAACACATGCTACTTAAAATGACTGCATCTCATCTGAAAGAAATTGCAATAGAATGTTTCCAAGGAAACAAACACAGTGCATTTGCACCTATTAATTTTTTTAACTGTGCTTCAACAGCTTGGGCTTATTTCTTTATAAATTCCAAGTATGGAGAAATAGCTCAACAACATAAAAAGCACCTCTTTAGTTTTTTTCTTTTTAAGCATAAAGTTGTAGATCATAGTTGCAATTTTGTAGCTAAGTAATGTTCAGAGTAATAAACAAAGATGGGGGAGGGAAAAAACCCTGTTGTTACTCTGCCTTGAACTCTGTTGTTAATAAAAATTTTGCAGCTCATTTCAAGACTAATTTTAAAAGCTTGAAATAGGAGCTTCCACCATTTTTTCTAGTTAATTTGTTTATCTTATAATATCTCAATTTCAAAAATGGGAAATTCTGTGTAAATCTTCAAATCTACGTTTTCCCTTAATTTGCCTCGACTTTATACTAATCTTTTTTCAAACTTTCCTCTACAAAATTTTGTTATTAATCCCAAATGGCTGAACCTTTATATTTCTTTGTACTCTTTCAATTTCTAATCAGCCATTGCTCTTTTTCCTGCATAATGTTCTATTGCTTTTTTAATTGATTGTGCTAGCACAAGAATTTCTGTAACATTTTCCAAAAATAAAATAATAAATGCTATCTCCACTTAGTGCCATGCCTGAAGCACTTCATTAAATTCCTCCCAGTCAGTTTTCTTTCTTGATACACCCATTTTAGCCAGTTTTCTCATTTTACAGTACCTAGCTTAATTCCTTCCTTCTCCAGTTTCTCTAATTGCTCTATCAAAGTCCAACATCATAAAGTGACATCATGTAAACTTCACACAATCGACCTTCACTTAAATCATATAAATTTTTTTTAATGTCTTTTATTCCTATATGTGTAACTAATCTTTCCTTCAAAGTCTGTTCTGTGGCTGCCAGGTCTTGTTTTACTGGGTCTCCTCTACTTGACGCCCTTCTTCTTTTTCCCTCCTTGATAACATAAGCAATGAATTTGCATTTATGGAGGCGTAAGAACTTCAAATAATGCTTTAGGATCAGAGCCACAGCCCTGTCACCTTCCACTTATTCCCCGTACAGATTACTGTGTGGTGCTTCATCGGGACTTGCTGTTCTGACAGTGATGACAAATAGCTCTTGCCAGAGCTCCAACAAACCTCACTAGTTTGTGACACTAGACACATGAACATCAACAGACAAGAGATCAAAAACAGACTCTATCCAACAGTTGAGTAAATTGTTCCTCTATTTTTAATAGAGTGCAAAAAATGTTAGTGATCTCCACTTTTAAAGTCCTTTGCATTTCTGCATGCACACAATAAAGAACCAGTTCCTGAGTGCTTACAAAATGTTGTTTCATCAAAGCAGAATGTAAATAAAAGGTAAAATATGCAAATCTCAAAAATAATTATATGGATACATTTAGAAACTTTAAATGAGTACATTCAGCTGTAAGCTTTGACTGCTGTATGTCCTTTCACCAGAGCTAACAGCATCCCTGCTATACACTATGCAAACCTTGCTGACACACATAAATACATCGTTTCAATGCAGTTTGACCGTTCCCCGCACAATGAACTTCAGCCCCTTTAAAAGTATTAGTGGTTTTAGACAGCTACAGTTGTAGCCTTGCTCTGGCAGTACATCTGTGTAAGCTTAGAAACGCAAATTAAAAAGAAAAAAAAAACCATCTGTAGTCATATTTACTTTAATGAACACATTAAGGTCCTTATTGCTGAGTCAAAGGATAGAAGTCTCAACCTTTTGTTCTCTTCGGTATTTCAGGGAATATTAAAATTTCAGGTAGAATAAGTGGTTGAAATATATTTTGTATCCTGCCTGAAAAGCTAATGTAGATGAGCCAAAATGAAGGGTGACTGTGCTGGCTTGTGCTGAACATCTTAAGAAATTCTTCCAGGGCTCAGAGAAAGGAAATACTTCTAAAATACATAACTACTTTAAGGTCTTAAGGTTATTGCACATTTCTTTTTACAGGGTTTTACAGGGTTTATCTAGGTTCAGCTCCGAGGTCCAAAGATCCCATGAGGACTGTTCAATATGATGCTCCCTCCTTGGTCGACACTGCAGATTCTTTTTTTTTTAAAACACAGCAGCTCACTTCCAAGTTTTCTGGTCTTTTCATAAAGTCTCTATAATCATTCTCCAAATTTTTCATAAATTTAATCAATGTGTTATACAGTAATATAAGATCTCCAGAAAAATCTCTTTACCAGAGAGACAAAACTGCGTTTAACACAAACAGAATGAAATACCACTATAATAAATCTCCACAGGCTATTCATCTGCCTCTTTTTATTTTTTTTTCAGGCTTTGATTACTTGTGTCTGTAATTTTGAGATGCCTGTATACTTTACATTTCACTGAGCAGTTAATAAGCTGTTGCATCCATTCATTTCTCTGAAGTATATTGCTTAGCTTTATCTTAAAGAATTAAACTTCCTTATTGTTCTTTCATTCTTTGTCTTGCTTAATACCCAATGCTACATTTGAAACTATTTTGCCTGTTTGCTCAACAGAACAGGGATAGCAATAAGTATCTTTCAACATTCCTCTTTTTGGTTTTTTTATACCTGCCTCTCTGATTAATAGCCTAGCGCACATTTCTGTCGTGGTTTAAACCCAGCCAGCAACTAAGTACCACGCAGCTACTCGCTCACTTCCCTTGTACCATGAGTGAACTGTCAAACTGAATTGAAAAGATTCATTTACACATGTCAGCGAGGCTTGCATCGTGTAAAGCAGGGATGCTATTAGCTCTCCTAAAATTTCTCAGTGTTTTAGTAGCTGAGAGGCTGCCTCAAACCAACCTGATATATTTTCTCTGGGACTTGCAAATCCAATTTTTGTACTACATTCAAATCACGAATAAATATTAGTAATTAATGCTCATAAATTCATGGCCCTGGTCAGAAGTACTAATTCTTTTAAATACCACTATCAGCTATCTTATGTAATTTTCCATCAGCAGAGAGCATCAATGAGGCACACTGGCATAAAGCAGCCCATTTAAACCATTGCATGTATCTGTAATTGGACAATATTTTTGCAATTTCTAATTCTCTCTATCTCTGTTATGCTTAATGTTTTGCTCAGAATTTCCATGAAAAATCCCCTCATTTCCTGATATACAATTATCATTTCACCTCACAGTTAGTTTTAAGATGTGCAAGAGGATAGCTTGTTAAAACACAGGAGTATATCCTAAAGAGTGACCTCTGAAATTGAATTACCAGCAAATGCTGAAATTGAGTTTTCAGTGTGCAATGAATAACAAGATTCAGATGCCTGATTTAGGGTGTTCACCATTGACAAAATACGCTGCAAAGCTTGAAAAGGCTACTGGGAGTATGATGATAGGAACAAAAAGAATTAGTAGTTCACCCACACATCATTCCAAGCTGAATGACAGGTTAACACATCTGAAAGAATAGGCAAAACAAGAAAATCTTGTAATGAATTAGGATGAAAGAACTTGAAAGGTAGAAATGCTGGTTGTGTCAAAATTGAAACAGAAGTGGTAAGAGGCTTTAGACATCTATTCCAGTTAAGAGCAAATGGCACTAATTAGAACAGGATACATTTCAAGATACTGGCCAGGACACTATCCAGTCTTAACTATGGCTATAACTGTGTAAGATGGGAAAGATATGTGAATAATGATAACGATATAAACTGAAAACAGGAATATATGAAGAATCCATTGAAATCCTCCAAACTAGGGAGTGGCAGACACGACATACTGATGACACTGATAATTCATGCCTAACAAATTTATGGATCTGTGCCTGAAAGTTTGAAATGTAACTACAATATTTTGCAGTAATGATGCATGGGTGAGACTAACCTCCATCTCAACACATTTGTCTGTTCCTTGTTACTGCCTCATGTAGCTGTGTTCTACACCTCTCTATTTGCCTTCTCCCTGTTGCAGTTACACTGCTCATTGGTGAAGGACATGTTTCCCCTCTCCCACCAGTTTTCAGGAACAGTTTCACTGAGAAGACTTTTCAAGACAGCCAAACAGCAAACTCTAGTCCACAGAGATGCACATATTCCTGTGAGAGGCACCACCTGCAGAATATCAGGCTGAGGTGGTTGGCAATATTTGGCAATCACAGCCTGGGATGCTTGTGCTGCTTTGCAGCCTCTGTCCAGGTTAAGCAGCATGTGCTGTTCCATGCCTGCTCCTCTTCACAAGGAACTGTGTTCTGAACCTACTTTTATGCAGGTCTCAACTACAATCTGGTTTGCCAGACATATCAATTGACAGTTTAGCTGTGGCTAAAGTGAGGCGTTGTCAGAATTTAAAACCTAAAAGGAAGAAGCTGCTTTAAGAGACAAACATTTATTGTCTTCATTGCTTGGAAGACAATACTGTGTGATACCTTGATTGGTGCCAAGGGAAAGCACTATTGAAACTCAGACAACTCACAAGGGGGAAAAAAGGGCCAAGAACAGCATTTTTCAATCCATTTGTCTTGGCGACACTGTAACTGTTCAAAGATAAAACCAAAATACCGGGGATTGGCAGAGACCTGGCAACAGGAGAGTAACAGACTCAGGAGACAACTCAGAACTAACTTATCTAGCACAAGCACTAACATCTGTTATCTAGCCCCTTAACTCTTCTTGAGTCAATGCCAATTTTGCATAGTCTTCAGATCTTGTCATCACAATCTCTGGTATCAGAATTGCGGAAAAAAAATCTTAATCAAGCATAAGTCTTGGATTGTAAATATCCATTATAAATGAATCTTCTGTTTCCTTGAAACTGAAGTGCCTTCTTCACTATCAATATTTGAGATTGTGTCCTATCACCTCTGAAAAATTTCTAACATATTCCTCCACAACCATACAAAACACGAGCACCGTCCAGACAGGCACATTTTAGCAACATGTTACTTCAGCCATTTGTCACTGTAGAACAGAATCAGTTATCATTTTCCATCTGGAGAGACTGGGCACTCTAGACACACACAGGCCAGAGGCATTGCCAGTTTTGGCATGACCATGTTCATCAATCACAATTTATTTCAAATCTATAGAAAAATCACCTTCACAGATTCTCAGAGATAGTCATTTAAAGATATGCACAGGCACAAAATCCATCATAAAGAAATGTCATGGAGTGAAAGAATTTCTCTGGCTTTGTACACAGCCAGACTATCACTTCACTTTGTGTATAACTACACAAAGATTATTGGATTAGATTATTATTATTCTTATTGGAAAAGATTATTGGACCAAGTCAGAACATCTCTCAAAGAATATTTTGCCACCTACATCTGCCATCTTCTCCTTGATTACAATCAAAGATCTCAAATTTGACATAACAATCAACAATATTTAAGCCTTAAAAAGATGATACCCATTGAGTTCCTGAAGCATCTTTTAAAGGCAGTTCAGCATACCATGACATACAATGGGTTCTCTATGCTAAAAAGGACAGTGAAGTATTCAGTTACAGACTGCACCTCCTCCCCACAATTAAGGTCTACTGTTATTAGAATATCACGAAAGAAAAAACTGTATTCTCTATGTCATTTCCATGCTATGAAACCACTGATCCTGTTCTTCAGGAGAAAAGACTTCTATTAGTCTTTCTTCAGAAGAAGAACTGGGGGAACAGTTACAATGAAAAATCTCATTTCCTTTTTAAAAAGTTACAAAGGTAATTTTTATTACACCATTTACATTTTGCAATTTAAAACTAGAACCATCTTCCTTCACAGACCTGTGCTTTGAATATCTCTTCACATCCCTATCAAGGAAAACTAGCCATCATACAAGTATGATGGATGCAGTAAATCCCATCCACAGCTTCCTACAAAGGTTTTCATACTAACACTGTAACTCTGAAACTCACAGTAAATTTATTTTCAGAGTAGCCTCAGATGTGGCAGTCTCGATATGTATTTACTAATGTTTTTCTTTTAAGAACTAACTCATGCGGTAGAGATCCTACATAATTAAATTCTTTTCTCAAACATCAGTGACAAATGCAACTGCAGCACAGGAATTAAGATTGTAATTGCACAAGAATACTCTGTGTCGTCAACAGAGCAACTCCCACAATTATTTCAGAGCTCTTCTGTTAGAGTCCTCATACCTGAAACGCATCTCCCTACATCTCTCACCTATTATTCTTAGTACATCAAAGGCAGAGACAAGGTTTGGCTATGCTATCTTTTCTTTTTCAGGTCCCTTCTGACATCCTCAAGAGCAAACAGATGGCTAACTATGATGAGTAGGATCTACCCACAGAGAAATTCAAAGGAAAACAAAGAACTACTCACTTTACAGTCCCTGCTTCTCTTTGAGCTGTTCTGTGCATGAGGATGTTGCTTACCTTACACTTCCACTGGCAGAGTACAGCTCTGGTCTTACCTGAGCTCTGAACGGCAGCTGGGAGCACATTGCTCTTTGTGGTTCATGATAAAGTAAAAGCAGAGGCATTTCAAACCTCTGTGGCCCTTCGGGAATGTAAAAATTGCTTTGGACTTCTATACACAAGGTACAGGCACACATATCTTGACCCACATGTAACAGCTTGAAGAGCAAATTAACTGTACTCCTTCCTACTACACAACTGCTTTTCACAATTCTAAAGTGAGCTACTGGCTTTGTTTAATTCAACTAGATGTTACTTATATCTACAGAAATAAAAAAATAATATTTCTGTGTACAATGCTCCTTATAGCACTTAAAAGACATTACAGAGGTTCATATCAACGAATAGGAACACAGTGACAAATGCAAAATACTTCAGAATAACATTCCATTGAAAGACAGTAAGTAAATCCAGCACCTCAGTAACACACAGCACACACAACCTAGAAAACACTCTGAAAGAGAAAAAAGATTTCATTTACCTTAGAAGTCCTTACATCCCACGCTTTAACTTCTGGGCTGAACCCTCCACAAATGAAAACATTTGACTCTGTAGGGTGAAACTTCAGTGCACTTATCCTAAATTCTGTTTTGCTGCTAAATATCTGCTTCCCTAAAATCAAATGACAAGCAGAGATTAAAATTTGAGCAGAAAATGAAATATGTTATTCATTTCAACTTAGTTTCAAAAATATCAAGGTTGCCACAGGTGAACATGCTTATATCTACACATTTCAAATATCTGGGACTAGTCTAATTAACGAAGAGACAACTCACTAATTTCTACCCACATGAAACTGCTCCTGCTCATGGGCCTCTGCACCACTGACTGCTTCCTACTGAAAGGAGAGAACCAGTGGCTCCCACACTAAGGAGAGGAGCTCCACTGAGGTCGCAATTCAGACAACATGCAGAAATAAATCTACGAATCTAACGGTTGAACGTTTCCCTACAGAGAAGCCATGGTGTTTTTTTCCCAGTGAGACAATCATCTAGAACAAAACATTGTCTGTACAGAAATAACACATCCTGATCTATGTTACAACTGTTAAGTTGTTTACTTATCTTTCTGTGAAGGTAGGAGTGAAACTTCATCTTGAAAGTAGGAAATAATTTGCATTCCACCATATGACGGCAATAGCTGTTCCCAAGGATACACTGTTGCCAACATTTAATTGTGTACACTAATCTCCACAGGATCCTGTGGTTAGTATCAATTGGATGGCCTGCACTTTTGAACACAACAGAATTCAGCTAGGTTAATTTATAGGACTTTTCCACAGTCCGCTGCTTCCTTTCATCCTAACAAATTCATGACATTACTGTACATTCACCGAAATAAAATTTTTGGAACAGCAGTATCGACCAAGATAAATATACCTGCTCACTTTCACAATAACAGCTGTGATTTATACTCTAAATATCCCATATAAAGTTCTACATTAAATAAAGTTACTGCTGTAAGCAACAGTGAAGGAGGCACTGCAGAAGTAAAACCAAAAAAATCCTTTAAAATACTATGATAAAAGCTTCGTAAAATATTCTTTAATCTGCATTTTGTGCAAGTGAGGGTTGTCTTACAGCAGGCTTTCTTAGACAACTGAAAATACTTTCAGCTAAAAACATCACTGATAGATGTAAGCTCTTACTGTTAGATGTACAATACTGGAAATCATTCACATAGATTTTTTATCATTATCTGGGGCCAATATATTTGATTTCATCATCAGTTGCATTTTCCTCATCTGCTGAACTCAACTTACACACCCAGTAGGCTAAGACTTGTAAAATTACTTATTTGTTAAATTTAAAGAAGAGAAAAATTTTACTTCATCACAGATGCTCACCAAGAGAAAAGGCAGGGAAAAGAGATTACCGAGAGCCTAAAGAAGAGGTGATTGTTGTTCTATGTGAATTCTGGTATTTGTAGGGGATTTTTGTCCTTTTCAAATGATTCTCCACCAATTGCCTGTGCAAGATCTAAAGGGCCTCTCTGTCACTACTAAGTGAAACACTTAATTTCTTCCATGAGTTCCTTCCCCAAAAGGACGAAAAAGTCATAAGGGCAGCAGAGATTTTCTCCACAAGTCTTATCTAACTGTGACCATCTCTCGCCATGGGAGTTTTCAGTACCCCAACAGCTACACGGGAAAAAAAAGACTCCACAGGGAAGGAAGACAGTATTAAAATCATCAGTTATAGGAGCAACAAGATATTGATTGCTCTCAGGTACACCACTGCCAGGCATCCTTTGTTGGGGCTTAACAAAATCCACGTACACAGGCATCTTATTCTCACCCACAGCACTAGAGGAAATACTGAATTAACCCTTGGAGGCTCACTGTTTAATAGCACTTTGCTCCCAAAGGAATTTGTTGCTTACTAGTTGCCAGCTTAATAAAAACTCTGGGAGTATAATCAACAGGTTTTCCACGGGACTGCAGCCAGAAATTAGCAAAAATGCAGCCTACCTGTACTAATCCTGTCACACAGCTTTATAAAGGACACATCAAGTGATTGCTGTTCTCCTCAAAGTGTGTTGTCCAAATGGCATTAGACATATCCATAACTGATGCAGTGGAACTCAGCAGTTAAGCTTTCGGCAAACACTGGCTTTGCTATGTGTTTACCTCCCCAAGACTTCTCAAAACTGCTTTTATCTATAATAAATACTTATGTTCTCTAGGCTAAGACAGGAGAAAGTCTGGTAAAACACAGGCAAAAAAGATGTGCATTTAGTTCAAGATGCATTTAATCTATTAACTACAAGATCTGTTACCTTTTACACAGAAAGACTGATTTAACATAATTTGTTATTAATTACTCCATTTTTCAATCTCATTTCCAACTGCTCCCAAGTAATTTAATCATTCACCTGGTATTTTCTCCAGAAACTAAAATGTTCTAATTTCCTACTCTGTCTCCCCCTGTTTGAAAGAGAAGTGGGCACCGAATTTGTCCTTTTCTTGTCTTCTAGAGGCTGCAATTTATCCAAAAGCTCTCAGTGTCACTAACATAATTAAACCATAAGGATCTCAGTGTTATGAATTCTACATTACAGTGTAATAACAAAATGAATGCAAACAACCTGAGCATCTCATTCACCTCTATACTCTTTAACCTCCTTTTTACTATTTTAAGCTGCTACCTTACTATTTGATGCAGATATTAACCTTTTTTTTTACTTAATTCAGAAACAATCACAACTTAATCCTAAAAGCTCAGGCTCTCCAATTAACACTTTGAAATACAACGCTCTCTCTTGTTGTCTCACTCCCCAAAGTGAAATTCAAACACCTCTTTTTGGAAACTGAGTAAAGAATGTCCTGAAGCATCTGGTGTTATTAGATGTCTACATGAATTCCATTCTACTGCCATGTCACAGAAAATGAGCAAGACTGGAATGTAGGCAAGCTGAACAGCAGCAGTTAAACTCAGAAGGGGAGGATCACAATGTTGCAGAAAGGAAACACTCCTATTGCCAGAACTAAAATTTATTCATGACACACTCAGAAATTTAGGAAAAATATCCATCTGAGAGATGGATCAGATCCATGCACAAGATGGCAAGGGGCAAATTCGCTCATGCAATTCAGTAATTTGAAACAATGAACTCAACTCTTAGCCCTTTTCTGTACAAACTTTGCTTAGTGTGTTATACTACTGTGAGCAGAATTTGTTCTTTCCAGGCTGTAACCCTGCTATGACGGAACCTACCCATAGCTTGGGAAATCCAGCTTCAGTGTTTGCTATAATCCTCCTCCACCTTTCTGGAAATCATTATTTACACTTACATATATTTTTCTCTACAATTACTCAGTTTATTAAAATGAAATATTTGAACCTGGGGGGCCTTATTTTATATATTGCAAAAGATGGCCTTTGAGGAGAAGACTCCCTTATCCATAACAGGTATAATTTCAGCAAGCTTACATATACCTTTATTGTGTATATATTTATTGCATTTTTGTTCCTAAAGGTAGCATAACCAACTCATAGACTAGAAAATTATGTCTTCCGAAAATGTCTTCGACTAATTGAGGGAAAATCCATACCACATATCATTTTCCTGTACAAGGGGTTGTTATTTCAAAGCAGAAAGCAAATGTTTCTCTGAACACTTAATTTTCACAATTTCAGTAACAATATCTACTATACATTTTGCAGTGTGTTTTATGTGCTTTAAAGGCTTTAATTCGATTCTCCAAGCCTTAAAGGCTTGTCAGTAACATAAGAGTAACATACACAGTATGGAAAAAAAAATCTTTAAAAATATCTTGAATATATGTTTCTGCTCCTTTACGCAGCAGCCTACTGTGAAACTGCTCAACTATGAAATCAGATGTTTTAAAGGCTATTTAACATCGTGAATTTTTCACAGAACATGGGCACAGTTACTTAGCACAGAATGCTTCTGTAACTGTGCTTAGTGGTCCTCAGGTTCACACACCTACCTGCATAACCTAAAAACATTTATTTCCTCACTGCAATCTGTTAGGGAAAGTGAAGCTTGAGACATACAAGGACACAAGAGCAATCTTGCTTAGCAAAATGGATTTCTCTCTGTGTTTAGAAAAAGACATAAGACAATATATACAAAAATATTTCATTACAGTCACAATCTCTCTCATGCACAATAGTGAGAAAAAACATTAGATGGATCAGACATCATTTGCTCTTAACAAATCAACACTGTATGTTACTTCTCCATTCTTGGTGTGCTTAAAACTGGCCTTATTATTTTTTCAAGAGTCTAAGTTATATTGACTTCATGTTTTTCCTAATTTTTTTCCCCTACATATTCACAAGCTCGCAGCACGTGAAGATGTTTGAAATATTAAATCATTTTCTCTTTTTACCTTTAAAATGTCCCCAAAGTAGATACTTTTCTCTCTTCTTTTAGCAAAGACTTTACACCAGTGAGCATAGAAAGTAAAATGGTGTTACCTCCTAGCTGGAGAGTGACCTCTAAACTACATTCAACATATTTCATGAAACTGCTGAATCTTGGGGGAAACCTTTGACCGCACATCTAAGGTGCCTGCATACACTCAAAAGAAAAAAATAAACAAGCAAACAAAAAAACCTCAATCAAATGGGCTTTTTTCTGAGGTATCATATAAAAGCTTTCTGCATATTAAAACATACTCTCTAAATAGTTCTGGGAGAGGAAAGTAGGAACAGAGGAATGCCACAGCTCTCCTAGGATGATGTTTAGGTAAGAGAACTAAAATTCCTATGTGAACAAATACAAGTACATTAAAAATAGTAATGCTATATCTATAGGACTATCAAATTAGAATAGAAAAAAATACGTAGAAAAGAAAATTTGAACCATTCTCCTGGTAGGTACAAAATGTTCCATTAAGAAACTCTCTCTCTCATTATAACTCTGAGGAAATTATACTTGAAACCAAGCTCAGTCCATGAACTAAAATACAACTGCAGCATTTGGCAATTTAGGAAATGTGCCAAAATTTCTTGGAACGTTCCCTCTGTCATAATATTAAAGACATGAAAAGTATCTACAATATGCAAATAGTAAAAACCCAGCCAATATTCTGCCTATGCTATTATACCAATTCATTTGTGACTAATGAAAAATCTACTGATGAATAAAACATGTATTCCAAAAATAAAATAGTTATAAATAAATTTTAAAAATACAATTACCCTTCCAAAGTTGGTAGAGCATCTCCATTGCATCTGGATGTAACAGAAGTTAAATGTCAAATGTATTTGACCTAGAATTGTTTTAAAAGCATTTTTTTTCAGTGCTCTCTGAATATAGCACTATTTAATACTCTGTAAATAATAAAGTGTCTGAACTACCAGTAATAGAAAACGACTGTGTGTTATTGGAGAAAAACAAAACCAGGGAGTCTCAGACTTCTGCATTACTATCAGATTTCTGAAACCATTCAAAAGCCTTTATTTTTATAAAGAAATAATGTATACAAAATAGGACAATAAAAAATATTAGCCAGTAACAGGCAGTAAATCTGCAGGTTTTGGATCTACCAATATTTACGAATCTCCATAGTGCAGTACGAAACTTCCCTGATGCAAACTGTGACTAATCACAGAACCACTCATGTGAATGACCCATGAATAACCTTGAGCTCCTTAACAATTTATGCATATTTTGGATCAGACTCATACTCCGAACATGTACAACAGCTTTTAAGAAAACCATATTTGTGGAGAGTCTTAGCTTCACATGCTGGTGTTAAGGCAATGGATGACCCTTGAAGATAATAAATGATGATCTACAAAAATTGAGTTTAAAAAGACTTGCACAGCAGCATCTATTATCTCTTATCCAAACTAGGGTAAGAGAACTCCTTGTACCTCATTAACCTGAATTCTTCTCTTGCCCAGTTCTTCATCACATTATCATGTAGGTTGGAGATCATCTAGTCCAAATCCCTACTCAAATTAGATCCAGCTGCAGCAGATTACTTAAGGGTCTGTCCACTGAAGTTCTGAATATCTCCAAGCATGGACTCCACAGCTTCTCTGAAAAGCCTGGTTTAGTATTTGGTGACCCTTGAGTTGAGCCAGCAAGTTTCTATGTTCCTATGTTTTTCCTTTGTCTCTTATCCTTTCACTGTACCTCTCTGAGAAGAGCCTGGTATCATTTTCTCTACATACTAGGTAAACACTTCCTAATCTGGCCTGGAATGACATTGACCTTTGCTGCAAGAGAACACTTGTGATTCATATTCAGCACCAGGACCTCCAGGTATTTTTCTGCAAAGCTTCTTTCTAACCAGTTCAGCACCAGCCTGGTCTGTTGCGTAAGGTTACTCCATTCCAGATGCATGTCCTTGTTGAACTTCTGAGATTCCTATCAGCCCATTTTTAATGCTTGCAGTATCTTAGATCTTCTTATATATAAAAACTTTCATTAAATACATGTGATAAGGGCAAGAGGTTCAATGGTGTAGAACTGCAGGGTAAGATTTCATGGATGTATCTTCTAGCCTTGTATCAGGATTTCTCTGCCAGTAACAAAAATTCTGCTTCGTGATTAATGAGATTTCAGTGTTTGCTTCTATTCTTCAGATATTCTTTTGATATTGTTCAGATCAAAAAGATTAAAAAAATCACTCCAGAAAATGCAATATATTAGGACAAGGGATACCCAAACTAAAGTCCAGTGTTAGAAAGAAAATTTCCCGGAGAATTTATTCCAGTGATGTTTGTTAAAAAAAATGCTGATACATTCCTTTTTGAACTATCATGACTAGTCTTCATCAGACCCAGAACAATTAGCCAGACTACAATTTTGATTTAATAGGGCAGAAACTATGTTCCTAACAGAAAACCAACGGAAAATGACAAAAAGACCCCCCACAACTCAGCAGCTCAATGCCATGCAAGTACTAAGCTGTATTCACAACCTCTTAAAGTCATGCAATGTAGACCATTAGGCTTCTTTTAGTGAAGGACATGTAGCAATTTTTATAACACAGATGTAATATATAAAACCTATACTGAAAACAAAGACAAGAAAGATTAGATTTTAGGAAACGACTGGAAAAATGTTGAACCAGATCAAATTATACAAGGTACAAAAGCATAGAGCCTGAAAGAGAGCATTATGATTTATAAAATCCTACTGGCATGCCTTTACTACATTTAAACACACTGGTAGTTAGTTCACACTAGCAACAGAAAGTAATTAAGACCAAAGTCCAAAAAACTGTATGGAAGTCCTCTGTGAAGGAACAGTTCTAACATGTATCTGAAGTTAAAGAAGAAATCTTCTCAGCACCGATGGAGAGTGAGGAGGAATGAATGATTCAGTGAACTAATGTAAATCAAAATCTTATAGATGTCTTCGTGTTTTTCAAATGGAAATTAGGCTTTTTATATCAAATTGATTTGGATTCCAGAGGCAAACTGCTTGCCCTGTTTCTCTGAACAGAACTGACTGAAATGTATGAAAAGAAGAGTAACTTCACAACACAGAGGGAACTCAGAAACTGCCGTTCATACACAGGAAATCAGACTAAAATTCTGATCACTCATATTACACTTTTCCAAATGAAGTGTGAAAGTCAGGTCGAAACACAACTGTAGTTCAGAGGAACTACAAGGAATTCTGTGTTCTTTAAATAAAGCAGAAATGAATATCTGATATTTCCAAATAGATAAGCATTCATTTTACACATACAATTTATTTAAGTGGCTACAAACACTATATAACTCACGAGTCAGTAAGGAAAGAACCATTTATAAACTTATCTGCTTTGAAACTTAGTAAATATATTTTGCTGTTGCTGTCTTTTCCTATAGAAGTATAAATGAACCACTACAATCAACTTAATCCAGACTTCTATCCCATTACTGGATATTTAAGACAAAGAGATGTTGGATTTTAAATTATATTATTTAAATTATGCATCTTTGGAATTTTTGCTATGATTTTATGAGATTTTTCCCAGAGTAGTCCCTTCAACGACTCAGACACACAAAATCTATTCAACTGCTGGAAATCCCCTTACAAAGATAGCCATTCTGTTTAGAATTTGTAAGCATTACAGACAAAAGTAAATCCACTTGGATTAGTAAGATTCAGTTATATGTGAGACTAGAAAGGTTGCTGTAGAAGTCTAACAAATTAATGACTTGGTATATTAAACTCACGTACTACTACACCAAGTATATAAAGCTCCTTTCCCGATTAAAAAAAGCTGAATATTCTCAAAACATTAGCATTCTGTAATATATTTTACATTCCCACAGTGCAAAAGCTCCCTTCCAGCCATCACTGAATTTAAATCCTTCTGATATGACTATTGTTGAGAAAAATAAATTCTTAGAGCAAGGAAAAGAATCTTTTTCTCATGTGAACAATATTTTAAAATTTTCTTGGCCGCTTTCCCAGTTCATCTGAATAGGACTTCTGCTTTCCAGATATTCACATACAATGTAGTTTTTGCTTTTACGCAAGAGAAAATCCTCCTAGACAAAAACAGCTTGTAATTTTTGTAAGGATTTCTATTGCAGTCTTACGAAAAATATTGCACCTTTACAGGAGTTAAACACCTAAAAATAAACTAAGTGGAAAATATAAAATAGTATCTCTTCCCTTGACAAGGTCCCATTTTGGATATAATTCATTTACACGCACACAGATGTCCTATCATGCACAGCCCCAGAGAATGCTGCTGGATGCTGGTAACACACATTAAGGAGAGAAGGAATATAGCTGACAGAAGCATTTTAGGTCTTGAAGGAGATATGAGGAGACACAGCATCCAGGAAATTAGTTGTTAAGGTTACAACAATTAAATCCCAAATCAAATTCAAAAATGCATCAAAGCAACACAAGTTCAGTCTCAAGGTTTCATACCAGAATTTAAGGTTCTATATTCCTAATTAAGGTTCTATTCAGAAAAAAGAAAAAAAATCCCCTAATTAAATTTAAGCACAAACTTCAACCCAATAGAGAATGAGATACAAGCCTATGTTTAAATTAAATATATGTATAAATGTTACTGAAGTCAGCCTTAAGAAGCTCTTCAAACACTTTAATGAATGACCATGGCAGAGCATAAAATAAACACAATTAATTCTGTTCATCTGTGTAGAATCTGACAACAGAAATTACATGTGATCACGAATGTAAGATATTTCAGTTTTCTCAAATTTCTCCAACTATTCTTAATTGCCAAGATGCATTTTTTAAGTAAGGTCACATTTCAAGAATTCTAACTTTCATCTACAGATTTGTCTATGTTTTAGAAGAAAGAATAAGGCTAGCCAGATCCCAAGTCATCTGTACACAATAAAGAAATGGCTACAATGCAGTCTTCATGGCCTTTACCTGTTTCTACATCTGTTAAATGCAGTGTGGAATCAAAGCCCCCACTGAGGATCCTTCTTCCGCAAGATGACCACCGGGCAGCTCGAACAGCACAGGAGTGACAGGAGTACGTTTTTAAACAGGAGCCTGTATCTACAGCATCCCATACCTTAAAAAGAAGGATAAGGACACCTTTAGGAAGAATCACAGTATTTTTTTCAAAAATAATTAGCTACAGCAAATCATTGTAGTTGAGAAAGCTTTGCATTCTGAAGCTGTATCAGCTAAGCTGTAAAAAATGGTTTGAAATAATTGCATGGTTGATTAAAATTAGAGCATTTTATTAACAAGGTACAAATCAATTACATATTTTTATTACTTTTGCTATTTCTTGAAATGCCTACATTGCTTTCAATTCATGTTATACTTTCCCATTCATATTGCAGTCCTACCTCTATGCAGGGGTGTATCCAAATACATTTTACCTTTAAATCATTTTTCTTCCATATTTTTGTCTCTATCATATCTTATGTTCCATCAAGTAAGAGAATCCTGGCAGATTACAGCTTTCACATCTGCCTATACACAGGCTTTTATCATATTTCTCAGTTTGTAATTTTAAGTAGAATTTTACCTTAACTTCACTGAGAAAGTAGGTAAGAATATTATCATGCAGCTACATGGAGATTTTTAAGGAGCCTAAGTCCTCTCATTTGTCATTTTCTTCTGGACAGAACTAAGTTGATGCTGAGAATTTCTGAAAATCCTACTAGCCATCCAATGTTTATTGAAATATATAACAAGCAGAATTTTCAGAACATAAATAGTCCTGTTCATATTTTAAAAGCAATTTTCAAAGAGACAGGCACTTGTTTCCAAGTAATATATTTTAGAAAATACAACTACTTTGAATTTAGTTACCAAGTATAGTTGACAAAAATTAAAATCATATCCTTTTCATGGTTCTCTTTTTGTCATAGTTTTAAGATAAAATTAGAAGTTTAGCAACAAATGACCCATATAAAGATCCAGTATGATCAGTTCTGTGACAGAAGGCTAAATATCAAAACTATTTAAATATGAATATTCTTCTTCAGTAAAAACTGGATTATAAAATATCCTATGGTTGTACAATATAATACCTATAGAGCTTAGAATGTGAAGAGAGAGAAAAAAGTGAGACTTTGGGTAATGTATTTTTATCTTCAATTATATTTTCTTCTTACTGGACAAAAAGGACTTGCTGACAGTATCATTACATAATGCATACTCAAAAGACAACATTCCATTATAGAAAATTATTTTATCAAAGAATCTTGTATCACGAAGCAGAGTTCTGCAATGCAAAGCAACCAATTATCATTAATTACTTGACTAGCCAGTAAAGACTGAAACCGTGGTGGCCATACCCATTCACAACTTTAAAAAGTCAGGGAAATTTTAATATTAAACTGCTTTTGAAAGTAAGTTTCTCTCTTTTAATGAGTTTTAATGATTGTTTCAAGTTTCACAGTATCAAAAAAAGGGTTAATTATGTCTTAGAGGCTTGGCTTTTAATATGAGGAAGCTAATGAATGAATCAAGACGAAAGGAAAAACAGGTGGTACATGTTTCTGATATTTTCTGTCATGTTTTAGAGATTAAGTACAAAAAATCAATTTTCACAAGAAAAGTAAGGTAAAGTAAGTCCAACAGCACTTTTGAGTTCATGCTTCATTTTAAAAAGCTATATAATTGGAAATAGCACATCCTTAAAGCTGCACATTTCCCTCCATTATGTGAGACAGAACAAGTGATCCACTCTCGTGGATGAGACCACTGACCACGCCCAAGGGACAATCTACCAAATAACACACTTCTCGCCACTGTTTTACTTTCCATCAGCTCTTTTTTGCCCAGGTAATGGTGGCGTTGCAATGCTTTCTGGAATTAGAGACACATGGGCACGGCAGTTTTGACTGAGGGAATTCACTTAGTTTACTGCCAATTAATGTAAACTTTTAATTACAGAACCAGGTCTTGAGGAAAAAAGACCAAGAGTCAAACAAGCATTTAGTGGGGCACCTTCCCTCCTCAGGCCCCACTTCAGCCCAGTGCTTCTCCCTGCTGCTCCTACCCAGCTTCATCAGCTTTCACTGGGCATTATGGTGAAATGCTCAGCCAAGCAGCGAATGTTCAGCTGTAACAGAACATGTCTGCCCCAGGTTACAAGCACCATTCTGTGCCTCAGAGTGACTGAGATGTTAACAGTGTTATACGCACAAATGGAGAACCTACTGTATTTCATTACAAGGGAAAAATGCCTCAAATCCTATCAGAGGATCACTGCAAAGCCACCATCATGTCTGCATTTCCTAAGGGAACCTCCTAAGTGCTTCCCCATTCCTGCGCATTTCCACGGTTTAATCATGGTAAGTGAAAAATGTGGCTTATGGGAGAGCTCCACTGTACTCTGCCCAAAGCTTGAGAGGAATGCCTGCTCAGCAGCTGGTGCTTGCTCCATACAGGCAGCCACCATCGCTGAAAAAAGGATCGGTTGCAAAGGGATGAGTCCTCTGCATTTGAGTTTGCATCTCTCTGCCCAAGACTCAGCAGTCAGATCAGCAGATTCCCCAGCATAATTGGCGTTTCAGGGTTTTAATTTCAACTGAGAGAGCCAAGTGTGTCAAGAACAACTTGTGTGAAACCAAAGGCCTTTCTAGTCTTTTTTTCTTCACTTCTTCCATATCCTAGGAACTAGGGCCATTATAAACTTGCTGTTTCAAGTGAGTGATGTTGTGGATCATGTCTTCTTTGGGAAAATGAACATGAATTAGAGCCTCTTTACCAGAACAGGATCCCAAACATATCCTTCTGAGTGGCATCGATACATGAACTCAAAAAAAGGATTTGTATTCAAAACCAGTCTAAGGCTGAAGATAAAGGCCACCACACCATAATTTAAGAAGTCATAGTTGTAAGAATTTTGAAGTAATTTTGTTAATAAATGAAGCATCTTAGAACTATTTAGAAAATTTCACTTTTAATACCAAAAGCTGCTAAACTTTAAACATACGTGGTAATAAATACCTTTACAATGAACATTTATAGAATAAACTCCCAGATTTACATGGAATAAAGATCATATTTAGTAAAGAGTAAATTACTTGGGCTGGAGAAACAGTTCACTAAAAAATACAGAGGCTGAGATATATATAAACCTTCATAGGCATTGAAACACGTATCAAGTATTATAAGACTAGACATTATTATGCATCTGCCAAAGGAAGATATGTTAAATTATTTTCACCAAGAGATCACCTGCTTTAAGTGTTGTAGCTTTACTTCAAAACTCAGCTCTCACAGAAACTCAGTATTATTTCTAGATGAAATGCTGAACTATCATTAAACCAGAGGTTGCTCTTTTATCTCGTGATGACCATTGTGATTTTAATTGCTGAGGTAAAAGTTAAAAGCACACATTCATCCTGCTACTCTGAAAATACTTCCTACTGCCACACATTAAGGCAATGTTATACATTATAAACAGTAACCAGTTCATCCTTTCCCCTTATAAGAATCACAAAACAATGAAATATGCAACTGTTATTAGAAAAATGACACATATTACCATATTATCTCCTCTAAATCTACAATTATTAACTAATTAATTATACAGTATTTGAAATAAATAAACAGCCAATACTCATTTCTGACATAAAGGTATCAGGAAAACTTTAATTTTATTTTTTCCAATTTTATTAAAACTTGCTTTAATTTATCAAACTGGTTCATCTTTTACTACTATTTCTTACTCTTCTGTGCTTCTCTATTTATAACACCACATTTCCATTTCTTTTCCATAAATTGTTTTCATTTCATTTCCTCTCCTATTACAGAAAGTATGGTGATTACATAGTTATCTGCGAGGATTAATATATAGGGCCAAAATAGCAGGTACAAACAGCAAAGTGACAAAATTATACTAGAGATTTCTTTACAAAAGCAATTTCCTTTTACTTTCTCTGAGGCACATTGTAATTCAATTGCTCTTTCACATTCTCCATAGCATTTGGAAATAAAGGTTTCAGAAGATGTTTGCTTTCCTGTATGGCCTAGAAATGCTATGAAAATACTGTAACACATATTTTAGGTAACATAACCAGACCTCCTCACCCTTGAGATCAGAAGTTCACAAATCACATAATCAACTACACAATATAAGAGATGAGATTTATTATAGATATGTTTCCAAATCCTATTTTCTGACTGAAAGCTTTCAGGAAAACAGCCTTTGAAAATAAAGTAGTTTGGGCTGAAGATAAAAACTCTCTTGGTAAGTCACATCAGAAAGCAGGAGAGGGTAAGCACTTGATACTCAAGTAAATAGCAGTCATAGAATAATGTTCTGGGGTCTGCTGCACTATCAACCAGCTCATAAGGCATAAAAGAAAGGCTTTTACCTTACTGATCATCCAAATCAGGGATTCATTCCTAGACAAAAGGACACAGTAACATAAGCAGAGTAACCAAAGTAATATGAGAACTCATCAAGTACACCAAGACTGATAAATTAGGAATTGAGCAAATCTCTTTCATTGCCATGCTATGATTATCTATGATGCACTTGCCTCCAAGCAATTTAGATTGCAGAAAATAAAATCCAGCAGCCTGTCTTCTCGAAAGAGAAAGGTGCATCTATTCAAGCAGGCAGTCACTAATTGCACAGTGAACTTGAGAACAATGATTCAATTGTGATAAATTAGAGGTTGGAAGCAAGTGAGGAATTAAGTTGTATGCATTTTGAATTTGCATGCATAAAGGAGCTACAGCAGAACCAGTCAAGAATACTAAACAAGAAATTAATTTCTGGAGCATGTGTAACAGAATTAAAAACTTTTTTAATGGATGGATTTATGTTAATTTCAACACAACATCCATACTAAAAGAACTCTTCCCCCCCTCTATTTAGCCACATTGTGCCAAGTTGTGTTACCAACTTCCTCTGTCAATGGCTCCTAATGAACTACAGTAAGAAATCATTTTAAACCTTATCAATTAATATAAATACAAGGAAGGCATTTAAGAAGCCCTGTTCAAAGATGAAGTAGGATAGTGCTGAGTTACAGGAACCATGAAGAAATCACTATGCTTTGACTAGAATAGATTCTGTTCCATTCCACAGCACACTCAGGTTGCTCCACAGACTTCTGAAGCTGAAAAGATAGGAGCCTCTCCTTTCTCTGTTTTGGAACAGCACTGTTCCCTGATGTGTCTCAAGGAGATAAAACTGATCTGGCTTTTTACTTTGTTTTTTCACTGCAGAACTGAATTCAGGTCTGAAAGATAATATGCCATATCTGCTAACATGCAGAGATTCAAGAGAATGGTACTCCCTGAACCATACTGTTTTTCTGATCTCATCAATATCTAAATACTGTAACTTCTAACAAACACAGTAGAGAAGGAGCCCCACACTATCTACAGAAAATATGTCTTTTCTAGTTTTCAAAGCAGGCTCAGAACTGTACTTTAAAAGGTTCTTCAAAAATCAATGGACCAGAGGTCAGAAATAGTCTCATGGAAAAATTATAAAAAGGTATCTCCTACTGTTATTGCTTCTTCAGATTCCCCAGCTGGATGAGGTGCAGCTTTGGGCAGGATTGCAAGGGCTAAAAGTGCCCCTTGGTTACCTCTAAGCAGCAGCAATAAAGATAAGGGGCTACATAAACAGGTACATTCTTTTGTTCATACAACTGAGACAAGAGAATGCCAGGAAGAGAAGCAATAAATAGCCAAGAATTAGAATTGGTGGGTGTGCCTAAGCCTGTCCAGCCACTGTGTGAAAAAAATATCTGATCTTGAATGCAATATGTATAAATTCCTAAACTACAGGAATATTTAGAATGTTTCATTCTTGTTTCAATTCATGTGTTCTTAAAATATTGAGCTAAATATTACTGTTGTAGTACAAAGCAAAATTTGTTGAAAGAACTACGAAAGAGATCATTTGAACTCTTCTGTATAAATCTGCAGTTAAACTGAGTAAAAACTAAATTAAGCTCAAAAAAAACCTGTGAGTTAAGGTCTCTTTGTGTATAACCTTCAAGTGTTAATAAACTTATTTTCATACAGCTATGAAGGATGTAAATAGATGTTCAGATTGTTACATGCACTATGAGTGATGACATTTTGGACATACCTGCTTAATTTTTAAACCAGCTGTCCCAAAAAAGAGTTTTTCTGCAGGATTCTGTATAGCTAGATAAAGTTAACACATTTTCAGATGTGTTGAACACTTGTTTCAGGAATGTTTAAAGCGTTCTAGGGAACATATTTTAAATGACATCCCTCTTCCTAATCTAGCCATGGTGTAAGAAGTATATATCAATGCTGTCACTGGAACATTTACAGATTACTAGTTTTTTTCTTGCAGCAGTTATAACTCAAAATGCAATTATCTCACTAATCTGAAGGGAAGAACCAACTTTATTATTGCTTTAATATCTGAATAAGAGTTCGTATTTGGATAACTTATTACTAGACAACCCTTACTACTGTAGGAACAAGAAGAATGTAAAGTAGAAAAATAGAATAAATTCAATTAGTTGAGACAGCCAGCACAAGGTGTAAATTAATTATTTTTCCACCAAAATTTTTAATATTAAATTGACTCAAGTGTATTAATCAAACCAATGAGGTGTTAAATCTTCTCTTTTACCAAAAAAAAAAAAAAAAAGAAAAAGATAAAACCAACCAACCAAATAAAACCCCCAGAAACAAAATCAAACAGAAAAAAAATCAAACAAAAACCTAAAAACAACCCGGTATATTAGATGTAAGATAGTTCTAATTTTGTAGGGGGCTTTATTCAGGCAGAAGCATTTGAAGTTATAACACTTGTGGCATACTAGTTGGCACTACTACTAGAAATTACTCAGTGGTATGAAAACTGATTTGCACACATGTCAAAAAGCTTTAATTCTAGAGAAACCAGCGAAGTTAAAGTACAAGTACTACATGACCTTCATGCCAACCATGCCTATGAAATACATTCCCAATTACTTGGTGTGTTTTATTTTAATCTTCCCTCCCACAGAAACTCAGCAAGCCTTTCCCCAAGGAAGGCTCCATAATTGTTGGTTGTGAAGCTTCATTTGAGTGGTTTTCCCATTAATAGGAAAATATAAACCTAATCAAAAGTGCACTTTGAGATGCCAGCATCCTATAAAATTATTTTAAGAAAACACTAATGGACAAAGATAAAACATTGACATTTTCAGTTGGCAAAGGGAGGGACAAGACAAATAAAACAGAATTCTGTGAAAAGGAAACAAAAACCCCACACCACTGTGGTAAGAGCTGCCCATCTGATTAAATACAATAAAGAAATATTCTTGGTAAAGCTTTAACAACAAGAGCTACTACACTTCACTTAAATAGACCTAATGATTCCTTACTTCAAAAGCTAACCTGTAACACTAGGAAAATCTAATCAACCAAGGAAAAATGACGACATAAATAATTTTAAAGTATACAAACTGTCTGGGGTTTTGCCAATATAAATAATTAACGTTGCCTCCACGGGAGCCTTTCAAGTCAAAACTGGCAAACAGAACTCTTCAGAAAGAAGTAAATTATATTTTAAAAATGGTAACAGTAAGACACTAAACAATACTGATATAAATATTTCATAGACATTTCTATTAGAGAATTTGTAAATTATATATTCCCATTGTATCAAAATTGTCCTCAGGACATACTAATCTCATCTGCAAAAACTTTCTTTTAACCATTTGATTCAGAAATGGAAAAAGTAAAGAAAACATGGGCTCTGGTGAATTCTTATTTCTGGGCTGTCATTCATGCCTGGAATTACAGACAGGCTGGTGAGAAGAATAGCTGAGATGAGACCTTATTTCAATGGTTCCAATATTCTTTCCCTGTTAATTATATGCAGATTCTGGACAAACAAGCTCAATCCTCCAGTGTTTCACAACCCTCTCAGAGGGAGGCCTGCACATCCAGGTGTTACACAGCACCTACACACAGCTGGTGTCCAGATGAAATGATGCTAAACATTGACAAGTAACACATGACACAGAAACTCATTGTAAAACTTTCTTTTTATTATGGTGCACTCGTAGCCGAGCCTTGAGCTGAAAATGTGCCAGGTTTATACTAAACTGTTTCTATTCAACACCTGGGCTTCACCAAAATAACAAAGCTGAACAGTTGGTTTCTTTCAGGCTACTTGCACAGAGTAACATAAGAAGTGGATATGTAATAATCTCCTTCTTCATGACTACAAGCTTCTAAGTCACACATACACATGAAATTCTCCTCTTGGATGGCATATCAATTCCATACACACATTACTGTTATTATGCAAAGCAGAAAAATTTTACAAAAGTCAGTTATTGCCATATAATTGCTGAGAAAGACGTGTAGAAGATATACCTAATAAAACAATCAAAATAAATCTAATACTTCCCTTATTTGGCAGAATGGTAACTTGTAAGGTTTGTTATATTTAATAAATGGAAAAATTAAGGAGACTCCTTTAAAGGAGAAGATAAAGTAGCATTCTATTTTTTAACCGTTATAATACTTCAAGGATCAATATTTTGCTTTAATTAATATCTTTGGTCATTATTTAAACAAAAGGGTTGTTAAGGCGGTCTTTTTAAAGACATGTTTTTAAAATTATACTTCAGAACATTTTTAAATGCTGGAGTATTCCCACATTCACTTGTAAATAAAGCCATGTTTAAGGGGAGATTTTTCTTTGTTGGTTGGTTTTGTTTTGTTTTTAAATGTGTTTCATACCACAATCATGGGCCATTTCATTGTTTTGTAGCATTTCCAGTGAACGTCCAGTTAAGACATGGCACCAAGCTTTGAGTTTTAGGGGCACAAGGTTTACTGCAGTACAGCATGTTTGGCAGAGAAGTTTGTTTTTCTAAACAGAGATGAGGGTTACAAGTTTCTGATACACATTTATTTTTAGTATCACAATGTAATACAAGGCACGTTTGTATTGCAATGCGACAAAACACATTACAAAGTGACAAAATCAGTTTAAACAAATTATTGTCACCAGGAGCTATATCTCTTACTCATTTAATGAACAGTACCAGCAGCACAGGTTCACCCCCACTAAAACAAAAAAATATTGAAACAAGCTCAGTAAGATGACCCTGCCACTAAAAATACTTCCCGGAAAGTGGGCAACTGAAGAGAAGTACTAACACAACTCAGAGTTCCTTAGGCATCATCTGAATTTCTCTACGGGAATGACTGCCATCCCAGCAGGGGAATATAAACCGAAAACTGAGGACACATGCTGAAGAACCAAAGAACTATCAAACTTTAACAACTTTATCAACTATAATCAAGTTGGCAGAGACACAGAGAGGTGTGAAAAAGCAGCCTGGTTTCTGGAAATAAGTATTAGAGCTTTAATATGACAGTTACAACCTATAGTATAAAACTGTTCAAAACACAGCCATCATGCAGCTGCTAGCATTTTTTATTAGTTACACTTCTTGACAGTATTAAGTTGGGAGTAAACTGACACGTTTATTTTTACTATTTTTACGTACTTTTTTTCTACATTGCCAAGTGAAATCTTCACAGTTCTAGCTTCCTTCCTTGAAACCAATATATCATTAGTAAGAAAATTCTCCTGAAACCATTTTATTTTCCTTTAAAAACTTCAGGGAAATAAATTACACTGTTAGACTTTCAAAACACATTGATTCCTTCTACAAAAGCACATATTTGTCTGTTAGAGTGTTTTATACCACATGTATCATTTTAAAAGACACTAGAAAATTGCAGACATTGCAGAATAAATTCTTCACTAAATGAGATCAAGATCTCTAAACACACTGATCCTTCTTTTGACTTTTATTCTGGCAGACAGCTAGTTTTCCCAGCTCTCCTTTGCTCTTAAAATGGAAAGATTCCAAAGGAATGGAGATGCAATGGAGGTAAGAGCAGCACTTTTCCCCCTTTCCGTTATTCTAAGATTTGGAGAAACACTTCTCTTTTCATTGATATGAGACCACTCTAAGTAGAGCCCTGTTGCCTAAGAGTCCTTTAAATGTCAGCAAGACACTTGTGGGACAGCAGCAGAGCCAGCAGCAAACAGAGAGATGTCAGTCCAGCATCCTCTGTACTGGTACCTCCCTTCACTCCTGGTTTCAGCACAAACTCTGCAGCACCAAGACCTCAAGTGGAGATGAGTGAGTCGGTCACATTACACACAACACTTGCTCGTCCCTCTAAAAGGCCTGGAAGGTGCAACCTCTGAAAACTACACTAATCTAGACACATTGCAAACTGCAAAAAGTTGAACGTGTATTAAGATGTAGGACCCATGTTATCATACATCTGGTTTTGGCTACGTATTTTAATGTCCAGATGAATCAATAATGCAGGGCTGCCCACAACAGCTTGTGGTAGAATTTTACTGAAGCTGTATCACACAATTAGAAACAAGCTGGAGTCATCTTCACCTTCAGAGGAAGAAATATCAGAGCCCCCTCTGGCAGCTGTATAACTTTAACATCTTGATTTGTTTCCACAGAAATAACCTTAACCTGCAGTTCAGAAACAGGTGTGAAGAGAAAAGATGGCTGCAAGCCCACTGTTTGATGAAGTTCTTGCAGTAAAAGTCTTGAAGTAAGAGCAGATATTTTCCTTTCCCAGAGTGGAATACATTTTGATAAATACAACAAGCAGTTTGATTATTTAAGTGACACTGAAGAGAAGACTAAATTTTAGTGGTGTAGCAGAGATAATTTTGTACTGAAATCAGGTTAGACAGAACAAGAGAGCACCAAAAAAATAGGTAATTTATTTGGATAGGTTTTTGTAAATTAAACTGAATTATTTTTAAATTGCTTTGAAGAATACACCTAGCCTGAAGGCTGCAGGGATAAACACTGGTTGAGCTCTTTTCAAGATTTTTCTGCATAGTATGTTATTTAGCAGGATAGATGCACAATACAGGAACCTCCACTTGTTCTAGTTATACTAGAGTCATCCAGACTGAGATTTTTTCCTATTTTTCTTGAGGAAAACATCCTGCTTTATTACAATTGTTTGTACTATTACTGAGCTATTATAATGTTTATGTGTCTCTATGCACTGGGGAAAGTAATGGGAAAAACATACAAGAAGTTTATGGTCCAAATGACAAAGGTCAGTGCAAGGTTTGGTCTCTTGCTTCCCCTGGAACAAACTGTTCTTTGTGTTGTGAACATTCTCCCTTCTAACACACACATTTAATTGCCACATGTGAATGGGAAGTACTGCTTCCTATGTAAATTAAAGAACCTCCAGACAGCTCCTAACACAAAGCTGCCTCCCATAATCCTCACTGACAATTCCTCTTTGGAAGATCTCAACAAGGTCCAAATCTCTGATGCAGGAATTCCTGCTCAGGTGGGTCTCCACTGGATGGGTGAAGGTAGATCTCATCCAGAATGAAGTCTATGAAAAACACTGTTAAGCCCTGGAAGCTGAGGAGCATCACAGAATGAGTAACATGGAGAGATACACGTGATTTATTTTATTAAGGGTATTTGCATTTCCTGGCCACTCACAAGGAGTGTAGGAGGCAGATGCTTCAAACACATCAGGATTTCTTAAAGTTACACATTTGACTCCCAGGACATTCAGTGCCTCCTATAAGATCTGCTGACTCAAACAAAACAGTTGGCCCCACAGAGGAGGGCGGCCATCTTGTGTGCAGCAGCACACACACATTAACCCTCAGCATATTCCTGACTTTTAAACGTAGTAGAAAAAATCCTGCTCTCAAGCAGTTATCTAGAAAAGTTGTAAAACAACTTGTCCATTTTAATTTTTTTTTTCTTTCAGCTTGCCTCCAAGCACACAGCCCAACTCAGTTTTCTTCAGTCAGCGCAGCCATCACCGTAACTCAGCCTTGGCCCTGATGTGGGGGCAGGCACAGCGCAGGGCTTGTGACCATGTCATGTGTACCATGACAGACAGCAGCTTCACCTTCCCTTCCAGCTTCCCCACATGTTATGTTGCTCGTAACAAAAATATTTCACTTCCACATTTATCTCTGGCATGCTGGGGCCATTACACACACTTCTACCCTTTATATCCGTGTGCCTATACACTACAGAAAAAAGTTTGTTTGCCCAAGCAGGTAAGGCCCCCACCAGCATTACTCCAACTGTCTCAGGTACACTGAAACTTGACTAATTCACACTAATTTTAGCACAGATATACAACACTGGCTATGTCACACTATTTCCTTTTTAAGTACATTTCTTTTTCAAATGAAGTGATTACAGCAGCTCCTCTTTGCAAAGCGATTTACACTACATCAACACGCGTCATTAGAATACTCTGATTTTTATTTTTTCTTTTAGGGAACTCAAGTATCTACATATTAACAGCTTTAATAAAACAAAACTGATTAGCTTTTGTTATTTGTCTTTTGCACATCTACGCAAACCACTAGACAAAAAGGGGCCTGGTATTCATGTGACAAATAACAGAAGACTGCAAATATGTTCAATATTCTTTGTAATATAGCTCAGTTCCTATAACATCATTTAGATTGCCCTACGGACTTTCTGTACTTTGTACTTTGTATCATTTAATATCTCTCCTGTGAAATCTTGAAGAACAACCTATTCCATAAGTCAACCCAACATAAAGTTATTGACAATGATTTCATGAAGAGCTTTGTCCCAAAGGGCATTGGTAGGTAATTTGCAAATCTAATGCACATCTGGTCAGCAGAGGGTTTTCAATGCTCCCTTACATTCCCGCAATGTAGTACAGCGATATAGCCAACTTAAAGTTGAACGAGATCTTTGATTATGTTTTTCATCAATACAAAGCACAACAGTTTGCATCAAATTTTAAGATTGAAAAAATAACCTTAAAAGAACAATTACTTTTTTTTTTTTCACATTCTCCATAAGACTTTGGTGAATAGGTTTTTCTTTATTAATAGGTAAAGGAGCTGTTTATTTTAACAACAAATTCAAAAACATTAAACACAGACACAATATTAATTTTAAAAATACAGGATTTTTGTTTCTTAAAGCCAATAAGCATATAAAAATTTTGTACTTGGTTTACCTAGGTATCATATGCGGAAGAAAAACTACACTAATTCAAGACACAAGAAGCTGTACCTTAAAGAGGGATTATTACTGTAGTCCAAATGTTTCAAAACTAGTTTCCAGATGTAACTGACTTTTTTTAATTTAAAGTAGGAGTACAGCTCAAATGAGAAGTCCTGCTAGAAAAGTGTGGGTAGAAGCATCTATAAATACTCAGAATTGTACATGTTAAAAAGTATCTACTATGCTTTACAGCAAAGCTTGCATAATTGTTGTGGTTTTGTCATATTATGGAGGTTGTATCACTAACTTTCATTTTACAGCTGGTGTGAGAGCGTATCTTTGCAGCCAGAAATGAAAATAATAGCTCCTGCTAAAAACCTAGGACCAGCTTAAAAGCTAACTTTCTCCTACTTGGACATTATCATGAAACTATGAATTAATGACAGAGTTATCAAGGAGCTGGTATGAACATACTGACACCTGCAAACACTGCCTGGCATTTACATTAAAGTTATTTTTAACTAGAGAAGTAATTGTAATATTTAGATTCTTGTAAAATACACACCACTGCCCTGCCTCGTTTTGTTCTAAAGCCTGATGAACATACCTCATTTAGCAAGCAATAATGCATAATTGTGGTATTCTATCAGTAGGGGCTGCCTCTGACTGCATTCACATAGTGCAAATCTACTCGACCAGCACATCAGTGCCATGGTACCATGAGATATCCCAGTTAAACTCATCCCAGAGAAATATCTGTATCCCAGTAGAGCATCACACCAGCCCCACTCAGCAGCTTCAAGCACCCAAGCCGGCTCGATTGCTCTGGGCAGCACAGCCCTGAAACATGTACATAGACCCAAAGGTCCACCACGGGTCGCAGAGTGCTCAGCTCCTTGGCACTACTGCAACATAAACATTTAAACAGTGCAACCTCACATCAGGAGGAACTTGGTTCAGCATTTTTCACTGCAGCAGTACTACAACACACCTACACAAGGCATTACTTCACTAGAAATATTTCATTGCATTTACTTCACTGCCATTGCAGACTCACAGAATTAAGAATTTCAAAATTAGAAGTTAATGAAAATATTTGGGGTTTGGCTTACTTGAAAATTCTAGTAGCATTGTAGGCTACTGCATATTAGCACAAATTTAAGGAGATTAGTGACCAGTTTTGATCAAATTTTTCAAGAGCATTTAAATCCTATTTAAGCACATAAATGTGAACGATTTTTAAACTAAACAAGGAATGTCAGCAGCTGCATATCAAGTTCTTTGATAATCCAGACTCTGCACTGAGATACCCAAGTGCAGATTTCTCACCAGTCTTTACAAAAAAAGAGTCCTTCGTGTACAATGGCAGGAGAACAAAGTAAGAAAAAATGTTTTGTTTCAACCCACTTGGCATAGCAGACACACAGGTGAAAGCTTTTTGACATCATTACCAGACCCATTAAAATGGGTCTATGACACTACCTTAAAATCAAAAACCGGTGGTTGTGAAAGGCTTGTTTTCTCTAAGTCATTCTACAACTGAAAAATTACCACTGGGAAGTATCCCCAATGACGTGCTTACCAATTCCAACACTATTTTCATATAACATGTTGAAGACCCTTCCACAATCAGATTCATGTTATTATTTCAGTGTCCTTTCACTCAACTTCTCCTCCATCTGTGTTGCCATCACTAAAACACTTTCACTACTTGAAAAAATATCCATCACTCCCCTTGGTTATGCCTGCATGTACCTGCAGTTATCCCCACTCCCACTGCACAAAGCACAGATAATTAGTTTAATTAATCTTCATGACTGTTTCTAAAATTTAGTAGCTTTTCTTCCTGTTCTCTGAACTAGCTTGTAATTGATGTCTGAGAAATCAAATATCTGCTTAGCATGTTGTAAGCACCATCCTGAATTAAAAACTTTAAAGTATTTCATGTACTATATAGAAATATATTATTCTGAAATGTACGTTATATGTTATTACCAGGATTTCAATGGACACCCCATTCACCCAGGTGAATGAAATGTGCAAAGAGAATACCCAGTTTGTAAGTAAAAGTAGTTGACAGTAGAGGTTTTCTACTAATTTAAGCCTCTTTTTATATCTATTTAAATATATATATTTTTAATACACATATACACATGAGCACATGTTATGTGCACTGCTGCAAACAAGTTGAAAGAGAGATTCACTATTGAAGAAAGATTTGTTTTAATGGAAAAACCTTGAAGAGAATTCTTGGATATTTCAATTAAGTGTCTACCTGAAAGGCAGAGAAGAAAGATGGAAGAGGGAACCTGGAAACTAGAATATAGGGAAGATTTTCTAGGATCTATGAGGGGTTTTTTTGGTTGCAGTTTAAGCTATCTTGGGCTGTGGAAGGCTCTCTGCCAAGAAAAAACATCCTTAGGGAGAGAAAAGCATAAGAGTGTAAGTGCTATGACTGAAAAAAACCCTACTGGTATTATCATTAGCCGTATTTCTTTAGCTGAAGATGTCAACACACCTTTGTAACACCTCATGATGGATCTAGCCTGCCAGTCTACTTCGCTACTGCTTCTCTTTTCTTATGGTACCAAGAAAAAAAAAATCAACTGCTTGCTTTTTTAAAAAAGAAAAAAATATATTATACACACCATGGTTCAGGTGTTAAAAACACTGCCCAGCTGTAGCAAAGCAAATAGAATTAAATAACTGATTCTCCATGCTGCAGAGGTACAGGTAAAGAGTAGAGAGGGCCTAAGCAACTGCTTAGGCACTTTCAGAATGGTTTAAGTAAAATCTGGATTTTATACTGAGAAACCTTTAGAAGCAAAATACATTTTTCACAGTAGGTAAGAGATTCCAGAAACATAAGTACTACCTTGAGTAATTATTGTTAATTAACTAGCGATGAGGCACTATTTCCAAATGTGACATTTAAAGCACATAATGTGATTGTGAATATTCACAAAGATAATTAAGTTCATCTGCTTCAAGTCCTTGATTTCAGCACATCTGAAAACACCTCTTAAACTATCATTAGACCTGTAATCAAGTATTTTGTTGCTCAGGAAAATTGCACACCTTTGCTTACCTGCTAATATTGGGACATGTGTTCAAATGCAAGTATGTGGCTTTTGATAAGAAACTCTCCTTCAGGCAAACGCTGAGAAAAAAACCCACTAATTCCAATTGTTTTCTCAGAAGGGACCATAAAAAATAATTCCTCAAACCATCAGATGGAAACAAAACCAAAAATTTCTGAGTGTCCCTAACTGAACTCAAGATCACAGGACTGACGTGAGGGATACTTGACTGAAAATACTCATCATCAAGCCAAAGGTACCCCCAGTGCACATACTGAGGGTACTATTCATGCTAGGTTGCATACTTTCTTCCATCTTGTTTATAGCTAGGTCCATTTCTCTACAAAAAGAAAAATGCAACCAAATTCAGGGATTACATACAATGCATAACATAAAAATGTGAAAATCAGAAAATGGATTGACCTGATTCTGTTGGAAAAGAAGTTTTAACCATTCCTGTCTCCAGAGGCGGAAGGAGTCTTTGATCATCAACTCTGATCTGGGTCTTGATCAAGACCTTCTTGGAGAAATAAATGCTGAAAGTAGGAATAAAATGACCCCAAGAAAAGGATGTCAGAAGAGTCATGACTTGGTGTTTTGTCCTTTGTTCTTTTAAGAGTAAAGACAGCTTCTCTCCACTAGAAAAGAGATTAATGAATAATGTGCTCCAAGATGGAGAAGAAATATTTAGACAGCATTCTAAAGTACAAAAGGTTAAGTTTACTCTATTGCTTCCCAATTATTTGACATAGAGGATTTTTAATCAGTCAAAGTAAGTGTGAATAATTATGTACTGTAAGGATGTTCTACTGGTCTGTATCTCTCAGCCCAATTTGAACAGCAGTTCAAACAGTTTCAAAACAGAGAAAACTCTTTCCTGATCAAACTTTTATCAAGGATTACGTTTGAAGAGAAAAATGAGGCTTAATCTTTCTAAAAAAAGAAAAATGAAATGTTCTTAAGGTGCATAGTGCCAAGAAACTCCTGATCTTGTCAAAAGCCAGTTCCTGCTACTGCCTGGCTGCATTAAGTGTAGATTTACCGCTCTGCTTCAAAGCCCATCGCAAGCACTGGCAATGCTGACTGCCAGGAGAACAGAGGGAATGAGACACTCTGTGCCACAGGTCATTAACCCCAGTCAGCACCCAGCTCATACCAGCAGCCAGCTGGACTTCACTCAGGAGGTTGTCATCATCAGACTCAGAAAACAAGAAGAAAAAAAATGTTCCACAGTCTCTGGAGATGAACAACAGTGAGAATTAAGACCATGTTGATGTACTCCTACTAAAGACACGAGTTCAGATAAGAGTGATCATCAACCAAACTGATCAATAACATAATTGTAGTTCTCTTCCAAGTGAGAGAAAGCATGTTTCAGAGAAAATCAACCTATTCAGGTTTTTCCAAAAGAAGAAACACAGGAGAAGAGTAAAACTTACTGAAGATCTTCCTTTCCCTTTCCTTATTCCGTGCAAGAACACCAAAAATACTGCTGAAACACTTTCTTACAGTCATTTAGTAGTCAATTTTGCCAAGTTTCATGAGAAATTATTCTGTCCCATATAAAGTGGTCAGCAAAATAAAATAGGCTGTGGGAGGTTACACTGCACTAAATACTACTAGACTAACATTACTGCCACCAAACATAATAGGTTAGCCCCAAGGCAAGCCAGGTTGCCAAACTGGAATTAATTGCAGGCTAACTGCTATGGCGCACCTCTTCAAAGCTACTGGACATTTTAAATCCCCCAGAGCAGTGGGTTACTGCTTTTTATAACAATACAACCAAGGAACAGAAGGAATAAATAAAAAGCAAAACTATGCCATTAGTATTTTCTCCTATTTTATTTGTAAGTATAACAAGATAATGTCTTTAGACATTTTATAGGAATAAATACGTATGTTTCTGATGCTCATGACTGAATTTACAGCAAATTAAGAGGACAGAAACATTTGAAAACCTGTTTTTCAACTGAATTCATCTGCTCTACAGAGCGAGTATGATGGTATTAGACCATATACACCATAACTCAACATGTAGATTATTGTATGCTGTTTTCTCAAGCCATTCTAAAATCCAAATTAAGTATCCTCTGAATTATTGCAGAGATTTGTACTAAAGAAGCCTAGAAATTAACACCCTAAGTACTAGGTAGTCCAAAAGAAACATCAGAAATTCTCAGCCAAAATATCAAATAACAGTGTCAAGAACAGTTGAGCAAAGTCAGACCAAACAGCAAGATTCACGCCAACAGAGACTGCATTTGATGTTTTAGTCATCTGTACCAATCAATCTTTTTTAGCTAATTCCCACTATTTACAAGAGAGACAGGCTTACCAAATGCTGAGTAACATGGCAAGCTGACAAGGGAAGAAAAGAGAGAAAATGGGAGAAAGGAAAGAGAACCACTATTTTTTACCCTGAAGACAGGCAACCTTTACATTATAAGCAATGCTCACAAAAAAAGCAATTTGTAAATAAGTGTATATATCCAGTAAAGGACATTTAAAATCATCAGTTATAGAGGACTCTACGCTTCTCAAGAGCAAAGTGTTTCTGCCATGCCATCAATCGTCATCTTTTAACATAGTGTGTTCTTTATTGTGCAGAAAGATTCTGGGACAACTACGCCTGAAGCTAATCACAGATTTTCCATAAACCATTGACTCTAAGGAATATGCTCATACAGATCACATTCTCAGCCAGTTAAAAGTTATGAGCGTGACTAGGTTTTTCTGTAGCTACAAAATAGCAATTGTACATTCATGCCGGGCACAGAGCGCAAGAGAGTAACTTCCCACACAGACCAAAACAAAGTGAAGAAGAACTCCCATCTAGTTTGCAGTTAACCTTTAAGTGTTTTCTGACTAATCATTGTACTATGGCTAACCCTGTGGATGTTCCTCAAATGGCAAGTTCCTGGAAAATGCAGAAGTGTAAAGAAGTTACAATATACTTATAAATCAGCTAGTGATTCAAGCAATGGTTTATTCTAGAATATGAAAAATCAGAATTATTTCAGCATAAGACAAAGCTAAGCATAGCAAAGATAATTAAATATCCACCCCTGCTGTAGACTACATATCCACAAAAATTTACTTCAGAAAAATTAGCTACTTCACACAAAGCAGTAGGCATATTTGGGATGACATGGTTCAAGCAGAGCAGTTTGACACACATATTCAAGTAATTCAAGAGAAACATACATTTAATGACAGGTAACCACTAAGAATTACTTTTAAACCACTAAATCTAATCCACTAAAACTACAGCTGCCCCTATATGGGAAAAGAACATGACATAAATTTGGCAGCTTCCCGTAACTTCAGAATGCAGTGTAGTGTGTGTAGTAGTGTGTTAAGAACAACACGTGTGCTCACAACACCTAATAGCACAAACCCAGCAGTGGTTACTAGCAGACAGTACTCGTGCCCAGAAAACACTTCAGCAATCAAGATCGTACCAGCAGGCGAAGGAGAACTTCAAATGTATTGCAACTCTCCAGGAGATAATTAGCTAAATTACTATAGCCATTTATTAAATAATCTGGTTTCCCCTTCATCTCTATGAATCATATTCATTAGCATCAATCACTTCCTCAAGTCACAAACATTTATGCTCTATTAAAAGTGGGGATTCCTCATAAGTCCTAGACACCTCAGTTTCAGACTTACAGCACTTTGGAGGCAAATTGCCCTAAGTATCCTCAGTTCCTACAGGTAAGGAAGGACTGGCTACTTGCACAAGCATATCCCACACACTTTGAACATCCACTACTGGCATAAGAAGCACTGCTCTATTCAGAACACGAGTACAGTCTTAGCAACTGCACTCCCAGCTTCTGAAACACTGTGTGTCTACTTGCTGCTGACCTGTGACTTACTTTTGAAAACAAGAGGGAGAAAAACACCATAGACCAACTCATTTTAGTTGTTCAAGTTTTTCCTTAAGCTTCAGTTAAACAACAGCTAACAAAATTCAAACCATATCTGTTTGTATTGTACCTCAATACAATCATACTTTTTTAATATAAAACTGCCAATCAGCTAAGGCCACTCATGTACTTTGCAGGTTTATATTGATATATGTACATATATAAAATCAGATACCATCAGACACCATCTTCTTCATATAGTCAGTAAAACAAATAAGTACAAACAAAAAGGAACAATTTACCCTGTCTCGTTCTTGTACATTATCCACTGGGAGCACCTGGCACAGCAGGGACAACAGCTATGGACAAGTTCTGGTGACCCAACCATCAGATGAGTGGTGGCTGTTTGTCAGCACAACAGAGCTGGACACTGCCAACTGTGCACCCACTGACAGCGTTATTTGTGCAATGGCAGAGAATAACACGTCACTACAGCAGGTCTAAAAGTAATGGCAGGGAGTCGTACTTAGGGACTAATTTCTATTTGGAAGAAATTATCTAATCTAAATTTACAGGCAAATTCTGTCCATCCCCAATGTTAAGCAGGTGGTTTTCTTATTTTAAGAAGTCTTACTGCCCACCTTGATTTGAAGTAATATCTGAGAGGCAGTACACAGTTCGTGATTTAGAACAGCTATCTGAAAACCTGAGCTTTAATGAATCTTGCCTCTATCAGTTTGCCTGGGCTAGTTACATTTTCTTTACAACTTCATTCTTTCAACTAAAAAATAAGTCATTTATTATTCCCAAGGCTATTGAGGATGTTAATAACTGGGGAGGAAAAAAACCAAAACAAAACACAAAAATTAAGAGAAAAACCCAACAAATCAAAACAAAATATTAAAGATCCTCTTCTCTGGAAAATATAGATGCGATCCTAAACCCACTGATGTCAGTGACATAACCCAGTATTAAACATGAGAACTAGTTATTTAATTATGGAAATAAACTATTAATTATGTCAAGCAGCTACATGTTTTGCTAGCAATGAGGACATTTTAACTAGCACCATTTCAGTAGCAGCAAGCAGAGTAAGACTGAACTACCTAATTAATTTTAATTTCTTCTGCATTGTTACCATAGTGCAAGCTTTAACATGTTTATATGACTATGTCAGCCCTAACCACCTGCACCCCTAACTCCCATCCGTTCCATAGAAAACCAGCTGTGTCCCTTCCTTAGTAGATAAAAATACAAAATTCCATGCACTAGTCACAATGTTCAGAATGAGAAAAACTCTTTTAAAGAGGAAATTATAATTTAGAAAGAGACAAGGAGACTAGAGAAAAGGACAGATTCCTAATTCTGACTTCAGGAAGCAAGGTGTTACACAGCTGCCACGTGCACAGCACACAAGCACATGCAGTATTCACTACCAGGCCCAGTATTCTTAATCCATCAACCAACTGAAACATCTGAGAAAGGCAGAAGTTTTTATAACATTTTCAGGTATGCCCTAGAAGAAAAACAGCAGTTTTATTAAAAAATGTATAAAATAAAGCCTCCACAAGCACAGTGAAGGTAAAGATCAACCATAACAATCTAATCAGCCTGTTGGCCAGCACGCAGGAGCTGGAAGACAAACCCAACACATTTCCACAGCAGCCACAAAATGATTTTTCTATGAAGTGAGATGATTACTGCAATGAAACATGATATGTATGATAAAGGACAGTAAGTCATCAGTTCCATAGTAATGAAGCAACTCCTCTGAAGAACAAGGGGCTTTTTAATGTTTCTTTCTTCCATAACTTAAAGAGAATCTATAACTAACAGTTGTCTTTATAGAATTAATATATAGCAAAGGCATCATTAAAGTTCTTTCTATGAGGCTTCATACAAATACAATCCTTGGTACATTCACTGGTTCTTTGACCTTAAAGAGGCAGCTATATGACACATGCTAAAAATAAAATCTGCTTTAAAAAAAGCAAGAACATGAACATACTGAAAAGAATAGAAACTTCAGGAAAACTCTTTCTAGTCCTGATGCCAGATAAATCCTACACAAGTAATCTCTCTATAGAACCTGAAAAAGTAGAGCAAAATTTCTCAAAACGTTGTTTCCTTGACAACATTGACAAACCAAGAAGGGTAAGGAATCAAAGTCATAAGATGCCTTGTGGCTTTGCTAGCAGACTTTTTTTAATATACAGCAGTATGTGAGATGCAGCTATAAAGCCAGATTTCTACAAAAGAAGCAAACTTAGATTTGTGTTATTTATATTTTCCAACAGCAAAAATATTCAGAATTTCTTAACTGTTAAAAAAAAGATTGAGATACTCCCATAACGTATTACAGTCACTTAAGAACTTAAAACGAATCTAGCTCATTTTTTTCCAAGTACCAAAATCTTGACTTTTTCACCAGCAATCTTACTGACACACCCAGAAGGAGGATAACACCATCAAACAACTCTCCCATCTCAGGACATTCTGACATTAGACTGCACAGCAGCTGCCCACACAGATCCTGTGTATAATTGGAGAGCTTAACTTAGGACACTACCAGCTAAGCTTCATTAGAGGCACTGCTCCACTGACATCTCTAGCCCTGACTCTTCTCCCCAGTAAGCTGGCTTTGCTGGGAGGGGCACAAGGTTGCTTTATCCTTTGCTACTTCAGAGACACAGTAAACAACTGGAAGAGTTCCCAGGAAAGGAAGTGCAGAGCTCACCCATTTGGGACAGAAGTGTTGCCAAGAAAAAAGTCAGATAAACACTTTAAATTCTTCATACTTCTGCAAGTAATGATACAAGTATCCAAAATTCTTTCTAGGTAAAATGAGAGAACAGAATCCTTTCTTCCACATCACTGTTAAGGATATTTAGAAGTCATTCTCCATGCTTTTGGATTTCCACAGAAACAAGGTTTGTGAAATAATACTGTCACAACAACCATGTTATCCTGTGCATCTCATCTGTGGCCACTTTGCTCCTGTTGATCAGCCTCAACCAAATTTCACAGAAGGCCTCAGTACTTTTCCCTCAAGGCTTAATCATGATAAGCAGCTGAGTGAAAGACACTGCAGAAGCTCCAGAGAAAGAAATTGAAGAGGAGCTGTAGTCAGACTCAAAATACAGACAGGTTTCAGTAACTTCCCTGCTCTTTGAAGAACTTTTATTTTCTAAATTTTTCTTTAAATAATTCCCAATTTATTTTGGGGGGGTAGGAGGGGACAACAGGCATATTAGCTACACTGTGAAATACCCATCCCACTCCTCTCCCCCACAGTCACATCCTCTAACACAGCCATAAAGCAGTCAAAAATGCTTTGCAAGAACACTTGGGTTATCACTCTCACATCCTTTAAGGAGATCCTAAGTCAGGAGTCATTTCCAAGTGGAAAAAAGCTCATGCCATCACAAAGCTAAAAACCTCACCCAGAAGCTGAGAGGTTCACTGCATTTTTGCCCTCCCCCTTTTTCTTAAATGTCAGTCTTCATACAAGTGTTAAGATAAAGTCTAATCCAAAGCAGCACTGAATTTAGCCCTTGTTAGTGCAGAAGGAAAGAAACAATGGCTTATCAAACCCTACAGAGATGAGGATGGTGCTATTTATACTCAAAGAAACATACTCCTTTGAAAAAATCCTTTGAGGCCTAAGAGTGTGTCAAACACTCAGAACATAAAAACTATACAAGTCATCTCCAGCTGTGGATTCTGAAAAAGTGAACAAAGGCATTACAAGGATTTCTGTTTCCTTGACAACAGCAACACTGGAAACAAGAAAATAATTTAAAAAATATATCTCTCTAACAGCAATCTCTAAATGTTATCGAGGTACTAAAATACCAAATGTGAAACAACTCTTACCTATACAAACCTTTGGGATGAAGAGATCAAAATTCACCACTTTCAGGAACTGTTCGTTGCTGACATGTGTCACCAGCTTTGGCAGAACAATTGTGAGAGCTATCTATTGCATCCTGACCTGGATTATCATCTACCCATGGCACAGCCAGAAGCTTTCACTCATGGCCAAGTACACTCCTTCCTGCATGATCTTCCTTTTCTTACAACAATAAGCATTATGGAGGATACTTCTCATTGAAGTGTATGAAATAATTTTGTTAGAAAAAGATCAAGGTATACATAAAAGCTGGTATTACTATGCATGTACCCATCACATAAGTGTACTTCCATCTTAATAATAAGCAAGTTTAAAGTCATTAGAAAAAACATGCACAGTTCTAAATAGATAAGGGAAGAAGGTCAGAACCTTCATAAAGATAAGTCTGCTTTGGTATTTCAGAACAGCCTGTTTAGTAGCCTCTCCAACAAGAAAACAATAGGGTTTTTCCCACATCTAGGTAAGCAGCACACAATATCCAGAATATGAGCATTTCCTTGCCAATTCCAAGATAATGGGGAGAACTACTTCTTATTTTTAATATACAATATTAAAAACGTATCAACAGAGATCTTCAAAACATTTCAAATACAGAACATATGTATCAAATAGGATGACTTCCCAATTTGTCATCTTATCATCACCTACAGTGAAAGGAATGTTGCCACAATTAGATTTTAAAAATCAATCTAAGAGTTGCCCTACTCGAGGTACTAGCAGCATGATAGCTAATTCTGCTTAGTGAAGAGTTTGAATCCAGCCTAGCTGTGACAGGGCTACAGCCATGTGATTGTACAGGAAATGTACAGCTATGCCTGAATGTACAGGAAATATGATGGCAGCTTAAATTCATTCCTTAGTAAACAGACACACCGGTGACAGAACAACAAGAAACACTGCCTATTCCAAGTGAATTGCATAGAGAACAGTTGAAAACAGAAATATTAGATTTTGTTACTCTGAGGGAGGGTAATGGTCAATATCTAGGAAATTTGTGTTGCCACTATCTGTGCTACACACAGTTTATGGATTGAGGCTATCATCTTCTATCCTTCAGTCCAACACAACAGGATCAAGAATAACAAAACTCCTGCAATATACTACTGTGTTATCTATCTTTCTCTTAACAGACACAAAACCACAAAATAATGAAATACTTTGAAAGTATGATTGAAAATTGTATTTCTTGTAGCATCTGACACTCTCCAGGAATCAAAATCTGTACATTAAATTTAACGAGTATGAGTAACATACCACTCTAAATCTAATGATCACAAAAGAGTCTCAGAAGACTGGAGAAATATCTGGAAGAAATCTCTTAAGGCAGCAAGTTACAAAGATGAACTACTTTGGAGCTCAGAAATCCCAACTTGAAAACAAGCACAGACCAGAAGAGGACTTAAAGGTACCACAAACGTTTGATTTGTTCTTTACACATCTACTTATGGACCCTACTAGAGACTGACCCCTGGGCTAGACAGAGCCCTGGTGTAAACCAGCATAGCTGTTATGTTCTTAATCATGGGAAGTCAGCAAAGCCCCTGTTCAAGAGGCTGGTATTATTAAACTCATGTTAAAAACTTTTACTTTACTTGTATAGATAGAGCTGTGACTAAATGACCAATCAACTAGGCCAGCAGGGAACAAAATATGTAAGAAGAACTTGCAACAATGTATTAGAACACAAAGTGCTATTAATATACATTTTGCATACTCAAGAATCGCAGCACTTTCTTTCCTTGATCTTGTTCAACAATGGAGTGTGAAAGTGCTGAAAATTAAGAAATCCTCTGCAACAAACGTTAACACCTGCTGTGATGCTCTAAATAAAATATGAGAAACACAAAATTAACAGCTAACAGATTATTATATAAAGATGTTACCTTGAGTTAATTTTAAGACAAACTAGGAAATACAGAATAAAGGCACAAGATGCTGAAGTTTGAATAATTGTTATATGTCCAGCACCAGTAACTAGTGAAAATGTTAACATCTGTGTGGCTCTGTGTAATGACAAGATCTTCCAAATAAACGACACTGACAATGTAAATGCAGCATTGTGGTTTCTGCAATTGATAAATGTCTTTCAAGACACAACTTTTTAATGTTCTCTGCTACCAAAGGCAAAAAGCTGTATTCAATGGTAACCTGTGATTCTGGATTCTGTATTTGGGGTTCTAAACCAGAAAAACCTAATTTCTGATGTTCAGAAAGCATTGAATATCCACACTATGGGAACCAGGCACTTTTAATAGCAGTGATGAGCCTCAAAATTTATGCAAAAAAAATTAGATGAGATATTAAAATCATGAACTCTATTTTGGTGTCTACGTAGGAATACCCAAAAGTGGCAGTAGATGCCTAAAATTCATTTACAGCAGTTATTCAAACAGAAGGTAGAGAAGCGTTATTCAAAGAAAACAAATTTAATCAGTTCAGAAAATAATGTTTCACAATCCTTAAAATACATACCTAAGCTAAAAACATTAGCCATTCACAATACAGTCAGAGTGTAACTGTGAAGAGCAGCACTGCCACAGTAACCTTTCCCTACCCTGAACAACAGCACCTTTCCCTACCCTGAAACAAGTTTCCTGTTTCCAGTAACCTAGGCTGGAGCTTCCAAAGTGGAAACTAAAAATTCAAAGAAAACACAGGGTAAAAAATTTGACAAAGCATAAAACTAGGCGGTTTTTTTCCTCCTACTCCCTACAAATTTAAAATTTAGCATTAAATATTCTTCTATTAATGCTCCAGATTTGAAGAACTGTGGGTAATTTGCAATGCGCAGCACTTCCCAAATGAAGTTCTACCTTATTTTCAGGTCTCTCAGAAAACTCAGGGGTTTTCTTACACACTTAGGAACATGTGCATAAACTTGTAACTTTGGTCTTTCAATACACAACACAGAGGCTAATATTAAAACCTTTGAGTCTTCAGTGGCAGTTTAGTTCCCATCCCTTTCCAACACGCTGAGGTGCCCCATCTGCTGGTAGGAGTGTCACTCTAGAGAATTCTGCCCCTGAGCTGGTAACTGATACTTTTTTCAGCTTTACCACCTGATAACTGTTTGAAGTCTTTTAAATGCAGCAATACAAAAAATTCAAATCAAATACTTCTGAAGAAAACTATAAAACGCTCTAACACAATTCATTCATTCCTAACTATGCAAGATATTTTTACAAAATGCTTCTGACGATCTTCCGACTCTAGGCTATTCTTCAGTCAATAGAAACTCATATAGAAAACATCAACTCATTTATTGTAAATACTTTAGTATGACTTACACTGATTCATAAAGATGTTAAAGTGCACTTTTTAGCCCGAGAGAACATAAATGGAAGACTGTTCTTTTCTCCTGATCTAAACAGGATAAATAAACATACTTAAAAAGTAAGAAAAACCAGATAATCAGTTCCATATACACATTTTAGACATATATCTGTGTGATATGAATGATTTAGCCATAGTTATTTAGACGGGATTAAAAAAATTACAATTGCTAAGGTAAGTAAACCAAGTGTTTCTTCCTTCTCCATGCCAAGTTAAAAAAAAAAAAAAAAAAAAGAAAACCTGTTCCCAAAAAGGAAAATCCTTCGCTTGTGATGAAAGAGGAAATTATTAAGCACATAAGAACAGATAAAATATACAAAACTGGCTAAATACTACACAAATTGAGTACAACTACAGATCTCTGGTTCAAGCACCACTTAAGCGGTCACTGTCATCTCAACTTAGAACACTCCGTTCTGAGAAATCCCCACTAATCTTCAAAAGATAAATGTCTTAATGCATAGGCTGAGAATAAGGACTGAATCCAAGACATATACACTTAAAAATATTCACAGCTATTCTTGTGACTAACTGAAAGTACAGAGTTTTGAGGCTCTGGATTGCCTCTTCTCTCTGACCATACGGAGATTTTAGGCTTCTAACTGTGCTTTGAGTTTTACCCAAATCAGATGTTGACAGTAAATCATGCAAACATCCTGAGTGTCTGCATATTCCCTTTAGAGGGAAAGAGGACACACATCCGCTGCCTGGGTTTAAATGAGCAATTCCAAGCAGGTGTTTCTGGGGGAAAAAAACAACAACAACAACAAAAAACAAAAGCTGTATGAAGTTAAAAGGATGAGAAAAAAGAACAGTAAACCCGCATTTTCAATCAGTTATTTTATGCTTATACCAGAAAATGGACAACTTCAGGCGACAGCAGACAGCCAAAAAAAATTCCCAGAAGGTAAAGCAGTGCTGGCACAGCCACCAGGGATTCAAGGGCTCGTGATCCCAAGAAGAGAGGGAATTTGGGTTCCTAACACCAAGCGAATCCTCGGTGTCACCGCGCCCTCTGCTGCCCAGGACGGCCCGCGTGCAAGGGCGCGACAAAGAGCAGGTTCCCTAAGAAGTAACAGGAAGCAGCATCCATAGGGTGCTGCCTCTCTACGGGCTGCCTGCCAGAAGATAAAGCGTGGTTTCAGATACTTCCTAACAGTTACGTTATTCCTTCATAAATTTTTTAGATCCCCATGCTCTGAAGTGTTGCCAACATTAATATACTTCATTTATATTGAATTTCCAAGGTTTGGGGCACCTAAAGTAGTCACATTTCTTCAAAAACCAGCTTTACTGTTAATGACTGCTTCGGAGCAGGCATGGTAGCACTGATCCAGAAAAATAATTTTTCTTTCTGCTCAGAAGACAAACCAGAAGGCCATTATTTCAACTTTTTAATAATCTTATATTGCAGTAACACCTTAGACCTTAGATTCTTTTACCAATTTCAACATACCCGTAACATCACTCATCAGTAAAATGAGGCTCTGGAATAATCAACAAATATTAAGTACATGATGTGACGATTTAAGACAAAAGGTCAAATTCAGACATCCTGAAGTCAGTTTTGTACAATCTAAATTTAAATTGCTGTTCAACAGAAATATCCATCAGCACTTTTTGCATATCTTAGCCTTTTCCTCCTAAGTCTGTTCTTCCAGCAACAGCCAAGATATAACAAATATACTACAGACCATTTGCAAGGAAAAACAAAGGTACTTTTTTACTCCATTTAATGCTTAAGAAAAAGACGTTTAAAAATCCTGGGAAAGAAGATGGAGGAACTATGCTGGTATGCTGGTACAAGGGATGTTCTTCTTATCTCTATTTAGGAAGATTTACGTAAGTCCTCAATTTTAGAAGCAAGAAAATAATTGTGCCTGCCATGGTAAATACATGTTTGATGCAATAAAGCATGTCTTCCACCAGAAAGGACACTTTCTGTGCACTCTTAGCAAAGCTATGTTCCTGTGCAAGCCCACTTCAGAAGACTATTATTTGAACCCAGAGGCACAATCAGCCCTATATCTGGGAAAGCATACACATAAAATATTTTTATTACCCACATTAAAAATAAGAGACTCACTGGACTGACTAAATTACCAAAGAACTGAAGACAAATTCATTAAAGCTAGGAACAAAATTCACTCTAAGTATTGGGCAGTAAACCCTTGAAACAAATTGAAGTGGGAAGACTCCTTAGATCACGACAAGACACCTTTCTGGGATGCAAGATTTACCACACTAGTTCAGATGGAAAATCTATCTGACCTGACCTACCTCCCCCAGAAGTCACACAGACCTGTCAAAAAGGTAAAGTTCTTCAAAATATTACTCCAGTGCTGGCAGTCAGTTGATTGACTCAAGGCAGAATGTGTGTGCAAGATCACAGTGCTCATGGCCATCGTGATAAAACACTGATACAGATCATGAGAAATAACCTGGCAGAAATCTAACTTCTTAAGGTCTAAAACACTGATATGACTAAAATNAAAAAAAAAAAAAAAAAACCAAAAAAACCAAAAAAACCCAAAAAAAACAAACAAAAAAAAAACCCACCAAATTCCAAACTAATGGAACTAACTGTGGGTACAGTGCAGGATTAGGCTGCAAATTCATAACAATCTTATACTTCAAAGCATCTCCTCAAATTCTGAGTACATTGGAACTGTTAAATACACACAAGCAAGGATGTTATTTCCAGAAGAGCATTGTTTAATAAATTGTTTCTAAGTCTGATGATTGAGCCACAAAGCATCTTGCTTTACATTACCTTGACCGTTTTGTCCATAGAAGCTGAGAGAAGCATGTGGCTTTGTTCCCGTACAGGACACCACTGGATTTCATTAACAGGGCCGCTGTGTTTACACATGTGAAATACTAAGCTTTTGGGAACTTCAGTTACTTTATATTTAGATCCCAAATACGGTTTAATTAATTCAGAGATCTTTCTCAGAGTCTGGTCTCCTGATACACCCAACTTAACATCACAATCTGAGCTACCTCTCTGGTCAGATACTTCTTTTTCAGGCATATTGGAATTTTCTTGACGCAATCGTTTAGGAATATATGGTCTAATTCCTTTTATGGTAGTAGCGCTGTCTTTGTGCGTTCTCTTCTGGGAAATGCCATTTCCAGAATTTGCTGAAGAGCTTGAAGCCTGTTCATAGTTTTTGTAAGCCACAGATAATGCAGCATGGCCAGAGTACACCCTCCGACAATAAGGAGGTGCCAAGTCAGTGTTATTATTCCGTGCATAACGCTCAGGGAGATCTTCACAAACTGTGCTCCTGCCAGAACTGCCAGCGCTCCCAGCAGGGTGCATTTCATATGCAGATTTTGTACTACCAGGTGCAAAGTGCTGAACACAACTCACAGACGAACTCAGCTGGTTTGTTTGTCTGCCAGAAGCATCGGAGACTTCAGACTTTTCAGTTTCTGTCTCGGAGTCTGAATCTTCATAAGCAACCAAACTCATTATGGCTAGACACAGCAGACTCCAGAGATCTCAGTGCTGCAATCCTCCAAAATTATGATCTAAAATAAAGAATTGATTATTCAGAGCACAATAAATTACAGAGTCTACAATTTGAGTAATTTAGGGACATAAATATGCCTTTCTTAACAAAAAAAAAGTCAAAACTCTTATTTCTGTTTATTAATGGAATTTTTTCCTCTATTATAACACATCTGTACATTCTATTAAACAACACAATTTGCTTCCAAGCCCTTTGCATACATTTTTAATGCATTGCAGAGGTGTATTTGCATACCACAAAACAATGACAACAAGGATGAAAAGGAACACAACCTTGCAATATAAATACAGCAAATTACTTTGCCTTACTTCTAGCATTATTTCTACACACACACACACAAGAAATTAATTAATTATGTAGTGGGTTTGTATGTACATTTATAAGAATACAAGTACTACAACTCTTCTGGAGTCAGTTCAACAATGTCTATTTCTTAACAGTACAGATGACTTGAAAGAAGTGTGTAGGGGTTCAGCTGGCAGCTAAACATGTAAACATATTTTTGACGCCTTGAGATGCCTTGCCCAAACTTTGTATGAGGAAATTTTCGAACTATATCCACGGAGCAAGTTCCACACAGCCTTTAGTTTTACAAATCAGATATGCCAGAAGCTACACCGAATTCACTATTTGCACTTACTTACAGAAAAATAAAAGCATAGATGCCTCAGCTGTAGAATAAGTTTTTTAATGTGTCTCTGAGAAAGAACCTCATGCCAAGACTGCATATGTATGTGTAGAATAATTCACCCTCATAATAATCCCACCAGGATTTTTCCAACAATTTGTATGGAGTACGTGGAGTACAGAGTTAACTACATTCAAACAATTGATGATTCTGCAAAGCAATATTTCAACCTCTGTTGTTTATAGGCATGAAATATTGGTAAGATTGATTAAATGTGACATTTTATTACTGCTTTGTTTCCTTGCCAGGCTGTTAGCACTCATTGTGCTGAAGAGATTTAACCCACAGCACATTCAGACAGGCTGCTCAAATTCTTGGTTCAGGTGAGCAAAGAAACTGTCCTCAAAAGCATATTGATGAAAACAGAGAATGCAGCATGAAAGTCAGTATCTTCATAACCATTTGCAGAAGTGACACCACAAATGGAGGGATGACACAAAATGTAGGTCCTACAAATACTCCTGAAGGAGTAGGACTCTGGAACTTGTAAAGATTATTCATTTAACTTCAGAATTGGATCTATTTGAATTAAAACAACCATGTTTCCCTTAACCCCCAGAAGTGTTACATGATTTTATATTCTGTTATCAAATTTCGAAGCACAGATCCAGAAGACAAGTACTTATTAAGATACACACATTCATCATCACAGATCCTTTCCAAGGTAAGTGTTCCATTTAACTGGAACAAGGTGACCAACATTTTAGCACATAAAAGCAACAAGATCTCCCTCTAGAGGACATTTTGTCATTATCTGAAGTTTAAGATAGCTATAAGTGACAGCAAAGAAGACCAAGGAAAAAATATTTTTTTAATAATACAGCTTCATTTATTACAAAAATATTTCATTTAAACAACATCAAGGAAAAAAAAAAAGTAGTGTTTCAGGAAAGCTTAACTAACAAATCAATTCAAAAACAGTAAATTGAACTTCCTAGCAGTAAATTGAAACATCAAATAAACAGGCACCTTGAAGGGCTTCACTTCAGTAATTGTATCAAGTGGTTACTGTTTGCATTGCAGTACTAAACACATTTCCCAACCAAATGTATCATGTCCAAAGAACAAATATAGTAAGAGGCTGACCTCTGACTAAAAGTTATAAACTAGGATACACAAGTGGATTGGGTTAGACTTACAAAGTTACTTTAGTTTGTTTTAACACAAAAAAAAAAAACCCCAAGCTGAGACTCAGAAGTGCAAGATAGTGCCTTGCAAACACCACGTTAAAAACATTTCCCAAGAGATACTGGAAAGAAACTGTCCCATTACATTTGGTCAGCATAAATCCATCCCACCACACACATCGCCCATAAACGTCAGTATTTTTGTAAAAACAAAGTATCTCTCTCATCTAAATACTTCCCATCAACTTTTGTTTTAAAGAAACACCACTCAGAGACACTGCCCTAACTAAGGAAAAATGGGGGGTCGAGGGGGAACCACGATGTGTTTGATTGGAACCATCCTGTAACTAGACTGTGAGTTTATTAACGATGTGATGTGTAATGTATCGAACATAAGAGAAGTTTATGGAATTTTGCGTTTCCTCAGCTTCCACAAGGCGGATTTATCTGAACGCATCGAGGAGTGTTCAGCCTGACGCGCACAGTGCCCGTGGATGCCAGCAGAGGTGTGATAAGGCAGCAGAGCACCGCAGGTCGCTCCCGGCGGGGCCCCGGTGCGGTCAGACGGGAGGGGAGGCACAGCCGCCTCCCCGGGGCGCTCCCTCGCTCCTAACGCCCCACAGCCCCCAGGGGGAAAGAACGAGCTACTGCAGAGGGTCCAGTGCGGGCCGCAAAGATGATGAGGGCTCTGGAGCATCTCTCTTATGAGAGACTGTGGGAGACGTCTGTAGCCTGGAGAACGCTGAGGGGATCTCATCACTTCATACAAATACCTCAAAGTTGGGTGCCAAGAGGTTGGTGTCACGTTCTTTTCAGTGGTGGCCAGCGGCAGGACGAGGAGCAATGGCCATAAACTAAAACACAAGAAGTTCCACCTCAACGCGAGGAAGCACTTCTTTCCACGGAGGGCGGCAGAGCACTGGAACAAGGCTGCTCAGGGAGATCGTGGAGTCTCCTTCTCTGGAGACATTCAGAACCCACCCTGATGCGCTACCGGGTAACCTGCTCTAGGTGACCCTGTAGGTGACCCTGCCTTGGTAGAGAGTTGGAGTGGATAATCTCTAGAGGTCCCTTCCAGCCCTAACAATTCTGCGAACACGCGGCCCTCTCCAGTCCCTCCGGAGTAGCCCCACCCGAGGAAGCGGGTCCCGGGAGGGCGCCGGCAACTGAGGCCGGCTCCTTCCCCTCTCCCACAGAGCCGCTGCCTCTCCCCACAGCCCCAGGCGCCGAGACCATCCCTGGTACCGGGACAGCCGCACCCGGCACCGCTCCCGCTCCCGCTCCCCCCGCGGTACCTGCGCTCCCGGCAGCGTGCCCGGAAATCACCTGCCGGCAGCCGCCGCGCCGCGCTAAAATCGCGCCGGGAGAAAACAAGGCACCCAGTCAAGCAGTTCCGCATGTGGTAGCCCCCGCGCTGGGATCGGGTCTTGGGAAGGGCAGAGATCAGGCCGGGGGTCCCCTAGCGCGCAGAAGCCCCTCTGCCGCCGCTGCGAGCGGTTTGGAGAGCGCTTCTTTGAGCTGGTGACTGGAGTAGAAGGGAGGACTGTGCGAGGCAATGGTTCCGGGGGTTGTGTTTCCCAGCCGGGAGCCGCGGCGGCTGTGCCGGCTGGGGGTGATGCAATGGTGGTGACAGCGGTGCGGGGGGTGAGCGGCGGCGGGATGGGCCGGGATGGGCCGGGATGGGCACGGGGGCGGGGGAGACCCTCGGAGAGAGACCCCGGCGGGCGGGAGAGGGGCTGCTTGGGCGGTCACTGCCGCCCCTGTGACCGGTGCGAGGCGCCGGCTGTGGGGGTCTCTGCTCGGTACGTTTTCTCCGTCCCCTTGAGATGCGTCGATGCACTTGAGAGCTTTTCCTCCATTCCCTGCCGGGGTACCTCGCCAAAGAGTCAGGTGAAAATGCCCTTTTCCGTGGGAAGGGCAGGGCGCGGTGTCCAGGTCAGTGGAAAATGCATCCCACCGCAGGAAGGGCAGAGCTGGCGAGTGGCTTTGCTCTGCCCGGGCAGGGTGTGGCAGGGAATGCTGCAGGACGCCGGGGTTAGGGAACATTGGCGTGCTGAGTAATTTTGTGCACAACCGTTCCTGCACAGGAGCTTTGCTCTTACACAGCTGCAGTGTAGTAAAGATTTGTATCTGTCTTTCTTCTGGTGACTCCTCAGTCTTTGAATAGTCGTGTTATCTGTCATCTTGGGGAATCGTCTTGCACTCTTATTTTGTAATTTCGTGCATAAATTGATGTTTGCCATGACTGGGAAGGTGGGTCTGCTGTAAAGTGCAGCCTATGTTGGAGTGCCTCTCGAGGCCTGTTTCACATGACATGTGGGGCTGCTACTTACTTTAATTTTACTTTTCTTTTTTTTTGTTTTGTTTTGTTTTTACAGGAGGAAAAACAGTTTTCAGGAATGTAAGTGCTTTTAGACTTAGTCTCACATTCTTTCATTGCTCGCGAAAGCTTTTTCTGGACTGTTGTATTACTGTTGTCTCTGGAAGTCATAATGTACTTTCATGCAATGTTTGTCTTCTTAACTTAATGTGAAACTCCATTTTTTAATTCTCAGGTCTCTAACTCAGCAAAGTCAGACTGCACACAGTGAAAATGATTGTAAATCTGTGATGGTCACCCAGTTGGAAAGGGAGGAAGATGCTGTAGTTTTCTGATACCTTTGCCAAGGGTTATTTTTGAGCTTTGTCTCGTAGCAATTTAATATTTTGAAATGGACACAGGAACAGTACCCATTATAAGTTACCTGCACTTCATAGGTAGAAAAAGCACACACATCTTGGCTTCCAAGTTCACACTGGGTTGTTCTAGACTCTGGTCCTAAGTGTCCTAATAGTTCATTCTCCAGTTCCCATGCATCATTTTTTTCCCTTGAGATCTGTTTGCCTGTGGTATATGTAATCTGTCTGGGACTGTTAGTTTTTATAATACCAATAACAAAGCAAGAAAAAAAATCCTGATAAATAGCAAAATATCCAGACATCTCTTTTAAATGGTTCACAATTGCATTAATGAATTTCAAAAGATCAAGACCTATGTTCCACATTCCTGAATTCCTTGCTTGAATTCCTCTAGCAAATAGAGGCAGTACTGAGGCAAACAAAGATAACCTTTAGGTAGCAGTCCATATGTTTTGCATTTTATAGTCATAATGTCCTCATGTCTTGTTGCACCACCTAGATTACTTTTGCTACTTCTTAATGAAAATGCACCTTCATTTGAGATTCTTTTTTCAGCTTAAATCCATAATATTCCAAACACTTTAAAGAGTCTGTCTGATTTGCTACTTTTGAGTATATGTGCCCAGTGTCAGCTGTCATTTCAGCCTTTCTGAACGGAGGCAATCCATCAGTAAGAATGTACTGTCAGGAGTTAAGTTTAAACACCAAGTCACAATTTGTTCTACACCACAGAAAATTCTTATTTGTATCTTTATTACTTTGTAAAATTTGAAGCTAAATAAATGGCATGTTGCTACAGAAAGGGTGTGTGTTAATCTTCCTAAACATTTTCTAATATGCATTTATTCTATATTTCTTTAACACTTAAAATAGTCTGTGCCCATGAAAAAGAGGAAGACAGTAATATCAAAGTAATTAAATTGTAGGAATGTGTCAAAAATTGTTTGATCTGCTTCAAATTACTTTCAGTCATTCGAACACACTAATATCAAAGTAATTAAATTGTAGG